>QJPP01001162.1:0-322268 GCA_003996215.1 Jaltomata sinuosa | reverse complement strand
GATCGTTTGCACTCCATGTATGTAGTTTTGGCTCTATACTATGATACCATGTCTTGGGGTTTGGTTTAGTTTCCGCATATGTATATATATACTCCTGTTATCTATTCTCCTCATCTTACTCTCTTACTTTTGCTTATTAAACTATTCTCCTGCTTATTTGTTAGATAGTAGCACATTACTAACTGTCCTGGGCTACGGGAATTGGTTCGCCTACTGGGGGTTGTAGGTGCCATCATGACCGAGAAATTTGGTCATGACAGATAATTCAACGGTGCCCACATCGACAACCTTCTTCTTTTTGAGCAACTCTTTCATAAACTTAGAGTATCCCGGCATCTGCATCTGGTCTTCAACCAAAGGAATTTTTATTGAAAGCTTGCTGAACATGTCAACAAACTTATTAAATTTGTGCTCTTCCTTCTTCTTGTTTAATCTTTGAGGGTACGGAGGAAGTCCCTTTGGTAGTGTGGCTGGCATACTTTGAGCAATATGAGGGTCTTACTCAACATCAATGGCAACTCAGGGAGGAGATTCAGCCTCCTCCTTCTAATCATTAACATAAACATTCACCAGGGTGTCGAGTGCACCAAGCTTCACCCCAACCTCCAGCTCCACAACATCTTTGTCACATGGCTCCACAATGGCTTCAACAATAAGCTTATTTGCTACAACAATCAGCTCCACAATGGGCTCTCTCACTACACCACTTGTTCCTCCACTTCTAGTAACAATGGCCAAGATATGAGCATTATTTTTAGGATTGGCCGTGGTGTCACTGGGAAGTGTTCCCTTCATCCTCGGGTTCATTTGAGTGGATAGATGATTCATTTAGGCCGAATGAGAGGTCATGGTTTGATGAAGTGTTGAAACTTTACTTTTGAGTTCACTAACCGCATTATTTGTAGTTTCTACCTTATTCAACACCAAGGACAACATGTCCTCAATCTTTGAATGACCGGGATTGCTTATGGCGGGTTGATATACAAAATCTGACTTGTTTGGAGGTATGTAAGGATTGGAGCTCTGGCGATTGTATCTATCATGTTGTTTGTCATGATCTCTCCAATTTCCATCTTGTTCCTTATCTCTATTCTAACCTTGATTCTCATCCCTCGGGCGATAATACCCGGGATAAGAACCCACCGAGAAGTAGCAATGTTTGCCATCAAAGATGGTCATAAGATCTTCATCACAAGCCTTGATCTCTGGTATACTCACAACATTCATGGTCTTAGCACCACCTGCCCCCAACATAAGCTTTTCTAAAAGGTTAATTTGTGTCATCATTTTTTCCATGGTCTCATCCCTCTCTTCATCCTTTCGCCGCATCTCATTTGTTAAGATAGATATGGTAACTCATGAGGTGGGAATGGCAGCCTCCCTTGTGTGCCACACTTGGTTAGTCTTGGTCATTCTCTCTAGAAAGGTCAAGGCAAGATGAAATTATACATCCATGAAGGTACCACCTCCAAGATTGTTGGTGACAAACTTATTCATTGAGTTCAAGGATCTAAAGAAGCTTTGTAGCAAGACATTGTCCGAAAATCCATGGTTAGGACACAACACGAGCTTTTTCTTAAATCTCACCCATACCTCATGCAAAGGCTCATCGAGAAGTTGGCGGTAGTTGGTAATTTCATCCCTTAACTGCATCATCCATGATGGAGAGAAGAATCTAGTAGTGAAAGTATTTACCAATTCATCCCAGAGGTGATTGACCCATCCGACAATTCCTCCAACCAAGTCATGGCTTTCCCCGTTAGAGAGAAGGGGATTAGGCAAAGTTGGATGTTTCTTGGGGTATATTTTTGATGATGAATGGTTGATATATCCCCACAAAGTAGTGGATATTCCTATTGGCATCTTCGTGAGCTGCTCCTCCAAACATCCCCTTTATTTGAATTAGATGGAGAATTCTGCTAGTAACGTGGAACATCGCATTTCCAACTATTGAGGGTAGGAAGATTGCACCTACTCCCACTTGAGGCACGGGTTCATTGGCCTGGTTCATGAACCCATCAAGACTTTCGTTGACGCTTTCATTGTCGCCCACTTAGCTTATGGGCTACCTCAGCAATGGACAAAAACAACAAACCAAAGAAAAAGAACAAACACTCTACAAGGTGATTTTAATTCACAATCAAAAAGGCTATTCAAACTCAATTCCCCAGCAACGATGCCATTTTTGATAACACTCAAGTGTACTCTCCTAGATGGAGATATCAGTGATCGTTAGACCAAAACACAATTATAGTACCCGACAGGCATCGGGGTCAATCCCACAGTGAATTAGTGCCTAGCCATGTCAATTATAAAGAAAACACTTCACAATGAGAGTAATTTGTTCGCAAGCAAAAAAAGTAAAGGAAGGGGGAATTGGGAAATCTTTCACAATTCACAATTTGAAACAAAACAATAATGTAAAAGTGGGTGTAAACAATGAGAGAGGACGACTAGGGATGTGTGTCAATTGGGACTAGAATATGGGTTAGGATGCTTGCTCATTCATATAAATTCCCGCTAAACAGCATGGATATCATTAGTTTTAGGCATGCTTGTTAATATCTCGATCAAACAATTATATATCCAACGGTTTTATTCAAACACCGATGTTTAGGCAATGACCAACCAACATATTCTTGGGGAGGTCATACTATTTCTAGTTTAGACCCTTAAATGGGTATTTCCGGCGAATTGAGATATTTCTAGTCTCAATCTAAGTGGAATCCCAAGTACCCTCTAGCAAATTCACATCCAAAATTGTAAACCCCTTTGGCAAGCAAGAACACAATCAAGTGAGGTACTTCAATGTTTGAAACCATCACTTTTACAGTCAAAATATGGTGAAATCACTAGACCCATATCATATTAGAAATTATAAACAAAAATTAGCAACACCCATACCCATTTATCTAGAACCCATTATCAACACATCCCTAGACAAGAAGTTTAGCTACTCATACTCGAGGAATAAAGGACAATAACAAATGGGTAAGTCAAATTCCCTTTCAATCAAGCTAAATATTCAATATCCAAGATCAATTTTTACAAGAATGATGATTCCAAGAGTTAGGAAGAAGGAATTAGACTGAAACCTTCTTCCTCTTTCTTAGAGAGAAAACTTTCTCACTAATCAAAACTCTCTCTTGAAAACTATTCAAAACTAACTAAGAATATGCCTGAAACAGGTTTTAGATGTTTCCCAATTTGTCATACAAAGATTGAAAAAAATGCCCTTTAGGATCCATGCGATGTGATGTGCGGTTCGCACATCATAATGTGTTCATTGCACATCTTCATAATTGTGAAACAGAGACTTCAGCTAATCTTCAACTTTCATGCGAAGTGGGGTGCGATTCACACCAAGCAATGTGCGCATTGTACAGTGACCGCAACCCTTAATAGATTCTTTAGCCAATGCTTGAGCTTTGTTCAGTGGAAGGTGCGGACCGCACCTCGTGTTGTGCATGTCACACGAGGTCCGCACCTCTCGACCGAATATCCATCTTGTTCAATTCTTCACACTTCAACTTCTTTTTAGCTCTTTTGGGTCCAATTCCTTGTTTTCCATCTTAGGATAGAAGTACCTGCATTCATGTCAATAAAAGCCATAAGAACTTCTAAATCTTATCAAAACATAACAATAATTCATGATAAAAGGCTAAATGAGTTGGTAGATTACCGACTCATCAAACACCCAAACTTGAACTATTGTTTGTCCTCAAACAAGATACTCACAAGGTAAGGAATGAATTATGCTCTAAAACTCAATCAAGGCAAAAAAGACTACACTATTCTATAAAGTAAGAAAATAATAAACAAAAAAGACTCAAACAAAAGACTCAACTATCATACTCATCTCAATTTGAACCACCACATTATCAAGGCAATTGATCATTTCAAAACTTTTTCAAAAGGGATTCTTTTCTCATTTAAAAATCAAGGGAATTTGTAATTCAAAACAAAATATTAATCTTCTCAAGTCATCGGTATGGACCATCAAGGTTTACCTCAAGATTCACCACACAACTTGTCTCATTCATTCTTCTTAGTTGAAATAGAGACTTTATGTTTCAATTCGAGTGAATAATGCCACTCACCAAAAGAGAGAATCCCACTCACAATCATTTAATTCACACAAAAAGGTATTATAAAAGAAACAAGAAGACTCTCACTCTCTCAAGGAAGTTCAAGTGCACACATGTCAAACCATAGGCTTGCCCTTTATGTAAATCACCACTAATGTAGGATGGCGAAGCTCAGAATCACTAAGGACTTGCGGGTTACAATGTTGGCTAGGGATAAGGTGAGGATTTCATATGGCTCAAGTGACTACACCTCCCTAATGCTCTTTTTCATTATTTTAAACACCGCTCACATTTTTGACCTTTGACTTCACCTTGAATCTCCCTCACACAACCCAAGATTTTCCCTTTTTATTTCTATCATTCAACCTCCTTGTAACTGCTTCATTTGGTGGCACCCATTCTTTTCTTTTAATTTTGTTAATTGTATTTTTGACATTTTGAAGCAATTTTTTCAATTCATCATAAGGTGCTACCTTGCACTTTGAAGTGCATCTCTTTTCTTCTCCTCATTGATCACATACACCCCCAAAGTTAGGCATTTGCCTATGTTGTCTTTTCATTCCCCCCCCCCTAAACATAGGCTTTTAGCCTACATTTCACTTTTAAGCAATTAGGGAGGACGGGTGCCAAGATAGAGGTTCCAAAAAGGTTAAGGTGTCAAACAAGGTGCCAAATAACGGTCACAAGCTCAAAGGGGTTCACTACGATTGATGTCGAGGGAATTCACTTGGGTAAAATGGCTATCAAGAAGGGACTAAGATCCTTTTCCAAGCTCGGTCACACCTAGAATTTTGCCTTGAATCACATTCAGGGTAAGTTATAGATGACACATGCAAAAGAATAAATGTAAAGCCTCACCACACAAGGCATCATGCCACAAGACGTCTTCACACTAGTTTCAAGATCAATTGGGACAAATGACTTTTGACAAGCTATTCTGAGTTCATTACACACTCGATTATGAATCAATCAAGAAAAAATGAGAAGATGCAAGTCATGACAAGAGAATGCTTTCCTCAAAATTTCATTTTCCCTCTTTCCTTTCCTTTTCAAAAATTTCTTGCCTAGAAATTTTTTTTGATGGCTTTTAAAGTTAGAAACTCTAAAAATTCTTAAACTTCTAGGGATCACGATTCAAGTTCACGAGCCGTGTATGGAACTACGAGTCATGGAAAGGACTCATGAAACAAGTCCTGTAAATCATCCTTATGTCTGAGAACCATGAGTGAGTTTCACGGTTCGTGGATTGTTCCATGGATTATGGAACCAAATCGTGGAACTCAGACTGAGGGCAGTCAGTTCCTCAAAAACCACAAAGGGTTTCTACGACTCATGAAAGTTTCCATGAGCCGTACTGTTAACTCATGTGATCTATTTGGTAGCCTATATTTTGCCTCAGACACCACGACTCTAATCCACGAACCGTGGTTACTTCTACGGTTCATGGAAAGGACCCATAGTACCTGAAGATGAGTTTTAATCAGCTTTTCTCCAATTAAATCCCAGGGGTATTTCCCTAATTACCCATCCTTTTAACTCCTAAGTGAGGTCAATTTGACCATTTTAGTAGGGTTTTATTCCCTAATAGCCTAAACTCTTCTCATTATAAGAAATTCTATTCCCAAAGGAGAAAGAACTCCTTCAAGCTCCAAGTCTCAAGCTCAAAGATAAAGCCTCTATTTATTTTCATCTTAAGGTCAAGCTAGCTTCAATAAGGTATGTGGGTATTTAAAAAGTGATTCCTTTCACCCTTATGACCAAACCCCATGATTTTGACCTTACTTTATAAATTTATAAAATTAGGGTTCTTACCCAATTTGGGGAAAACTAATGGGTTCAGTTTTAAAGCTTCAATTCATGGTCTCTCATTGCTTATCTATGTTTGAATTGAGGTTTCTTAATTTATTTCAAAATCCCATGTATTAAAGATGATTTGTAGCATGATTCCATTGAATTATATGTTTTCAAGTAAAAATTGGCATGTTTAGATAACATGGCCTTATGTATTTATAAAATTGCATGCCTAATTCATCACGTAATGAATTTAGAAAGAAAAGTATGTTTTGAATTATGGCTATGCTAAGCTTCAAGGACTTATGAAATGAGAATTGCATGACATCAGATATGTCTTTATTCTTTTCAAATAGATTTGGCATCAGATATGCTACAAGTATGTTATGATCTATACGTATATTTTGAGAGTAGTATTTAGCATTGAGCAATGAGGGTATGATAACCCAAGTACAAACCTACATTGCCAGCGTAGGTTATGAATTGCCTTATGAGCTTATGAAATTGGTTCCATATTTTATCATGGTGTCCTGTGCTTTAGCGGCATTAGGGTAGCTTTGCCAACTAGGGTTATATAGTTTGATTATGGTGTCTTGTTCCTTGGAATGGTTTGGGGTAGATTTTCTAACTAGGGTTGTATAGTTAGATTTCATGTAGCTCGCATGGTCTATTATTGATTAAAAGAAACTCCCGTATAAATATTTTTAAGACTTATGTCATCTTATCTTGTACTTTATGCTTAAATTATGATATTTCTTATGACTTCTCTTTTATGCAGGATCTGAGTTTTAATTATGTTTCAGGCATGTTTTACTTTACTTATGCATATCTCACATACTCAGTACATCCTATAGTACTAACACATATCTTGCGCTGCATCCTCTTGATGATGCATATTCCGGCTCCTTCCTTCCAGCTCGTGGCTAGACATTGTCAATTGTCCAGATTTATTTGGTGAATCCTCATTATTCGGGGACCTTAGTTATGACTTTTATGTTCTTTCCTTTGATTTCTGAGTTAGTTGGGGTATTGTCCAATCAACTCTTTATGATAGTTATAGGCTTTCAGATATAGACAATATTCAGGTCTCTATTTCAGATTTTGTTTCATCTTGACTTTATCGTTTAGAGATTGGGCTGCCTAGCTTTCTATTTATGCTTCTGCTATGTTTTCTTATAAATATCTGAGTATGCTATGACCAAGGGTTAACTTGGGGAACTTGAGGTCCTAGGTCCCGTGTTACATCTAGGGGATAGCCTTTGGGCATGACAAACTTGGTATCATAGCTAGGTTCAAGAGTCCTAGGGTGTCATAAAGCTGCATAGAGTAGAGTCTCTTTCATGTGTGTGAAGCGCGCCACACTTATGAGATAGAAGATATGAGGTGTCTTAGGAACAACTTCAATTCTTTCATGATCAATATCATGTGATAGAGTTTAACTCTATTAAACCTCTAATTCATTCTCTATGCATTTCAGATATTCCTCATCACCATGTTATGCCTCGCTGAGCCAATGCCCAAAATGTTAATCCTCTGATTCCAGACCCCGAGGTCATAAATACGGAGTTCATAATTGCTATTCATATGATAGCTAATACTATGGATGCTCAAGCCAATTAGCAGGCTCCTATCCTCGCCCACCCTCAAGGTGGAGTAGCGGCCCAAGTTCGAGATTTCATTCGCATAAACGAACCTGAGTTCTGGGATTCGAAGGTTGGTGAGGATCCACAAATTTTTTTGGATGAGGTAAAGAATATCTTTGGTATGATGAAAGTAGGTGGTGTTGATGGTATTGATATAGCTTCCTATCAACTTTAAAATGTGGCTCATATTTGGTTCAGTCAATGGAAAGATGCTAGGGCTAGGGATGTGGTCCCTATGACTTGGGAATGCTTTGAGAGGGATTTTCTTGACCGGTTCTTCCAGAGGGAGTTGAGGCAAGTTAAGGTCGAAGAGTTCATGAATTTGAGGCAAGGTTCTATGTCGGTTTAGGATACGGATTGAAGTTCACCCTGCTTTCTAGGTATGCTTCTTCCATGGTGGCTGACCCATGGGATGAGATGAGTAAGTACGGTTATGGAGTGTCAGATTTGGTAAAGAAGGAGTGTAGGTCCGTGATGCTTTCGGGTGACATGGATATTTATCAACTTATGACTCATGCCCATCAAATTGAGGGAGACAAGTTGAGGGAGATGGCAAGGGAGAACAAAAGGGTTAGATATGAGAGTTAAGGTTTTGGCCATCAGAGGTCCATAGGTGGACATCAATTTTCATTCAGAAGAAGTCATCAGGTCCCGTTCGTTCTTCATCTAGTGTTCCTACCCAGCACCCCAGGCCTCGCAGTGATCAGTCTAGTAGACGTTCAGGTTCGCAGTCTCAGGAAAGTGTTGCAAAGAGGCCTTCCTACCCCGTTTCTAGCAAGTTTGGGAAGAGTCATCCTGGTTAGTGTCTTGTCGGTTCAGGTAGTTGCTTCTGGTGTGGTCAGGCTGGACATCGGATTAGAGATTTCCCTTCAGCTAGAAAGGAACAGGGAGGTGGTAGGACTCAGTCTACCCCAGCAGTATCAGGAGGTCAACCATCCCAGTAGCGCACTGCTTCTAGTTTTGGAGGTCAGCGCCAGAACTGCCTTTATGCCATATCCTCATACCAGGACCAGGAGAGTTCACCGGACATTGTTACTGGTATGTTAAAAGTCTTCTCTGTTGATGTGTATGCTTTATTACATCTGGGTGCCTCCTTATCTTTTGTTACACATTATGTTGCTTGCAAGTTTGAAATTTTCCATGAATAGCTTTTAGAACCCTTTTGTGTTTCTACTCATGTTGGTGAGTCAGTCTTAGCCAAAAGAATCTACCGAAACTGCTCTATCTCAGTCCTACATCGAGTCACTTCACCGGATCTAGTAAAGTTGGAGATGAATGATTTTGATGTTATTCTTGGTATGGATTAGTTGTATGCATGTTATGCCTCGGTTGATTGTAATACTCGAGTCATCAATTTCAAGTTCCCGAATAAACCTATCTTAGAGTGGCAAGGTAGTCCTCCATCCTCGAAGGGTCATTTCATTTCTTATATTAAGACTAGGAAGATGATTTCTAAGGGTTATATTTATCATATAGTTAGGTTGTGGAAACAGAGGACAAAACCCCATCTCTCAAGTCAGTTCCTGTTGTGAATGAGTTTCCAGAAGTGTTTCCTGAGGATTTGCCCGGAGTCCCTCTCAAGCAGGAGATCAACTTTTGAATAGATCTTCTCCCAAATACGAATCCTATCTCTATTCCTCCCTAGAGAATGGATCCCGTAGAGCTTAAGGATTTTAAAGATTAGTTAAAAGACCTCCGTGATAAGGGTTTTATTTGACCCAACATCTCTCTATGCGGTTCTCCAGTCTTATTCATGCAAAATAAAGATGGTTCCCTCAGAATGTGTATCGACTACCATCAGTTGAACAAGGTCACAATCAAGAATAAGTATCATATTCCTAGGATTAATGACTTGTTTGATCAACTACATGGTGCTAGATACTTATCCAAGATCGACCTTAGATCCAGTTATCATCAGCTTCATGTTCGAGAGTGTGATATTCTGAAGATAGCCTTCAGGACTCGTGTCACACCTCGAGACTACCCCTTATGTGTAATACGGGACCCAGGACCACAAGTGCCCAAAGTTAATACTTGATCATATCACACTCACATCAAATCAAGAAAACATAGCGAAAGCTTACTAAAAGAAGATAGGAAACCATTACTTAATTAGGAACAAGGTCTACAAAATACCAAATCCAAACATAGATTACTAGTCTAGCTATGTATTAAGCCTCTAAACTATCAAAAGAGCTGATGGGACAAGACCTCAGCTAACTTGAAAAATTAAAAGGAAGACATGATATAAAGAGCCTAACACTAGCCCTCAGATAATAAGGACTCACCAATAGGGAATAGATCTCTGGCGATGTCTAGACATGAGTCTGATAAAGAAGGCCTGAATCTGCATCATCAAGAGGATGTAGTGCAAGATATGTGTCAGTACTATAGGATGTACTTAATATGTGAGACATACATAAAAATGGTAAAAATATACTTAAAACGTAATTAAAACTGTGTTCGTTCATAAAGAGGTATCATAAGTAAATCTCATAGTTTAAAGCTTGGAGCATGAAATAGAATAGCATAAGTCGTAAATATTCATACGGGAGTTTCTCTTAACCTACATAAACCATGATGATCTACATAGAGTCTAGTGTCATACACCCACACCGAAAAAGGTTATCCTAACCGGCTAAGGTTAGAACCTTATCATATTAGGATCCTGTCATAAGCCACAGAGGGCATCCTATAGTGGCAACATAGTTCTAGAACTAAGGGTAATCTCACCCTCTCCAACTCGGTGCTAAATACTACTCCCAAAACATATACATATAGCTCACATAAACTGGTGACATATCTAATTCCAATTTTGTTTGAAAATCATAAGGATATATCTAATACCATGCAATTCACATAACTTAGGTGGACATATTTGGATGCCAAGCCTTTCATAAATCATAGGGACATATCTAATTTCATGCAATTCATGCTTCAAAATCCTTAAAACTTAGCATAACCATAATTTAAAACATACTTTTCTTTCTAAATTCATAACTTGAGGGATTAGTCATGCACTTTCATAAATACAAAAGGTCATGTTATCTAAACATGCCAATTTTCACTTGAAATCATGCAACTCAATTGAATCATGCAAGAAATCATCTTTAATACATGAGCTTTTAAAATCAATTAAAGTACTTCAAATAAATCATAGATAACTAATTAGAAACCATGAATTGATGCTTTAAAACTGAACCCATATATTTTCCCTAAATTGGGTAAGAACCCTAATTTCACAAATCCATAAATCAAAGTAAAAATCATGGGTTTTGGGCATAAGGGTGAAAGGAATTCCCTTATTTAATACCCACATACCTGAATCGAAGCTTTCTATGCTAGATTGAAAGGAATGGAGACTTGAAGGTGGAGGTTCTTGTTTAGAGCTTGAGACTTGGATAAAAGGAACTCTTTCTTCTTTTGGAATAGAATGACTTAGAATAATGAGTGTTTAGGTTATTAGGGAATACAACTCTACTAAAAATGGCCAAAACGACCTCAATTAGGAGTTAAAGAATAGAGAAAAAGAAAAAGTACCCCTGGCTAAAAATAAAATACCGTAGGAGGATTGCCGCCTCACGAGCTACCTGAAAGGCATTGTACCCATGATGGCCCATCGTCCAAGGTGTCCGAGGGAAAGTTTGAAATTATGGGCTGCTGGAGGGTTCTAACGACATGGTCCTAAAGGGCCGTCATAGCCCCGACGCCCATGGTGACGCCCGTCAGAGAAAGAAAGACAGGGGGGAAATCACTGGAGCATTTCAATGGTGGGTTCCCATGGGCCATCGCATCCATGAAGCCCATTGTGATCGCACGTCGAGATGGGAGGAACTATGGCCAAGAGCTACTAGACTCTTCCCATGGCGCACCCCATGTACCTTCGGAGCTCCGACACCCGTGGAGGCTGCCCGTGGTGTCCAATAGTTGTGGAATTTTTTATATTCAAGGTTTGTTAGCTGATTTGAATACCGAGGTGTTACAATATCTCCCCTTTGGGAATAGTCATCCTCGAATGAAGACTAAGTAAGGAAAACTGGAGAGAAAATAGCCCAACCAAATAACAAAACATGAAATTCAAGGATAAACATGGGAACTGAGCCTTTCAACTTTAAAACATGATAGAACTAACTTCGAAAAACTTGAATGCATGATAGGATCATGAAAAAAAATGATGGAATAGAGTCAGAGGGACACACTAAGGAGGAAACTAATACCTCAAGATGAAACTGGATCAGAAGGAAAGAGGTGAAGGTACTTGGCTTTCATGGCTGCTTCTGCTTCCCAAGTAGCTCCCTCAACTAGCTGATTTCTCCAAAGAACCTTCACCGAAGCGACTTCTTTGTTTCTCAACCTCCAAATCTGATGATCAAGAATCTCAATGGGAAATTCCTCATAAGTTAGGCTATCCTTCACACTCACATCTTCCAAAGGAACAATCAATGTCGGATCACCAACACACTTCTTCAATAAGGAAACATGGAAAAGTGGATGAACCACTTCTAAATCTGTTGGCAAATCAACTCATAAGCAATACTACTGACTCTCCTCAAAATCTCATAAGGACCTACATAGCAAGGACTAAGATTCCCTTTCTTACCAAATCTCATCACACCCTTTATGGGTGAAACCTTCAGAAACACCCAATCATCAACCTCAAACTCCAATTATCTTTTCCTCACATATGCATACGATTTCTGTCGACTTTGAGCGGTCTTAAACCTTTATCTAATGATGTGAACCTTCTCCATAGTCTCATGAACTGAATTTGTACAATTCAATGATGCCTCACTTACCTCAAACCAACCAATAGGAGATCTACACCTTCGCCCATAAAGTGCCTTATAAGAAGCCATTTGGATGCTAGAATGAAAGCTGTTGTTGTAGACAAACTCGATAAAAGGTAAGTGATCATCCCAATTACCTTTGAAATCAATCACACAAGCTCTCAATATATCCTCCAAAGTCTAAATAGTAATCTCTGTCTGGCCATCTCTCTGAGGGTGAAAAGATGTGTTAAGCTTAACCTTAATACCAATACCTCTCTGAAATGACTTCCAAAACTAGAATGTAAACTGAGTACCCCTATCAGAAATGATAGACAATGGAACACCATGCAATCTGAATATCTCCCGAATGTAGAGTCTGGCATAATCCTCTGCTGAATCTATAGTCTTAACAACCAAAAAGTGGGATGACTTAGTCATTCGGTTGACAATCATCAAAATAGAACCATGTCGCCTTCGAGTACGAGGCCAACCAGTAATGAAATCCATATTGATCGCTTCCCATTTCCAAGTAGGAAGATCAATATTCTGAGTCATACCACCCGATCGCTGATGCTCTACCTTCACTTATTGACAGTTGGGACACTTAGCCACAAAATATTCTATGTCCCTCTTCATGCAATTCCACCAATAGACTTCCCGTAGGTCATGATACATCTTGGTGGCACCGGGGTAAATAGAATACCTGGAGCTATGAGGATCTGTCAAAATCCATTGTCTCAACCCATCTATGTCAGGAACACACAATCGACCCTGATATCGAAGCACACTATCTCCCCCTTGGGAGAAAACGTCTACCCTTTCCTGATGGACTGCACCTTTCAACTCATGCAAAATAGGATCACTATCTTGCTTCTCTTTCACTTCAGCTACCACATATGATTCAGAGCCATTCTGAATAATAACACCACCTTCTCTCGAATCCATAAGGAAAACTCCTAGTCGATCAAGTCAATGAATATCATAAGCCAATTCCTTCTTTTCGTCCTCAACTGAAGACATACTACCCATGGACAATCTACTAAGTGCATCCACCATGACATTGTCCTTACCCAGACGGTAATGCACACTCATATCATAATCCTTAAGAAGCTCAAGCCATCTCCTTTGATGAAGATTCAATTTCTTTTGAGTGAACACATGCTGAAGACTCTTATGATCGGTGAATACATCCATATGAACACTATACAAGTAATGTCTCCAAATCTTCAAAGAAAAGACCTTGACTTCTAACTCAAGATCATGAGTAGGGTAGTTCTTCTCATGAATATTAAGTTGTATCGAAGCATAAACAATCATTTTACCACGCTGCATAAATACACAAAAAAGTCATCTAGGCCCTCGGGTAGAGACAAAACATGAGTTGTAGTCAATCTAGTCTTCAATTCCTAAAAGTTCTTCTCACAAAGATCAGACCACTGAAATTTAACCTTCTTCTGAGTCAACCCAGTAAATGGGGTAGCAATGGAAGAAAACCCTTCCACAAATCTCCTGTAGTAACCATCCAAACCTAAAAAATATCTAATATTAGGCGGGGAAGTGGGTCTAGGCCAGTTCTTTACTGCCTTAATATTTTGAGAATCAACTCGAATACCATCTTTAGTCACAATATGACCTAGAAAAGCAACAAACTGCAACAAAAACTCAGACTTACAAAACTTAGCAAATAACTCTAGATTTTTGAAAGTTTGCAACACCACTCTCAAGTGGTCCGCATGCTCCTCCTTACTCGGAGAATAGATAAAGATATTATCAATGAACACAATCACAAACATATCCAAATATTTCTTGAACACATGGTTCATCAAATCTATAAAAGTTGTAGGAGCATTCGTTAGTCCAAAAGACATAACCACAAATTCATAATGACAATACCGAGTTTTGAAGGTTGTCTTTGGAAGTCACACTCTCAAACGCGAAGCTGATGATAACCTGTTCTAAGGTCGATCATGGAGAAGTAGCTAGCACCCTGAAGCTGATCAAACAAGTCATCATTCTTAGGAATGGTATACTTATTCTTGATTGTGACCTTGTTCAACTGATAGTAGTCGATACACATTCAGAGAAAACCATCTTTATTTCACATGAATTAAATTGGAGCACCCCATAGAGAGATATTGGGTCGAACGAAACCCTTATCAAGGCGGTCTTTCAACTCCTTAAGCTCCATGAGAGCCATTTTATAGGGAGGAATAGAGATAAGATGCATATCTAGAAGAAGATCTATTCCAAAGTCGATCTCCCACTCAGGAGGGACTCTGGCCAAATCTTCAGGAAACACTTTTGGAAATTCATTTACAACAGGAACTGACAGAAAAGATGGGATTTCAGACTCTGTGTCCATAACCTGAACTATATGATAGACATAACCCTTAGAAATCATCTTCCTAGACTTAGGATTATATATGAAATGACCCTTTGAGGATGGACGACTACCATGCCACTCTAACACAGGTTCATTTAGAAACTTGAAACTTATGACTCGAGTATGAGAATCAACTGAGGCATAACATGCACACAACCAATCTATACCAAGAATAACATCAAAATCAGTCATCTCCAATTCTACGAGATCCGCTGAAGTGACTCTATGAAGGACTGATATAGGGCAATATCTATAGATTCTTTTAGATATAACAGACTCACCAACAGGAGTGGAAACACAAAAAGGGTTTTAAAAGCTGATCAAGAGTAATCTTGAACTTACAAGCAACATAGGGAATCACAAAAGATAAGGAGGCACCGGGGCCTAATAAAGCATACACATCGGGAGAGAAGACTTTCAACATACTAGTAACAATGTATAGTGAAACCTCTTGGTCTTGGCGAGAGGACATAGCATAGTGGTGATTCTGGCACTGACCACCAAAACTAGAATCAGTGCTCTGCTGGACTGGTCGACCTCCTGGGGATGTTGGGGCAGAATGAGTCCTTCTACATCCTTGTCCCTTCTTAGTTAAAGGGAAATCCTTAATCTTGTGTCTGACATGACCATACCCAAAGTATCCACCTGAACCAACTAAACCCTCACCTGAATGACTTTTACCACACTTGGTATATGAAGCGTAAGGAGTCCCTTTTGCAACACTCCCTTGTGAATAGGAACCAGATCCTCTACCAATCTGATCATGACAAGTCTGGGGCCTGGGTAGGAGCACTACCTGAAGAATGAACGGGACTTAATGATTTCTTGTAAAATAATGAGCGATGTCTGCCTCTGGATCTATGATGGCCAAAACCTGAGCTCTCTGATCTGACCCTCTTGTTCTCCTTGCCATCTTCCTCAACTTGTCTCCCTTGATCTGCTCGGCATGAGTCATAAATCAACAAATATCCATGTCACCCAAAAGTATCACGGACCTATACTCCTTCTTTACCAAATCTGATACTCCGTAAACATACTTAGTTATCTCATCCCACGGGTCAGCCACCATTGAAGGAACATACATAGAAATCTGGGTGAACTTCAACCCATACTCTTGAACCATCATAGAACGTTGCCTCAAATTCATGAACTCTTTGGCCTTAGCTTGCCTCAACTCCCTCAGGAAGAACCGGCTAAAAAAAATCCTTCTCAAAACAGTCCCAAGTCCTAGGGACAACGTCCCTAGACCTAGCATATTTCCATTGAGTGAACAAAATACGAGCCACATCCTTGAGTTGATATGAAGCTAGCTCGATACACTCAATACCAACCATTTGTATAACTCCAAAGATCTTCTTTACCTCATCCAAGAAATTTTATGGATCCTCACCAACGTTTGAACACCAAAACTCAGGTGGATTTATGTGAATGAAATCTCAAACTCGGGCCGCAACTCAAACTTATGGTTGGATGAGGATAAGAGTCTACTGATTGGCCTGAGCAGCCATAATTTGGGCTAGTATATGAATAGAATTTCTAAACTCTTCATTTGTGACCTCAGGGTCTGGGATCAGAGGATCAACATTTTGGCATTGGCCCGGCGGGGCATAGCACGAAGAGGAGGCATAATCTGAAATGCATTATGAATGGATTAGAATTTTAATAGAGTTAAACTCTATCACACGATATTGATCAAGAAAGAAGTGAAATTTTTCCTAAGACACCTCAAAACTTTTATCTTATAAGTCGGCGTACTTCACACACATGAAAGAGACTCTACTCGATGCGGCTTTTGGACACCCTAGGACTCTTGAACATGAGGCTCTGATACCAAGTTTGTCATGCCCCAAGACTACCCCCTAGGCGTAACATAGGACCCAAGACCATAAGTACCCCAAGTTAACCCTTGGTCATAGAACACTCAGATCAAATCAAGAAAACATAGCGGAAGCATACTAAAAGAAGATAGGCAACCATAACTTAATTAGGAACAAGGTCTACGTTGTTACTGGTATGTTAAAAGTCTTCTCTCTCAATGTGGCTTTATTAGATCCGGATGCCTCCTTATCTGTTGTGACCCCTTATATTGCTTGAATGTTTGAAATTTGCCCTGAACAGCTTTTAGAATCTTTTTGTTTTTCTACTCCTATTGGTTAGTCAGTCCCAACCAAGAGAATCTATTGAAATTGCCCTATCTCAGTCCTTCATAAAGTCACTTCAGCAGATCTAGTGGAGTTGGAGATGACTGATTTTGATGTTATTCTTGGTATGGATTGGTTGTTTGCATGTTATGCCTCGATTGTTTTTCATGCTCGAGTCATTGGTTTCAAGTTCTTGAATGAACCTGTCTTAGAGTGGCAATATAGTCCTCCATCCTTGAAGGGTCATTTCATATCTTATCTTAAGGTTAGTAAGATGATTTCTAAGGGTTATGTTTATCATAAAGTTGGGTTGTGGACACGGAGTCCGAAACCCCATCTCTCTAGTCAGTTCCTATTATGAATAAGTTTCAGGAAGTGTTTCCTCGAGGAATTTCCCGGAGTCCCTCTAGAGCGGGAAATCAACTTTGGAATTGATCTTCTCCTATATACGAATCCTATCTCTATTCCTTCCTATAGAATAGATGCCATGGAGCTTAAGGAATTGAAAGATCACTTGGAAGACCTTCTTAGTAAGTGTTTTATTTGACCCATCATCTCTCCATGGGGTGCTCCAGTCTTATTCGTGCGAAAGAAAGATGGTTCCCTCAGAATGTGTATTGACTATCGTCAGTTGAACAAGGTCATAATCAAGAATAAGTATCCCACTCCTAAGATTGATGACTTGCTCAATCAGCTACAAGGTGCCAGTTACTTCTCCAAGATCGACCTTAGATTCGATTATCATCAGTTTTGTGTTTAAGAGTGTGACATTCTAAAGACACCCTTCAAGACTCGTGTCACACCCCGAGACTACCCCCTAGGTGTAACACGAGACCCGAGACCAGAAGTTCCCCAAGTTAACCCTTGGTCATAGCACACTCAAATCAAATCAAGAAAATATAGTGGAAGCATACTAAAAGAAGATGGGCAACCATAACTTAATTAGGAACAAGGTCTACAAAATACCAAATCCAAACACGGATTACAAGTCTAGCTATGTCTGAAGCCTCTAAACTTTCAAAAGAGTTGATGGGACAAGACCCCAACTAACTCAAAAATCTGAAAGAAAGACATGATAGAAATAGCCTAACACTAGTCCTTGGATGATGAGGACTCACCAACAGGGAATGGATCTCAAGTGATTTCTAGCCATGATTCTGATGAAAAAGTCCTGAATTTGCATCATCATGAGGATACAACACAAGATATGTGTCAGTACTATAGGATGTACTGATTATGTGAGACATGCATAAATATGGTAAAACTATACTTAAAACATAATTAAAACTGAGTTCGTGCATAAAGAGGTATCATGAGTTTTTAGGTATCATAAGTAAAACTCATAGTTTAAAGCTTGGAGAATTAAATAGAATAGAATAAGTCTTAAATCTTCATAAGGGAGTTTCTCTTAATCGAAATAAATCATGATAAGCTACATGGAGTCCAGTGTCATACAGCTACACCAAAAAAGGTTGTCCAAATCGGCTAAGGTTAGAACTTTATCATAATAGGATCCTGTCATAAGCCACAGAGGGTATCCTATAGTGGAAATGTAGTTCTGGGACTAAGGGTAATCTCACCCTATCTAACTCAGTGCTAAATACTACTCCCAAAACATATACATATAGCTCACATAAACTGGTGACATATCTAATGCCAATTCTGTTTGAAAAGCATAAGGGTATTTCTAATACCATGTAATTCACATAGCTTAGGTGGACATATCTGGATACCAAACCTTTCATAAATCATTGGGACATATCTAATATCATGCAATTCATACTTTAAAATCCTTAAAACTTACAATACCCATAATTCAAAACATACTTTTCTTTCTAAATTCATAACTTGAGGGATTAGGCATGCACTTTCATAAATACATAAGGCCATGGTATCTAAGCATGCTAATTTTCACTTAAAATCATGCAATTCAATAAAATCATGCTAGAAATCATCTTTAATGCATGGGCTTTTGAAATCAATTAAGGGACCTTAAATAAATCATAGATAAGTAATGAAACCATGAATTGATGCTTGAAAACTAAACCCATAAGTTTTGCCCAATTGGGTATGAACCCTAATTTCACAAATCCATAAATCAAAGTAAAATTCATAGGTTTTGGGCATAATGGTGAAATAAAATCCATTATTGAATACCCACATACCTGAATTAAAGCTTTCTATGCAAGATTGAAAGGACTGGAAGCTTGAAGGTGAAGGTTCTTGCTTGGAGCTTGAAACTTGGAGAAAAGGAACTCTTTCTTCTTTTGGAATAGAATGACATAGAAGAATAAGATTTTAGGCTATTAGGGAACAAAAACCTACTCAAAATGCCCAAAACAACCTCACTTAGGAGTTAAAGAATAGGGAAAATAACCAAAATACCCCTGAATTAAACTAAAAAGCTATAGGAGGATTGCCGCCTCACGTGCTGACTGACGGGTTTCATACATATGACGACCCATCGGCCAAGGCATCTGAGGGAAGTTATGAAATTCTGGGGCATTGGAGGGTTCTGATGACATGGTCCTATGAGCCATCGCAGCCACGATGCCCGTAGTGACACCCATCGGAGAAAGGAAGATATGGGGAAATCACTGGAGCATTCTGACGGCGGGTTCCCAACTTCCATTACATCCGTGATGCCCATCATGACTTCCCATCAGGCTGGGAGGAACTAGGGCTAAGAGCCACTGGACGCTTCCTACTGCGTGCCCCATGGCCTGTCAGAGCTTCGATGCCCATGGCGGCGGCCCATGGTGTCCAATAATTGTGGATTTTTCTAGATTCAAGGTTTGTTAGCTGATTCGAATACCGAGGTATTACAACTTGGTATGGTCATTATGAATTTGTGGTTATTTCTTTTGGTCTAATAAATGCTCCCACAACTTTTATGGATTTAATGAACCGTGTGTTGAAGCAGTATTTGGATATGTTTATTAGTGTGTTCATTGATGATATCATTATCTACTCTTAGAGTAAGGAGGAGCATGCGGACCAATTGAGAGTGGTGTTGCAAGCTCTCAAAGACCGACAATTATTTGCTAAGTTTAGCAAGTTTGAGTTTTGAATGCAGTCTATTGCTTTTCAGGGTCATATTGTGACTAGAGATGGTATTCTAGTTGATTGTCAAAAGATTGAGGCAGTAAAGAACTGGCCTAGACCCACTTCTCTGTCTGATATTAGAAGCTTTTTGGGTTTGGCTGGGTACTACAGAAGATTTGTGGAAGGGTTTTCTTCCATTACTGCCCCATTGACTTGGTTGACTCAGAAGAAGGTGAATTTTCAGTGGTCTGATCTATATGAGAAGAACTTTCAAGAATTGAAGACTAGATTGACCACAACTCCAGTGTTTTCTCTACCCTAGGGCCTAGATGACTTTGTTATGTATTGCAATGCTTCTAGGATTGGTTTAGGTTGTATGCTGATACAACGTGGTAAGGTGATTGCTTATGCTTCGATATAGCTTAAGATTCATGAGAAAAACTACCCTACTCATGATCCTGAGTTAGCGGCCGTAGTTTTTGCTTTGAAGATTTGGAGACACTACTTGTATGGTGTTCATCTGGATTTATTCACAGATCATAAGAGTCTTCTGTCTATGTTCACCCAAAGGGAATTGAATCTTCCTCAAAGAAGATGGCTTGAACTTTCTTAAGGATCATGATATGAGCGTGCTTTACCATCTGGGTAAAGCTAATGTTGTGGCGGATGCACTTAGTAGATTGTCCATGGGTAGTGTATCTTCGATTGAAGATGGAAAAAAAGAATTAGCCAAGGATGTTCATCGACTTGCTCAACTCAGAGTTTTCCTTATGGATTCGACAAAAGGTGGTGTTATTATTCAGAATGGCTCTGAATAATCTTTTGTAGCTGAAGTGAAAAAGAAGCAAGACAGTGATCCTATCTTGCACCAGTTGAAGGGTGCAGTACATCAGCAAATGATAGAGGTTTTCTCCTAAAGAGGGAGATGGTGTACTTTCATATCAGGGTCGATTGTGTATTCCTGACATAGATGGGTTGAGACAACAAATTTTAATAGGCCCATAGCTCTAGGTATTCTATTTACCCCAATGACAAAAAGATGTATTGTGACCTATGGGACGTCTATTGGTGGAATGGCATGAAAATGGACATAGCAGGTTTTGTGGCTAAGTCTCCTAACTGTCAGCAAGTGAAGGTAGAGCAACAACGATCTGGTGGTACGACTCAGGATAGTGACCTTCCTACTTGGAAGTGGGAAGCAATTAATATGGATTTCATTACTGGTTTGCCTTGTACTCGAAGGCAACATGATTCTATTTGGGTGATTGTCGACTGAATAACTAACTCATCCCACTTCTTGGCTATTAAGACTACAGATTCAACAGATGATTATGCTAGACTCTACATTTGGGAGATAGTCAGATCGCGTAGTGTTCCATTGTCTATCATTTTAGATAGGGGTACTCAGTTTACATCCAAGTTTTTGAAGTCATTTCAGAAAGGCCTTGGTACTCAGGTTAAGCTTAGCACAACTTTTCACCCACAGACAGATGGCCAAGCAGAGCATACGATTTAAACTTTGGAGGATATGTTGAGAGCTTGTGTGATTGATTTCAAAGATAGTTGGGATGATAACTTACCTCTTATTGAGTTTGCCTACAATAACAGCTTCCATTTTAGCATCCAGATGGTTCCTTATGAGGCACTTTATTGGCGGAGGTTTAAATATCCTATTGGTTGGTTTGAGGTAGGTGAGAAAGCTTTGATTGGTCTAGATTCGGTTCATGACACTATGGATAAGGTTCACATCATTAGGGAGAGGTGGAGGACCGCTTAGAGTCAATAGAAATCCTATGCACATGTGAAGAGAAGAGAGTTGGAGTTTGAGGTTAATGATTGGGTATTTCTGAAGGTGTCACCCATGAATGGTGTGATGAGATTTGGTAAGAAAGGGAATCTTATTCCCCACTATGTAGGCCCTTATCATATTCTAAGGAGAGTTGGAAGTGTTGCTTATGATTTGGATTTGCCAACAGATTTAGAAGAGGTTCATCTGGTTTTCCATATTTCATTATTGAAGAAGTGTGTTGGTGATCCGACCTTGATTGTTCCTTTTGAGGATGTGAGTGTGAAGGATAGCCTTACTTATGAAGAAGTTGCCGTGGAGATTCTTGAACATCAGATTCGGAGGTCGAGAAACAAAAAAGTCACTTCGGTTAAGGTCCTTTGGAGAAATCAACAATTTGAGGGAGCTACTTGGGAAGCAGAAGCAGCCATGAAAGCCAAGTACCCTCACCTCTTTCCTTCCGATCCAGTTTCAGATTGAGGTATTAGTTTCCTCCTTAGTATGTCCCTCCAGTTTAAGTCCATTTGTTTTTCCTCATGATCCTAGCATGCATTCATGTTTTCGAAGTTAGTTCTATCATGTTTTAAGTTGAAAAGCTCAGTTTTCATCTTTTTCCCTGAGTTTTATGTTTTGTTGTTTGGTTGGGCTATTTTCTCTCCAGTTTCCTTTCTTAGTCTTTATTTGAGGACGAATGATCCCAAGGGGGAGATATTATAACATCCCAGAATTTGATTCCGCTTTAAAGTTAGAAACTTGGAAAATTCTAAAACTTCAAGGGATCACGAGTTAAGTCCACGAGCGATGGAACCATGAGTCATGGAAAGGACTCGTGAAACCAGTCCAGCAGATCATCCTAAGTTCTGAGAATGACGAGTGAGTTTCATGGTTCTTGGATGGTTCCACAGGTCATGGAACTAACCAATGGAACTCGGACTGAGGGCAGTCAGTTCCTCAGAAAGCACGAGGGGTTTCTACGACTCATGGATGTTTCCACGAGTTGTTCTATTAACTCATGGGATTTGTTTTGCAGCCTATCTTTTGGCTCAGAATCCACAAACCATGGTTACTTCTACGGTTCGTGGAAAGGACCCTTGGAACGTGAATCCGAGTTTGGATCAACTTTTATCCAATTAAATCCCAGGGTTATTTTTATAATTACCCACCCTTTTAACTCCTAAGTGGGGTCATTTTTACCATTTTTAGTAGGGTTTTATCCCCTAATAGCCTAAACTCTTCTTATTTTAAGCAATTTTATTCCCAAAGGAGAAAGAACTCTTTCAAGCTCCAAGATCAAGCCTCCATTTCTTTTCATCTTAAGGTCAAGCTATCTTCAATAAGGTATGTGGGTATTTAATAAGGTATTACTTTCACCCTTATGTCCAAAACCCATGATGTTTACCTTGCTTTATGATTTTATTAAATTAGGGTTCTTATCCAATTTGGGGGAAAATTATGGGTTCAATTTTAAAGCTTCAAATCATGGTTTCTCATTGATTATCTATGTTTTAATAGACGTTTCTTAATTGATTTCAAAAGCACATGTTTTAAAGATGACATATAGCATGATTCCATTTAATTGCATCATTTCAAGTGAAAATTGGCATGTTTTGATAACATGGCCTTATGTATTTATGAAATTGCATGCCTAATTCTTCATGTTATGAATTTAGAAAGAAAAGTATGTTTTGAATTATGGCTATGCTAAGCTTCAAGGATTTATGAAATGATAATTGCATGACATCAGATATGTATATAGGCTTTTCAAACTGATTTGGTATCAGATATGCCACAAGTATGTTATGATCTATATGTATGTTTTGGGAGTAGTATTTAGCACCGAGCTATGAGGGTTCGATAACCCAAGTCCAAAACTACGTTTCCAGCGTAGGTTATAAATCTCCCTATGGGCTTATGAAAGTGGTTCCACAATTGATCATGGTGTCATGTGCTTTAGCGGGCATTAGGGCAGCTTTGCCAATTAGAGTTATATAGTTGGATTATGGTGTCCCATTCCTTGGCAGGGTTCAAAGCAGCTTTTCTAACTAGGGTTATATAGTTAGATTCCATGTAGCTCTCATGGTCTATTGTCGGTTGTAAGAAACTCCCGTATGAACATTTTTAAGACTTATGTCATGTTATCTTCTACTTTATGCTTAAATTATAATATTTCTTATGACTTCTCTTTTATGCATGATCTCAGTTTTAATTATGTTTCAAGCATGATTTACTTTATTTATGCATATCTCACATACTCAGTACATCCTATAGTACTGACGCATATCTTGCGCTGCATCTTCTTGATGATGCAGATTCAGGCTCCTTCTCTCTGGCTCATGGCTAGACATTGTCGGTTGTCCAGATTTGGTTGGTGAGTCCTCATTATTCGGGGACCTTAGTTATGTTAGTTACTTTCATGTTCTTTCCTTGGATTTCTGAGTTAGTTGGGGTATTGTCCTATTAACTCTTTATCATAGTTAGAGGCTTTCAGACATAGAGAGTATTCGGGTCTCTTTTTCAGATTATATTTCATCTTGACTTTATCGTTTATGGATTGAGCTGCCTATCTTTCTATTTATGCTTCCGCTATGTTTTCTTATGAATATCTGAGTATTCTATGACTAAAGGTTAACTTTGGGCACTTGCAGTCCCAGGTCCCATGTTACATCTAGGGGGTAGCCTCGGGGCTTGACAGGCACACAACAAAGAATTCAAAATGAAGCCCAGCAAGGAACAATTAAGCTCAAAACCAAAATAAAAAGGCCCGGCAAGGGAAATATCATCACATTCATCCAACATGCTCGAGAAGGGACAAATGAAATATTGCAAGGGAACTAAAAATTTTGACAAGGCTCGGTAAGGGCAATAAAATATCTCAAGCCCAACACGGGCACCCAAATCAAATAACACCACCACCTCCCCCCATAAAAAGCATTGCCCTTAATGCTTTAAGATCAATTAAGGAAAGAAAGGGGGAAACTCCCTGGAGGACTATGCCTCATCATCATTAACTGCTTCTTCATCATTTGCAACATCTCCACTAGGACCTGCACCACCCTTTCGGCTGTGTGTTGTCACTGTGGAATCCCTGAGGGCCTCCTAAAATAGTGGGTTTTCATCATCATCTAGCTCAGCATACTCAACACCAGGAAACTCAGGCTCACCCTTTGCGTAAGCTGCAAACAAATCGTCCATGGGTCTATGAGTCTGGCGGGGCTGAGGCAAGGTGCTAAAATTTGTCTCCTCAAGTGGAGCTTTCCCTTTATCTTTGGCCACATCCTTTTTGAGTTAATTCACCGCACCCTCAATAATGTCCACTCTTTTGCAGAGTTTTATGACACTTTCCAATACCCCTTGCATGGCACTCTTGACAGCTCTTTGTATCATACCAGGCACTTTATTAGCCAAGTCATTCAGTTTCCTTTCATGATTATATGTCTTATAAACCATATCCTGGAGGCCACTCTTAGTTAATGGACCTTTGGGTACAATAGACGTGGGGGTGTATGCTCGAACTTAGAAGGAGAGGAAGCATTTGCTTCATCATCCGAGTCATCAACCTCAACTTCCACTGATGTGTCTACCCTGCGCCTTTTGAAATGGGGGACATCCCTATCAGTTTTCTTATCAAGGTACAGCACACCAATCGAGGGAGTAGGAGCGTCACAACTGAAATACGGAATGCCACTGTTTGCACAAAGTTTACTGATGAGCACAGGAAAGGGGAATGCATCACTACCCCTACGAGCCTTCCTCTTGGTCACCAAAGCAACAATCTCACCAAAGTTGATATGGTCCCCCACCATGATTGAGGGTACCAAGATGGCGCCATCATGGGTGACTTTTTGGTCATTCTGAGAAGAGAGGAAGCGGTCACGAACAAAATCAGACCGAAGGCGAGCCTTAAAGTACAGGGACCATTGCTGAATGTCACCCCCTATAGTGGCCCAAAAAGGTGTGTCAAGAGCAATAATAGGTGCAGCCCACTCTGGAGGTTTGTATTTGACAGTCAGCTTGGCCATGAGTTTAGGTGTAGTCTCAATGGCAGTGTCCCAGTAGACAACATTTGTAGTAGCAGAAGTGATATGGACCTCTTTACCTAGAACAATGACTGAATCCAAGGCGGAAAAAGTTTCCAAACCCCTTTTATAGCCCTTAGCATTTTGTGTGTCTTGGTACGAGGCAAGGAACTCCAGGACTATCTCCTTGTAATAGTTTCTGGGCACCTCTTGAAATGGTTGCCACTTTCAGCTGGCAAACTGTATGGGGATGTTTGACAGGTTATCCCCCACTGCATTCAGATCGAATCTCTGCTCAGTGTTGAAGGACCTATCCCTGTCGTGATCATAAATAACCCTCATACCTTCCACTCTGAACCAAATTCTCTCCTCCTCTGAAATGTGGGCACTGGAAGATGTTAGGGCCTTCGTCTTTTCCTTTGAGGTTGGAGTGAAGGAAGAGGGTGTTGTTGGCCTTCATGAACTCCACCCGGCATTTTCCCTGCTAGAAGACATGTTTTGCATATGGAGATTGTAAGTCCAAAAACAAAAGTAAAATCTTTTTGTATTTTTGACATAAGTGGAAGGAAAAGACTAAAGAGAAGTTAACAACTAAAAATTTACAACTAAAGAGAAGTAAAAGCTTTCGGTCAATGGGTAGGTCAACTTAAAATTTGAAATTTACCTTGGTGCACCGTGATATGTGGTTCACACAAGCCCTTGTGCAGACCGCTTCTATTTCATTATGCGATGGAGGTGCGACGCACACATGGGCTTATGCAAAATGCATAGCCCAGCGCATGTCACCTCCAACTCAGCATTTTTCTTCCAGTATTTTGTTTTGGGATGTAGTGCAGTGGGCCGTGCAACACGCACAATGGCTTGTGCAAACCACACAATCCTCTGCACATCCCCTTTTTGCCCTGTTATTCCACTTCTTTATTTTTCTTTTCCCTGCACTCCTAAAACAAACCAAAAACAACAAAAAGGTAAAGAAAAACAAAATAAAAACACTTAGGTTGCCTCCTAAGAAGCGCTTGATTTTACATCGTGGCTCGACGATAGTACCTCAACCTCAGTCATTGTCGGATAGCATGCCAATCCGGTTGGCGTAGCCCCACCCCAAGAAGGGGAATTGCTCCTTTAATGTCCTCAAAACATCATCATGTTGTCGACTTGGAAACTTTTCAAACATGGGTGTCTTGCCCATTTCACACTCCTCAAGCACATGGTCAAGCTTTCCCTTAATATCAATCATCAAAATTACCCGTAATTCATCCGGAGGCTTTATGGGTTGGCAAACATTGAATGTCACTACATCACTTCCAACCTGGAATTTTAGTTCACTGATTTCAACATCTACAAGTTCTCTTCCTATAGCTAATAGTGGTTATCCTGGGAACCTCAACATCTACTTCATAATCCAAGATAATAAAGTCCAATGGGTGAATAAACTTTTAAACTTTCACAAATAAGTCAAAGAGGATCCCTAACGGTCACTTAATGGACCAATCAGCCATGAGTAGACACATGGATGTAGGTTTGGGCATACCAGATCCCAACTTGTTAAAGATCACTAGGGGTATCAAGTTGATGCTCGCCCCTAGGTCACACAAGTCTTTATAGGATACAAATAGCCCAATAGTACACGGTATAGTGAATGCACCTGGATCATCTCTTTTTATAGCAACATTGCCTGTAATCACAACATTACAGCTGTATGATATTTCAATGGTGCTCACATCTACAACCTTCTTCTTTTTGAGCAACACTTTCATAAACTTGGAGTACCCCGACATTTGTATCAGGGCTTCAACCAAAGGAATATTTATCGAAAGCTTGATGAACATGTCAACAAACTTATTGAATTTGTGCTCTTCCTTCTTCTTGTTTAACCTTTGAGGGTATGGAGAAAGTCCCTTTGGTAGAGTGGATGGCACACTTTGAGCAATGTAAGGGTCTTCCTTAACATCAATGGCAACACATGGAGAAGATTCAGCCCCCTCCTTCTCATCATCAACATCAACATTCACCGGGGCGTCGGGTGCACAAAGCTTTACCCCAACCTCTAGTTTCACAACATCTTTGTTACACGGCTTCACAATGGCTTCAACAATAGGCTTCCTTCCTATAACAATCGGCTCTATAACGGGCTCTCTTACTACACCACCTGTTCTTCCACTTCTAGTAACAATGGCCATGACATGCGCATCATTTCTAGGATTAGCTGTGGTATCACTGGATGTCTTCCCTTCATCCTCGGGTTTATTTGAGTGGATAGATGATTCATTTGGGCCGCAAGATGCTTTATTGAGGCCGAATGAGAGAACACGGTTTGATGAAGTGTTAAAACTTTGCTTTTGAGCTCACTAACCCCAATATTTGTAGTTTCTACCTTCTTCAACACCAGGGAAAACATGTCCTCAATCTTTGAGTACCCAATATTGCTTATGGCGGGTTGATATAAAGAATATGACTTGTTTAGAGGTATATAAGGATTGAAGCTCCGATGATTGTATCTATCACCTTTTTTGTCACGATCCCTCTAATTTCTATCTAATTCCTTGTCTCTATTCAAACCTTGATTCTCATCCCTCGGGCAATAATACCCAGGACAAGAACCCACCGACAAGTAGAATATTTTACCATTCACGATGGTCATAAGCTCATCATCACTAGCCTTGATCTCCGGTGTACTCATAACATTCACGGTCTTAGCACCATCTGCCCACATCATATGCTTTGCCAAGAGGTCAATTTGTGTCATCATTTTGTCCATAGTCACATCGCTCTCTTCATCCTTTCACCGCATCTCAATTTCTAAGATGGATGTGGTAACTCCCAAGGTGGGAATGTAAGCCTCTCTTGTGTGCCACGCTTGGTTAGTCTTGGTCATTCTCTCTAGAAAGGCCGAGGCAATAGGAAATTGTATATCCATAAAGGTACCACCTCCAAGATTGTTGACAATGAACTTATTCATTCAGTTCAAGGATCTAAAGAAGCTTTGTAGAAAGACATTGTTCGAAAATCCTTTTTTAGGACACAAATTGAGCTTCTTCTTAAATCTCACCCATACCTCATGCAAAGGCTCATCGAGAAGTTAGTGGAAGTTGGTAATTTCATCCCTCAACTTCATCATCCATGATGGAGGGAAGAATCTAGTAGTGAAAGTATTTACCAACTCATCCCATGTGGTGATTGACCCATCCGATGATTCCTTCAACCATGTCGTGGCTTCCCTCGTTAGAGAAAAGGGGAATAGGTGACGTTGGATGGATTCTTGGGGTATATTTTACAAGATGAATGGTTGATATATCTCCATAAAGTTGTGGATATTCCTATTTGCATCTTTATGATATGGTCCTCTAAACATCCCCTTCATTTGAATTAGATGGAGCATTGTGCTAGTAACGTGGAACACCGCATTTCCAACCGTTGGGGGTAGGCAGATCGCACCTACTCCCACTTGAGGCACGGGTTTATTGGCCTCGTTCATGAATCCGTCAAGACTTCCATTGACACTTTCATTGTCGCCCACTTTGCTTATGTGCTACCTAAGCAATGGACAAAAATAGCAAACCAAATAAAAAGAACAAACACTCTACAAGCTGATTTTAATTCACAATAAAAAAGGTTATTCAAACTCAATTCCCCAGCAACAACGCCATTTTTGATAAAACTCAAGTGTACTCTCCTAGATGGAGGTATCAATGATTGTTAGAGCAAAACATATTTATAGTACTCGATGGGCATCAGGGTCGATCCCACAGAGAATTGGTGACTAGCCAAGTCGATTATAAATAAAAGACTTCACAACAAGAGTAGTTTGTTCGCTAGCAATAAAAGTAAAGGAAAGGGGGAATTGGGAAATCTGTCACAATTCAGAATTCAAAACAAAACAATAAAGTACAAATGGGTGTAAACAATGAGAGAGGAGGACTAGGTATTTGGGTCAAATGGGACTCGAATATGGGTTAGGGTGCTTTCTCATTCAGATAAATTCTCGCTAAACGACATGGATAGAATTAGTTTTAGGCATGCTTATTAATCTCTTGATCAAACAATCATATATCCAATAGGTTTTATTCAAACACCATTGTTTTGGAAATGACCAACCAACATATGCTTGGGGAGGTCACACTATTTCTAGCTAAGACCCTTAAATGGGTATTTTTGGTGAATTGAGATATTTCTAATCTCAATCTAAGTGGAATCCCAATTACCCAATAGAAAATTCACATCCGAAATTGTAAACCCCTTTTGCAAGCAAGAACACAATCAAGTGAGGTACATCAATATTTGCAACCATCAAATTTAGAATAAAAATATGGTAAAATCACTAGACCCATGTCATATTAACAATTATAAACACAAATTAGCAACACCCATACCCATTTATCAAGCACCCATTACCAAAACATCTCTAGACAAGAAGTTTAGCTACTCATGCTAGAGGAATAAAGAACAATACCAAATGGGTAAGTCAAATTCCCTTTCATTCAAACTAAATATTCAATATCAAAGCTCAATTTTTACCAGAATGATTATTCCAATAGTTAGGAAGAAGGAATTTGAGTGAAACCCTCTTCTTCTTTGTTAGAGAGAAAACTTGCTCACTACTCAAAACTCTCTCTTGAAAAATATTCAAAAATAACTAAAAATATGCCTGAAATGGGTTTTAGAAGTTTTCCAATTCTTCATAAAAAGATGGACAAAACTGCTCTTCATGAGCCATGCGACGCGACATGCAGTTTGCACGTCACATTGTGCCAGTCACACAGCTCCAGAACTGTTAACCAGAGACTTCAGCCAATATTCAGTCTTCATGCAAAGTGGGGTGCGGTTTGCACCAAGCAATGTGCACGTCGCACAATGATTGCACCCCTTAACATATTCTTCAGCCAATGCTTGATCTTTGTGCGGTGGGAGGTGCAGATTACACCTCATGTTTTGCATGTCACACGAGGTCCGCACCTATTGGCAAAATCTCCATCTTTTTCAATCCTTCACACTTCAACTACTTTTCTGCTCTTTTGGGTCCAATTCCTTATTTTATAGCTTAGGATAGAAGTTCCTGCATTCATGTCAATAAAGGCCATAAGAACCTCTAAATCTTATAAAAATATAGCAATAATTCATGATAAAAGGCTAAATGAGTTGGTAGATTACCGACTCATCAACACACATGTACATGAATCAAGGATAGCCTCACCACACAAGGTAATACATCACAAGGATTTTAAACATTAGTCTCAAAATCAATTAGGACAAATAACTTTTGAAAAGTTATTCCGAGTTCATTGCACACTCATTTGAGAATCAATCAAGCCAAACCAAGAGTGTGCAACTCATGACAAGAGAATGCTTTCCTAAAAACTCATTTTCCGTCTTTCTTTTAATTTACAGTGGGTCCATATTGGGACAAGCAAAGCACAGACTCAAATAAAACTAAAACTTGGCATTTTCTCTTAAGAAAGTCGCCTCTCAATCTATCATAGGAAAACACCAACCCAGTTTGATAGAAAAATAAAAGAAAAAGAAAAAGAAAAATAAAGAAAACATTTGTTCCTTGGGAAAGAATCGTGGTATTACCAAAATCCTTGGAGTTTATTTCTACTCTACTATTAGCAACGCGACTACAAATTTGCGTTAAGTACCCCAAAACATAAATGGAACATTGTCCTCTATGACATAAGGGCTCAGGAGAAGAGAATACTCCCCGGGGTGGTGCAAAATTCCCTAGGTGTAGCATGGTGGGGTGAACTTTTGAAGAAATTCTATTGTTCTAGTTGGGAGTGCGATACGGTGTGCAACACGCACAATTGGTGATGCAGTCTGCACACCAATCGCATTCCCAGATACCAAAATCATCCATTAATGCCAATGGTCTGTCTCTAATATGGAAACTGCCATATGATGCACACAATGTGATGTGCCATCACATAGCTCAGCGCACATGGCCTCGAATATTGTAAGGTGAATCTGTTGTGAAGGGCGATAGCCCATGTAATGCGCACAATGTGATATGTGGATCGCCTATTCTTTACTTGAGGTTGCTTAATTGCTATTCAATATTTCAACACCCATAACGTGGTTCCTAGCTAAAAACATCAACAAAAACAACACATGAAGTAACACAAAAATAAAAAATGTGCAATATAAAGGTAAATGCTTGGGTTGCATCTTAAGAAATGCTTGGTTTAACGTAACGGCTCGACGATGGCATCTCTTACTCATGGTTCATTAAGGTAGAATGCTTCTAAGATTGGGACCTCTTCAGGTATGCCAAAATACTTCTTGACTTGCTTCCCATTTACTTTAAAGGTTGAGCCATTTTCATCTTCTAGCTCTATTGCTGTATTTTCGAATACTTGAAACACTTTGCAGGGTCCAGACCATTTAGATTTCAATTTTCTCGGAAAAAGTCAGAGCCTAGAGTTGAACAAAAGCACCCAATCTCCCAAAGAGAACTCATGCTTGAGAATTTGTTAATCATGGTAGTATTTTAGGTAGGCCTTGTAGAGTGAGGCGCTTTCATAAGCTCAAATCCAAAACTCATCTAGTTCGTTAAGGCTCTCAACTCTCGCTTGAGCAGCTTTTTCTTAGTCCATATTCAATTTTTTCAAATCCCATAAGGCTTTATGTTCTATTTCTACCGATAGGTGACACACTTTCCCAAAGACCATTTGGTAAGGAGACATTCCAATTGGTGTTTTGTAGGCTTCCCAATAGGCCCATAGTGCATCGTCCAACTTCCGAGCCCAATTTGTTTTGTTGATGTTTACTGATTTTGCAAGAATGGCCTTTATTTCCCTATTTGACACTTCAACCTGCCCGCTTGTTTGTGGGTGGTAGGGGGTAGCCACTCTATGCTTGACTCCATACTTTTCAAGTAGAGCACTAAATAATTGGTTGCAAAAATGGGATCCCCCATCACTAATGATGGCGCGGGAGGTGCCAAACCTAGCAAATATATGATTTTTGAGGAATGATGTGATGCTCTTTCCTTCATTATTTGGTAGTGCCACAACTTCTACCAACTTAGAAACGTAGTCTATAGCCATAAGAATGAACTTATTCCCATATGAACTCCCAAATAGCCCCATAAAGTCGATACCCCAAACATCGAATAACTCAACTTCAAGGATTGGCGTCAATGGGAGTTTGTGGCATCGAGACACACCCCCTTCGTGTTGACATTTATTACATTCCTTAACTAAATCATGGGCATCTTGAAAAAGTGTCGGCCAATAAAATCCACTTTGCAACACCTGTGATGCCGTTTGCACACCCCCATGATGACCACCAACGGGTAAAGAATGGTAAGCCTTTAGGATGGGCATCATTTCAATTTCGGGTATTCACCTTTGTATTATACCATTGGCACAAACCTAGAAGAGGTAGGGTTCATCCCATAAAAACTTTCGAACATCATGAATAATTTTTTTTTCTGGTGTGACATAAAACAATCCGGTAGTAAGTCACTTGCTAAAAGGTTTGTGAAGTTAGCAAACCATGGTGTAAGTTCATGCGAGGCTGCCAAAATATGTTCATTGAGGAACGAATCATTTATCTCAAGTTCCCCTATAGGCCTTCCTTCTTCTTCTAATCTTGATAAGTGATTCGCCATTTGATTCTCACATACCCGTCAATCTTTTACTTCAAAATTGAATTCTTGGAGTAACAAGACCCATCGAATTAGCCGGGGCTTGGTGTCCTTCTTTGTCATCAAGTAATTGATCTCTGCATGGTCCATATGTATGACAACCTTGGTCCCCAAAAGGTATGTCCAAAACTTTTCCAAGGCAAATACCATAGCCAACAACTCTTTCTCCATTACAGTGTAATTCATTTGGGCTGTATTCACTATTTTGCTTGCATAATAGATTAGGTGGAAGAGTTTCTCCTTTCACTGACCATGTACAGCCCCCAAAGCCACACCACTGTCACTGTATTAAAGTTCGAATGGCTTTGACTAATTTGGTGCGATAATTATGGGGGTTGATGTCAACTTCTCTTTCAATGTGAGGAATGTCGTCTTGCAACTACTATCGTAGTCAAAATTGGCTTCTTTTTCAAGAAACTTACACAAGGGATAAGCCACCTTCAGAAAATCCTTGATGAACTGCCTATAAAACTTGGCATGGCCTGGGAAACTGTGTATTCCTTTTACAGTCTTTGTAGGGGGTAGCTTGGAGATGACCTCAATTTTTTCTTGGTCAACTTCAAGTCCTTTTTCGGATATTTTGTGACCCAATACTATTCCCTCTTTAGCCATAAAATGGCACTTTTCCAAGTTCAGAACCAAGTTTGTTTCTTTATATCGTTTGAGTACTTCTTCTAAATGCACCAGGCAGACATTAAACTCATCCCTAACTACTGAAAAATCATCCATAAATATATCCATAGTGTCTTCAACTATGTAAGAGAAAATAGACATCATACATCATTGGAATATGGCTGGGGCATTGCACAAACCAAAAGTGTAACACCCCAGAACTCCCAGGCCTAGATTGAGCTTAGAAAACCAGAAAGAATTTTAAATTTCAATTGTCAGCCGATTCACGGGTCAGATCCACGAGTCGTGGAAGTGTCCACAGGTCGTGGACTGTGCCCATGGAATCAGATCAGAGACCTGATAATTTCTATGGGAACCACAACCTATTTCCATGAACCGTGGAATGATCCACGAGTCATGAAATGATCTTGTGGGACTCAAAGCTGAGGGTCATCAGCCCCTAAAGAACCACAATAGGGTTCCACAGGTCATGAACCCAAGTTGTGGAACTCAGACCCACAGCTAGATAATGAGGTCCAGGAACCATGAAAGGGTTCCACGAGCTGTGGAAGTTTCCACAAGTCGTGGAACCTGAGTCTCGAATTTTAATATTTTTCTTTTAATTAATTCAGGGGAATTCTAGTCTTTTCCCTACCTTTTTAATTCTGAACCTTAGTCATTTTGGGGGGTAATTAAAGGGATTTTTCACTCTTATTTCCCTATTCTCCCAAAACTAATCAGACTTAGAAAGAAAAGAAGAAAATAGGTTATAGTTTTGCTCAAGAACAAGCAAAGGTTCCTTCAAACTTAACCCCAAAATCCAAAGGATTTCTCCATAGATTCTTCTCCAGGTATGTTGGATTTCACTAGTGGGTTCCTTTTACCCATTAGGTCCCTAGATTTCAGTCAGTCTTTCAGTTCCCCATGAAATATGCAGACCTAGGGTTCCTAAATCTTAGGGATTACTTTCAATTCATATGCTATTATTTAAGTTTTATTAATTACATGTTTCTTGGAAAATTAGAACAGTCACATGCTATATAGTACCTTCCACATTCAGTCTCATATTGCATTGACCTTGTATCCAGTTATTCAGTTCTGCATGCTATATACTCATGATAGTTACTTGGTCATTGCATTCAGCTTATCTATTAGTTTACATTTCAGTATGTATTTCCATGTTCAGTCTTATGTTGTTCAGCTTAGCATACATCTCGCATGATCAGTACTGACACATACTTTTGTGCTACATCATTGTATGATGTAGGTTCAGGCGCTCAGCATCCAGACCGCGTTTAGCTCAATTTCCAGTCCTTACTTAGCAGCTTCAGTGGTGAGTCCTCATAGTTCAAGGATGATAGATATGCTTATTTATTTAAGTTTTACATTTCAGTTTCAGACTATTAGAGTAAGCTGGGGGAATATCCCACCAACTCATATCAGTTAGAGGCTTTCAGACATAAACTAGATTCAACTATTAAGTTGTTAGTGTTATTTTTTAGACATCATTATACTAATATATATATTTCATATTCAGACATGTTTTGGGTTCTTTCTCACTTCAGATATTAAATTATTTTCAGTTTCAGTGCAGTGTATGTTTTATCAGAAATTATCTAGTTATTCCAGGCCATGGGTTAGCTGGGGGTCACTTGTGACTTCAAGCACCGTGTTGTATCTAGAAGGTAGCCTCGGGGCATGACAACACTTGGAATTAGAACATCATGTTGAAGTTTCCTAGGGTGTGAAAGTCGCGTTGAGTAGAGTCTTCTTCATAGGTGTGAAATGAGCCACACTTATGGGGGAGAAGCTATGAGATGTGATTAGGAAAAACTTCCTTTCTTCTTTTACATCTCGTGCAATAGAGTATGAACTCTATTTAATCTCCTTCTAACTCAAGCTCTTCATGTTATAGAAAATGCCTCCTAAAAGAGCCAATGCCTGGAATCAACCAGCACCAGCAGCTCCAGCAGACCCTCTGAATGAGCAAGTCACTCATGCCAAATTAAGGGTTGTTTTTCAAGTGCTTGCTCAGGCCATGACCGCTCAGGTCAATTAGTGGGCTGTGGCCCCAACTCTACCCTAGACTAGCACTGCTGCAGCTAGAATCTGGGACTTCACTCAGATGAACCCTCAAGATTTTCATGGGTCTAAATCAGAAGAGGATCCATAAGAGTTTCTTGACAACATTCAGAAGGTAATAGATATTATGGGTGTCACTCAAGTTGAGAGTGCAGATTTAGCCATCTATCATCTAAAAGGAGTGGCTTATACTTGGTATCAGTAGTGGAAGGAGTCTCGTTGTGCTAATGCAGGTCCAGTGGATTGGAACCACTTCAAGACTACATTTCTAGGAAGGTTCTTCCCACTTGTGCTAAGGGAAGGCAAGGTCCAAGAGTTCATCAACTTAAAGCAAAATAATATGACTGTTAAGGAGTAAGCACTCAAGTTTACTCAGTTGTCTAAGTATGCTCCGGCAATGGTAGCTAACTCCAGGGCCCGGATGAGTAAGTTCGTATCTAGTGTGTTCGATGATATGGTCAAGGAGTGCAAGACTACTATGCTGATTAAGGAGATGGACATCTCCAGGTTGGTTATTTATGCTCAGCAGATCGAGGAGTAGAAGATAAAAGATAGGGGAGGAGACAATAAGAGATCTAGAACAGGTGACTTCAACTACTCTCAGCAAAGGTCAGAGTGTGGAAATCTCTCTCAATTCAATCAGAAATCTTCAACTCTAGCTCCATCTTCTGCTAGTGCCCTAGTGTCTAAGTTCAAACATGATTGATGGGATAGAGCGCAAGGCTCTAAGTACCAAGGTACAGTTACTAGCGGGCGCATTCATCCACTTTGCAAGAAGTGTGGTAGAAACCACCAGGGTGAGTGTATGGAAGGAAGTGGAAATTGCTTTGGATGTGGCAAGCCAGGCCACAGTATGAAAGATTATCTAGCAGCTTCTCATAAGTGCAAGGATGTTTGCCCACAGAATCAGGCCAGTTCTATGGCAGCTCCAGCGAGTTGCCCCAATCAGCAGGTTTTCTCGTCTAGAACAGGTGGTGGTCAATGCCAAAATATTTTGTATGCCCTTCAGACTCGACAGAACCAGGAGGATTTACCCGATGTGGTCACGGGCACATTACAAGTCTTCCAGTTAGATTTTTATGTATTGTTAGAACTAGGGGCTACACTTTCCTTTGTAACTCCTTACATTGCAGTAAATTTTGGTGTAAGTCCAGAAATCCTCCCAGAACCCTTCTCAGTCTCTACTCTAGTTAGTGATCCAGTTATAGCTAGATGGGTATACAGAAATCACCCTGTCACAGTTTCCCAGAAAGTCACCTCAGCTAATCTTGTAGGGTTAGAAATGACTGACTTCGATATTATTCTAGGCATGGATGGGTTACATTCTTGTTATGCCTCAGTTGATTGCAGAACTAGGCTCGTTCAGTTTTAGTTTCCAAATGAGCCTATCTTAGAATAGAAAGGTAGTACCTCAGTGCCTGTAGGTCGATTCATCTCTTACCTTAAGGCCAGAAAAATGATTTCCAAAGGGTATATCTACCATCTTGTTCGGGTTAAGGATTCAACCTCCAAAACCCCAACTCTTGAGTCAGTGCCAGTGGTGAATGAGTTCCCAGGAGTGTTTCCAGAAGATCTTCCTAGACTTCCTCCCGAAAGGGAAATCGACTTCGGAATAGATCTCCTTCTAGATACCCGGCCTATTTTGATTCCTCCTTACAGAATGGCTCCATCAGAGCTTTAAGGAATTGAAAGGATAGTTGAAAGATCTTTTAGATAAGAGCTTTATTAGACCCAACATCTCTCCATGGGGTGCTCCAGTGCATTTCGTGCGTAATAAAGACAGTTCTCTAAGTATGTGCATCGACTACTGTCAATTGAACAAAGTCACCATCAAGAACAAATATCCCATCCCCAGAATTTATGACTTGTTCAACTAGCTTCAGGGTGCTGGTTGCTTCTCCAAGATAGACCTCAGATCCGGCTATCATCAACTCAGAGTCAGAGATAGTGACATTTCGAAGATAGCCTTCAGGACTCGGTGTAGTCACTATGAATTTAAAGTTATGTCTTTTGGACTAACAAATGCTCCTGCATTTTTTATGGGCCTAATGAATAGGGTGTTCAAGTAGTACTTGGACTTGTTCATCATTGTTTTCATAGATGACATCCTTGTTTATTCTCGGAGCAAAAAGGAACATCCTGATCATTTGAGAGTTGTGTTACAAACTCTCAAGGATCGCTAGTTATTCACTAAGTTTAGTAAGTGTGATTTTTTGTTGAAATCAGTTGCGTTCCTTGGTTATGTGGTATCTAGAAAGGGTATACGAGTCGATTCTCAAAAGATTAAGGCAGTGAAGAACTGGCCCAGACCCACCTCTCCAATAGACATCAAGAGTTTCTTAGGTTTAGTTGGTTATTATAGGAGGTTTGTGGAAGGATTTTCATCCATAGCTACCCCATTAACAAAGTTGACTCAGAAAAAGGTCAAGTTTCAGTGATCAGACCAGTGTGAGAAAAGCTTCCTAGAATTGAAGACCAAGTTGACTACAACCCCCATTTTGACTCTACCAGAGGGTTCAGATAGCTATGTGGTTTATGAGATGCATCCAGGGACGACCTGGGTTGTGTGTTGATGTAGCAGGTTAAGGTCATAGCTTATGCTTCTAGACAGATTAAGGTCCATGAGAAGAACTGCCCAACTCATGACCTCAAGCTTTCATATATTGTGTTTGCCTTAAAGATTTGGAGACACTACTTGTATGGTGTACATTTTGATGTGTTCACAGATCATAAGAAGCCTCCAGTATGAGTCCACCCAGAAAGATTTGAATCTTCATCAGAGAAGGTTGCTTGAGTTCCTCAAAGACTATAATATGAATGTGCTCTACCATCCGGGTAAGGCCAATGTGGTGGCTGATGCCCTCAACAAATTTTCCATTGGTAGTGTGTCACAAATAGAGGAAGAGAAGAAAGAACTAGCCAGAGATGTTCATAGGCTTGCTTGTTTAGTAGTTTGCCTTATAGACACGACAGATGGTGGTGTGATAGTCCTGAATGGCTCCAAATCTTCATTAGTAGCCGAGGTTAATGAAAATCAGGATAGTGATCCATATTACTTCAGTTGAAAGGTGCAGTTCATCAGCAAAGAGTTGAGGTTTTCTCCTAAGGGGGAGATGGTGTGCTTCGCTACCAGGGTTATTTATGTGTACCTAATGTGGGTGAGTTGAGGCAGAAGATCCTTATTGAAGCCCATAATTCTAGATATTCTATTCCTCCTGGTGACACTAAGATGTACCATGATCTACGAGAAGGCTATTGGTGGAATGACATAAAGAGGGACATTGCAGATTTTATGGCTAAGTGTCCCAACTGTCAGTAGGTGAAAGTAGAAAATCAGAAACTAGGAGGTCTGACTAAGGATATTAACATTCCTACTTGGAAGTGGGAGGCAATCAACATGGATTTCATTACAGGTTTACCTCGTACTCGCAGACAGCACGACTTCATTTGGGTGATAGTGGACATGGTTACTAAGTCAACTTACTTCTTGGCTATCAAGACTACAGATTCAGCAGAGGACTATGCCAGACTCTATATCACCGAGATAGTCAGGTTGCATGGGTTTCCCTTGTCTGTCATCTCAGATAGGGGTTCTCAGTTTACATCTTATTTGTGGAGATCATTTCAGAAAGGTCTTGGTACTCAGGTGAATCTCAGTACAACATTTCTTCCACAGATGGATGGTCAGGCAGAGTGTACCATTTAGACCTTAGAGTACATGTTGAGGGCTTGTGTGATCCATTTCAAAGGTAGTTGGGATGATCACCTACCTCGCATAGAGTTCGCCTACAATAATAGTTTCCATTCCAGTATTCAGATGGCCCCATATGAGGCATTTTATGGGCATAGATGCAAGTCACAGATTAGTTGGTTTGAAGTAAGTAAAGCAGGCTTGATTCAGCCAGATTCGGTTCATGAGGCTATGGAGTAAGTTAAACTCATCAGAGATAGACTAAAGACAACTCAGAGTCGTCAGAAGGCTTATGCAGATATGAGGAGAAGGGACTTAGAGTTTGAAACTGATGATTGGGTCTTCCTAAAGGTGTCACCCATGAAGGGGGTGATGAGGTTTGGCAAGAAAGAAAAGCTCATTCCCAGATATGTAGGTCCTTACAGAATCCTGAAAAGGATTGGTAATGTGGCTTATGTGTAGAGTTGCCAGCAGAACTAGCAGCGGTTCATTCGGTCATTCACATTTCCTTACTCAAGAAGTATGTAGGTGATCCAGCATCGATAGTACCTTTAGAGAGTGTGGCTGTGAATAAAAACTCACAAAGTGATTTCAATAGTCAATTAAAAAGGTTACTCAAAACTAATTTCGCGTCAATGGCACCATTTTTGATAACGCTTAAGTAACACTCTCTATACAGAGGTGAAAGCAATAGTTAAGAAAAATAAAATTTATAATTTTAGACGGGATTCGGGGTCGATCCTATAGAGAAATAGTAGAGTTGCCTAATGGATTATCGTATATCAATAACTAATAGAGTTAATGTTCAAACAACAATAAAAGTAAAAAAGGAGGGAAATCATGGAATTGGGAAATCTGTCATAATGTGCAATTCAAGCAAAAATGTAAAGTAAAACATGAGTTTGTATCAAGAGAAAGGATGAATAGGGGTATGCTTACAATGGGAATCAAGCACGGGTCAAGGTACTTGCTCAATTACATAAATTTTCACTAAACAACATGGGTAGAATTTGTTTAAGGCATGAATGTTAATCTTTTGATCTCACAAATATTTATCCAATGGTCTTTGTTCAAGCAACATGGTTTTATCATTAACCAACCAATATTAGCTTGGGAAAGTCACATTATTTCTAGCTTAGACTCTTAAATGGGTATTTCTGGCGAATTGAGCTATTTCTAGCCTCAATCCAATTGGAATCCCAAGTACCCACTAATGAATTCTCATCCAAAATTATAAACCTCTTCCTCAAGAAAGAACACAATCAAGTATTTTTAATCAATGTTCACAACCATTAATTTTAGATTTAAAACATGGAGAATTCACTAGATCCATATCAATTTAGCAATTATAAACACAAATAAGCAAGACTCATACCCATTAATCAAGTACCTATAATATACATACCCCTAGACAAGGAGACTTAGCCACTCATTCTAATGGAATAAGAAGCAATACAAAATGAGTAATTCAAATTCCCGTTTATTAATGGAAGATGTTTCTAATATTCAAGATCAATTTAGAAATTCAAGGTTGAAGATGGAGAGAATTGAATGAAACCCTCTATCTTGCCTTGGAGAGAAAACTTGTTCCACAATATTCCAAAAACTGAAAACTATTAAAAACAATAAAAATTATGCCTAAATTGGGTTTTAGAAGGTTCCCAAATAATCACATAAAAGTGGACAAAAATTTCCTTCGGGATCTATGTGCCACGATGTGCATTCTACACATCTCGTTGTGCATGTTGCACAACTCTGCCTTAGCAGACCAGGGACTACAGCTGATATTCAGGTGTTGTGCAAAGTGGGTTACGGACCGTACTAAGTAGAGTGTGCATTGCACATCAGCTACACCCCTTTGCAGATTCTTCTTTTTCTTATGAGCTTTATGTGGAGGAAGGTGCAGACCGCACTAAGCATTGTGCATGCAGCAGAGCGGCTGCACCTCTCGGCAGAATCTTTATTTGTCTTGATCACTTCACACATCAACTCTTTTTGAGCTCTTTTGGGTCCAATTCTTTGTTTTCTACTTTTGACCAAGAGTACCTCCATTCACATCAATACAAGCCATAATAACCTCTAAATCTTATCAAAACTTAGCAATAATTCATGATTTAAGACTCAATAAGTTGGTAGATTACTGACTTATCATGCTACAATTAGGTTTGAGGTTCCAGTTCTCTAACAGGGTTGAATGTCGGTATTGGAGTATGAGGCAAGGTTTCACGAGGTGATTAGGCGCACTTCTAGGAATGTGCCTACAAAGTTTGAGAGAGTTCACGGTTTTGTTGAAAATTTAATTTCACTTGTCCAATTGGTGACAGAGCACTTTGTTATAGTTGGGACTACCTTTCTTCAGGTAGTTGATCATGCTTGGGCTATAGAGGGGTTATGTTGTGAGGCTTATGGAGGTAGTAGTAAGAGGAATCACTGTCAAGGTAGTTTTTGTTGTTCTCAGACTCGTGGTAAGGGATTCTCTAGTAGGGATCGATCCATTACTTTCTATCTAGTAGTCCAGTTTTAATGGCTCCATATGTTTCAGAGGGTAGATGTATCGAGTATGTTTAGAAGAGTAGACATGATAAAAGTCAGGGTACCCCAGGTTTGCATTTATAGTGTGTAGGCCATGTTGGCCAGTCAGGTTCAACGAGAGCTCCCCGTCTGACTTCATATGGTAGAGGTTGTTTTTACTTCAGTGATTATGGACACTCTGCTAGGGATTTCTCCACGATCCTGACTTCCAGTCAGTAGGATCAGCAAGTTTAATCTCCCAGGGTTCCAGTGCCACCACCTAGAGGCGGTGTGTAGGGTAGTAGGAGTGGTCCCAAGGCAGCAAGAGGTATTGTACATAGTAGTAGGGGTGGTCCCCAGATGGTTAGAAGTGGCGTTCATCCAGGTGGTTCCGGGATCCGTCCAGAGTCGACATGCATAGTGCATCAGAGCAAGGCTTCATTGGCTTGTTATAGTTATGGAGTGATTGGTCACTATTCTATAGATTGTCCCCAGCAAGGGAGGATCCAGCCTTCAACATTGGCTACTCAGTCTAGTGTTGGAGATAGACAGTTCTACAGCCCTCTTGGTAGGCCGAAGCTGGGGATTCCTGATATTGTTTCTACAAGTATGTCCTTTTGTTACCATCAGTGTCACACCCTAAGACTACCCTCTAGGCATAAAATGGGACCCGGGACCACAAGTGCCCCAAGTTAACTCTTGGTCATAGCATACTCACATAAATACAAGAAACATAGAGAAAGTATATTAATTGAAGATAAGCAACCATAACTAAATAGGAACAAGGTCTAAGAAATACCAAATACAAGACACGGAGTACGAGTCTACCAATGTCTGGAGCCTCTAAACTGCTATAAAGAGTTGATGGGACCAGACCCCAACTAGCTCAAAAATCTGAAGGAAAGAAATTCAAAATAACTAGACTAACACTAGTCCTCGAAGGATGAGGACTCACCAACATGATCTGGATATCCGGCGTCATCTAGCCACGAGCCTTAGTAAGAGGTCTTGAATCTGCATCATCAAGAGGATACAACACAAAATATGCTTCAGTACTATATGATGTCCTGAGTATATGAGATATGCAGAATCATAATAAAACATACTTAAAACTGAGTTCATGCTTAAATAGAGAAATCATAAGAAAATATTATAATTGAAAGGTAAGCATGAGATAGAAGTCAAACCTCAAAATAAGATATCATAAGACTTAGAAAACTTGAAAACATTCATATGGGAGTTTCTTATAACCGACAATAGACCATAGGAACTACATGCAATCTAATTATACAAACCTAGTTATCAAGGTTACCCCAAACCTTGCCAAGGTACGAGGTACTATACATATCGTAGCATGGAACTACTTACATAAGGGGACACTCACCATTAACGAGGACCCATCTTCATGAGGAGACACTCTCAACTAACGAGGACCCTCCTAACCTATGCTGGCAACATAGTTTTAGGCTTGGGTTATTTAGAACCCTCATTGCTCAGTGCTAAATACTACTCAAAAAACATACACATAACTCATAATATACTAGTGACATATCTAATGCCAAATCTGTTTGAAAAGCATAAGGACATATCTAATGTCTTGCAATTCACATATCATAAGTCTTAAAACTTAGCATAGCCATAATTTAAATTATACTTTCTTTCTAAATTCATAACATGAAGAATTTGGCCTGTAATTTCATAAAATACTTGAGATCATAATATCAATGCATGCAATTTTCCTTAAATCAATCCATGCAAGTAAAATTGGGCTAGGATTAGCCTTCAATCATAAGATAAATAATCAATTGCAAACCCATGTAATCATGAAATTTAACTTAGAATTCATTGAAGAATCTTGAGAGAACACTTAATAGAAAAGCCCATGAGAATTGGGTAACAACCCTAACTTCACAATTTTATAAATCAAAGTATATCATGGGGTTTTGGGCATAAGGGTGAAGGTAATCCCTTAGTGAATACCCACATATCTTATTGAAGCTTGCTTGATATAAAATGAAAAGAAATGGAGGCTTGAACTTGGAGCTTGAAGGAGTTATTTTCCTCTTTTGGTAGATGAATGAGGAATAATGAAAGACTTAGGCTAATAGGAGTAAAAACCCTACAAAAAGTGGCCAAAACAACCTCACTTAAGAGTTAAAAGGGTGGGTAATTACAAAAATGCTCCTAGGATTTAATTAAAGAAAAGTTGTTAAAAATCTCGGCTTTAGGTTCCACGGGCCCTTTCCACAGACCGTAGACCAATCCACGGTTCGTGGATTGTGCTTGTGGTTCCTGAGATAGAAAAGAAAGCTGCAGAACTAACCCTACTACTTAACAGTATGACTTATGGAAACTTTCACGAGTCGTAGAAAGCCCACATGGTTTTGGGGGGATTTGACTACCCTCAGTCTGAGTTCCACGGGTTGGTTTCATGACTTATAGAACCATCCACGGACCGTGAACTTGACTCATAGTTCTCAGATCTGAGGTTGATCTGCAGGAGTAGATTAATGAGTCACTTCCACGACTCATGGTTCTAACCACGGCTCGTGAACTTGACTCCTAGTTCCATGAAGTTCTGAATTTTGTAGAGTTTCTATGTTTAAAAGCTGAATCGAATTCTGGGGTTTTACAATATCTCCCCCTTGGGATCATTCATCCTCGAATGATGAATAAGTAAGGAAAACATGATAGAAAACATCCCAACCAATCAACAAAACATGAAACTCAAGGATAAACATGAAACTAAGCTTTTTAACTTAAATCATGATAGAACTAACTTCGAAAAACATTAATGCATGCTAGGATCATGAGAGAAGCTGATGGAATATAATCACAAGGACACACTAAGGAGGAAACTATTACCTCAAGCTGAAACTGAATAAGAAAGAAAGAGATGAGGGTACTTGGCTTTCATGGCTGCTTCTGCTTCCCAAATAGCTCCCTCAACTAGTTGATTCCTCCAAAGGACTTTCACCGAAGCGATATCTTTGTTTCACAACCTCCAAATCTGACAATCAAGAATCTCTACAAGAACTTCTTCATAATTAAGGCTATCCTTCACACTCACATCCTCCAGAGGAATAATCAAGGTCGGATCACCAACAAACTTTTTTAATAAAGAAACATGGATAACCGTAAGAACTGATTCTAAATCCGTTTGCAATTCCAACTCATAAGCAAAACTATCAACTCCCCTCAGAATCTGATAAGGACCTACATAACGTGGACTAACTTTTCATTTCATACCAAATCTCATCACACCCTTCATGGGTGACACCTTCAATAATACCCAATCATCAACCTCAAACTCTAACTCTCTTTTCCTCACATCTGCATATGATTTCTTTCAACTCTAAGCAGTATTCAACCTCTCCCTAATGATTTGAACCTTCTCCATAGTCTTATGAACTAAATCTGGACCTATCAAAGGTTCCTCACATACCTCAAACCAACAAATAGAAGATATATACCTCCACCCAAAAAGTGCCTCACAAGGAGCCATCTGCATGCTAGAATAAAAGTTGTTGTTGTAGGAAAACTCAATAAGAGGTAAGTGATCATCCCAATTACCTTTAAAATCAATCACACAAGCTCTATAAATATCCTCCAAAGTCTTAATATTACGCTCTGCCTGGCCATCCGTCTGTGGGTGAAAAGCTATGCTAAGCTTTACCTGAGTACCAAAACCTTTCTAAAATGATTTCCAAAATTGGAATGTAAACTAAGTACCCCTATCTGAAATGATAGACAATGGAACACCATGTAATCTGACTATCTCCCGAATATAGAGTCTGGCATAATCATCTGCTGAATCTGTAGTCTTAACAACCAAGAGTGGGATGACTTAGTCATCTTGTCGATAATCACCCAAATAGAATCATGTTGCCTATAAGTACGAGTACGAGTACGAGGCAAGCCAGTAATGAAGTCCATATTGATTGCTTCCCACTTCTAAGTAGGAAGATCAATATCATGAGTCATACCACTCGATCGTTGATGCTCTACCTTCACTTGTTGACAGTTGGGATATTTAGCCACAAAACCTGTTATGTGCCTCTTCATGCCATTCCACCAATAGACTTCCCGTGGCACTTGGGTGAATAGAATACCTAGAGCTATGACCCTCTGTCAAAATCCACTGTCTCAACCCATCTATGTTAGCAACACACAATCGACCCTGATATCGAAGCACACCATCTCCCATTTGGGGGAAAACCTCTACCCATTGCTGATGGACTGCACCCTTCAGCTGGTGCAAAATAGGATCACTGCCTTGCTTTTCTTTCACTTTAGCTACCAAGGAAGATTCGGAACCATTCTGAACAGTAACACCACCTTCTGTCAAATCCATAATGCGAACTCCTAATCAAGAAAGTCGATGAATATCATTGGACAATTCATTATTTCTGTCCTCAATCGAAGACACACTACCCTTAGACAACCTACTAATTGTATATGCCATGACATTGGCCTTACCTAGATGGTAAAGCATACTCATATCATAACCCTTAAGAAGCTCAAGCCATCTCCTTTGATGAAGATTCAATTCCTTTTGAGTGAACACATACTGAAGACTCTTGTGATTGGTGAATACATTCACATGAACACCATACAAGTAGTGTCTCCAAATCTACAAAGCAAAATCCACGGCTATTAACTCAAGATCATGAGTAGGGTAGTTTTTCTCATGAATCTTAAGCTGTCTAGAAGCATAAGCAATCAACTTGATGCAATCACCTTGCCACGCTGCATCAAAACACAACCCAATCCAATCCTAGAAGTATCACAATACACAAAAAAGTAATCTAGACCCTTGGTTAGAGCCAACAATAGAGTTGCGGTCAATCTAGTCTTCAATTACTGAAAGTTCTTATCACATAGATCAGACCACTAAAATTTAACCTTCTTCTGAGTCAACTAAGTCAATGGGGTAGCAATGGAAGAAAAACCTTCCACAAATCTCCTATAGTAACCAGCCAAACCCAAAATGCTCCTAATATCGAATGGGGAAGTGGGTCTAGGACACTTCTTTACTGCCTTAATCTTTTGGGATGACACTAATTCCACCCTTTTTTGGCACATAATGCACTAGGCTGACCTAGGTATTGTAAGAAATGGGTAAAATGACTCTGCCATCCAGCCATTTGATAATCTCTTTTTTAACTACCTCTTGCATAGATGGGTTCAGCCTCCTTTGGTGTTAGATTGATGGTGCACATTCTTCTTAAATATTTATCTTGTGCGTGCATATTCCCGGGGGTATGCTAATTATGTCGGCAATAGTCCACCCTAGGGCACGAATGTTCTTCTTTAACACTTTGATCAATGCCTGCACTTGTTTGTCATTAAACTTGTTGGAGATGATGACCGGCAAGGTCTTATTAGCACCTAAGTAGGCATATTTCAAGTGTGATGGGAATGGCTTGAGCTCTAATGTAGGTGGTTTGACAATTGATAGTTTTGAGGGGGTGTTTACCGATTCTTCAAGTCAAGATCGAGCTTACACAACATATCTCATCACTTTCTTCTATCCCCTCACAAGGATAATTTAATAATACCTCTGCTTCCAATGCTTTATCCACGAACCCTATTTCATGTGTAACTCAATCCTTTCCTTAATCTTTCCAATTACAAAAGCCATTTGAAGGTCATTTGGCTGCTTCATGGACCTACATAAATCAAAGGTTGCCTCTTCCTCATTCACAGAGAATTTGAATTCTGCCAACTATATGTCATTTAATGTGTTCCCTATTTTAAGACTTGGTTCCCCTAGAATAATTGGTATTTCGAAGTCCCCATTGCAATCAAGCATAATAAAGTCTATAAGATATACAAGTTGACCCATCTTCACCAAAATATCACATCCAATCCCCACAGGATATTTCATTGATCGATCCGTCATGAGCTACTTCAAATTTATGATGGTAGGTTGGCCAAGCTCCAACCATCTAAAGGTGGTGAGTGCCATCAGGTTCACGCTCGCGTACTCATCATATACCAATCTTATAGACCAATGTACCCTATTTGCATCATAAAAGGTAAAAACACCCATAGTCACCTCATCATTAACGAATTTACCTGATAGTATTGCACTACCTTTTGGGGAAATATGAATGATCTCACAATCCCTGAAGTTGTTTGTAGTGCACATATCCTTTACAAACTCAGTATACTCGGGCATTTTGTTGAAAGCATCGTTTGATGGGATGGTGATGATGATTTTTCTCAACATGGATTCAAATCCTCCCGGGTGGTCCTTTTCCTTTTCTTGTGATAGTCATTGCGGAAAGGGAGGTGGATACATGGGAAAAGGTTGGCACACCTTGGCTGTCTTATTCAGTTGATCTTTCCTTCTTGTTAGACCATTATCCCAAATCCCCTTTTTTGTAGGCTTAGTTTTTGTTGGAGTTGTGATAAATCGGTAATCTACCATCTTATTGAGCCATATCCATGAATTATTGCTATGTTTTGAATAGATTTAGAGGTTCTAATGGCCTTTATTGATGTCTATGCATGTACTTTTGATAAATGATGAGAAACAAGGAAATGGACCTGAAAAGAGCTCAAAAGGAGTGAAGTGTGAAGTGTTAAGAAAAGCTGGAGGTTCTAACCAGAGATGCGGTGGACGTGCGACATGCACAAGCTGAGGTGCGAACTTCACCTTCTCCGCATGAAGCAGCAAAAGCCACTGAAGAATTTCTTAAGGGGTGCGGTTGTTGTGCAATGCACACATCCCAAGGTGAAAACCACACCCTCTTCACATGAAGCTTCCCAAGTTAGCTAAAGTCACTGGTCCAACTGAAGAGGATGTGCAACGTGCACATCACAACATGCGAACCGCATTTCGCATTTCACACCGCCCAAAGGATAAGTTTGTCTTATAATTTTATTGACATTTTGGGAAACTATAAAAGGCCAATTTAGGCTCATTTGTGAATAACATTATTCAGACCTAAATATTTTAGATAGATTCTTGCTTTGAGAATAAGTTTTTCTCTCAAAAAGAAAAGAAGGTTTGGATCCATTCTCTTGGTTAACCTTTTGTGTACTCAAATTAAGTGTAGAACTTGAGATTCAGCTCCAATGAAGAGGATTTTGACTTACCCATTTGGTATATATATCTCCTTTGCTATGAGTGGATAATTTCTCTTGTCTAGGGGTGTGTTGATGATGGGTGCTTGAAAAATGGGTGTGGGTGTTGTTAATTCCTGTTTATAATTGCTTATTTGACATGAGTCTAGTAGTTTCACAAAGTTTTAATCCTAAAATTGGTGGTTGCAAACATTAATTTTCATTACTTGACTATGTGATTGCTTAAAACAGGATTTCATGATTTCGGATATGAAATTACTAGTGGGAACTTGGGACTCCATCCAGATTTGAGGCTAGAAATAGCTCTTATCGAAGGAATCATGCCCTTAAGGGTCTAAGCTAGATATAGTGTGACCTCCCCAAACTTAGATTGGTTGTTTTTCGATCAAATCGATGATGCTCTGATCGAGATTAACAGATTTTAATTTTAATTGACCTAACCCACTTGACCGACCCAACCCGGAGACGACCCAGCTAAACTTTTCTTCTTCTTTTCTTTATAAAACCGCCTCTCTTCTCCTTCTTCCACCATCTTTTCTCTCAAACTCTCAAAATTGTCTCCCAAAACCTTCCACAAACCACTCTACTTTTGCTAAAATCTTCTTCTCCTCTCTCCCAACCATCTCCACTGCTACCGTCGTCATTCTCCAGTAAGGTCTTCTTGGGTCACCATTGTTGAAGTCCAAGAAGCTTTAACTTTCACTCCTCCCTTCATAATCCTCACTTGTGCTCATGCAGGCCAACAACTCCCTCCCCCTCCAAGCCTACTTCAAAAGGGAAAAAGAAAGTCTCATCCTCCCATAACCAAGTCTCAGAAGAGGAGAGGGTTCGATTCGAAATGGAGGGCATGTAGGTAATTTATGATTGTGATAGGGGAAGGACATTCAATGAAGAGCAAAGCTTCAACCTGAGAACAATGGGGGATAATCTACCCGTACCAAACCCATACTCCTCCTGTTCAACATACTAACCAGAACAACAACCCAGGTGCCTATCTCCCACAAAACCCTCCAAACCTTCAGAACACTCCACAAAACACCTACAACTATCAAAAGAACCATCCTAATGTCACTAATGCCGCTAACCCACATAGCTTTACCCCCAAGTACCAAAATACTACTTCACATATCCATACCCCACCCGTGCAGAACCTACCCCCCGCTTGTCATACCATAACAGAACCATACTCCATCCTCTAGGAAAATCTTGAGTTAGATCATTATGAAGAGAAATAAAGAGAGTTGAAGGCCGCAGAACTGAAACGTGACCTCGATATGGCATAAATAAGGGAGGAAATGGCCCAGATTCGTGAGTTGCAAAATTTGCCTTACGAAAAGGGCTACGATTATGAAACGTGACCTCGATATGGCATAAATAAGGGAGGAAATGGCCCAGATTCGTGAGTTGCAAAATTTGCCTTACGAAAAGGGCTACGATTATGACGATCTCTGCATTCACCCTGAGATGAACCTACAAGAAGGATTCAATAGTGTTGGGAGTCCCGAAGCCCACCTAAGGAGTTATTGTGATCAGATGGTCGGCGCCCGAAGGAACGATGCCCTGCTAATGATACTCTTTAGTCGAAGTCTGAATGGGGAGGCGTTGGAATGGTTTGCCTCCCAAGAATTAAAAAAGTGGTCCAAGAGGAGCAATCTCGCCCGAGACTTCGCCCAGAGATTTGCATACAACGTAGAAGTCATCCCGGGTGGCTATTCCCTGGGACGCATCAGGCAGAAATCCAATGAAGATTTCAGATATTATACTTACCGGTGGAGAAAAGAGGCTGCAAGAGTCTGGCCTTCTATGACCGAGGAAAAAATAAGTGCGGTAGTTATGCGTTCTCAGGAGTCAAAAGTTTATGATAAGATGATATCGGTGGTAAAGGACCAGTTCGCCGACTTAGTCTAAATCAGAGAGATTGTAGAAGAAGGGCTCCGCAGTGGCAAAATTGCTAAAACCCCAGTTTCTTCAGGACCCACCGGACCCCCAAAGAAAAAGAGAGAGGAGGTATCTTTGGTGTCTTTCAATCCTAATCCAAAACCACAGAAACCCTTCAGAGCTGCATATAAGAAGCCACTTGTCCCAACAACCCCTCCTCCAGTTCCACAAATCCCACAACCTATCTTCTATACGCAGCCAGTCTACCAAGCTCCAATACCAAATATACAGCCCACATACCAAGCTCCAATTCCAAATATGCAACCCACTTACCAAACCCCTCCCCATAATTTTCCAGTATATCAAAGGGATCCCGAAAATCAAAACAACCACTGGGTTCCTCCTCCCGCTATCACCGGTCTCCCTTGACCAAATTTGGAAAAAAAAGTTCCTCGAACTTTCACTAAATTGGCTGAAAATCGAACTCAGTTGTATGAAAGACTGAAAACTGCCGGATTAGTTTAGCGCATTCAGCATAAACCAGGCAACGTCAACTCTCCTTTCTATAAAGTTGATCGATATTATGCCTATCACTCTGGAGGCGTAGGGAACAATACAGAGTATTGTATCAACCTGAAATAGAAGATTCAAGATTTGATCAATCAGAAGGTAGTCACCTTACAGACAACACCGCCAAATGTTAATAACAACCCACTTCCGAATCACAAAAGAGCCACTATAAACATGATCAAAATAGAGGAAGAATGGTTCGCAAGAAAGTCCATAGTAGCGACGAGCCCCAGAAAGCCTGAGGAACTAGAAAGGTTTGTAGCTTCTTTGACCATAGCGGAGAAGCCGCAATTTCCTGTGTTGGTGACAGCTGAAAAAGAGTTTGTAATTAAAGCCATTGCGACTCATGGTATGACAAGATCTGGGAGATGTTATGTCCCTGATAATCTGGCAGATGATGCTTATAAGAAGAGTCTGCAGAAAAGGCCAATCAGTGAAGGCGAAGCAAAAGAATTTTGGAGGAGGATGCAACCCAAAGAGTATTCGATCGTGAAGCATTTGGAAAAGACCCCGACTCAGATTTCTATTTGGGCTTTGTTTATAAGTTCCCAATACCATAGACAGTCGTTACTCAAGTTTCTAAATGAATCTTACATGCCCACGGGTACCAGTGCAGAAAATTTAACTGCCATGGCAAGCCAAGTCCTGCGAAGCCACCACATCTGTTTTGGTGAAGATGAGTTGCCTTTTGAAGGAGTGATGCACAACAAGGCTCTACATATCACGATTTAGAGTCAAGAAAAGGTCGTGAATAGGGTACTGATCGATGAAGGATCAGGATTGTACATCTGTCCATTGTCTACACTGACCCAGTTGGAATACGACTTGGGGAAGGTTTGTCAAAGCATGATCAATGTGAGAGCCTTTGATAGAGGACAGAGAGATACCCTTGGAGAAGTCAACCTATACACCCAGATAGGACCCGCTGAATTTCAGACAGAGTTCCAGGTCATGAATATTACCACTAGTTACAATTTGCTTTTGGGGAGGCCATAGATTCACGAAGCTGGAGTTGTGCCATCTACCCTACACAAGATGCTAAAATTTGTTTGGGAAGGGCAAGAAGTAGTGATTCATGGAGAGGGAAACCACCTAAGTCACCTAAACGGCTGTGTCCCCATAATCAAAGAGGTCCTAAGAGGGAGTGACTTCTACACGGTGGAAATTGTGAATGCCACAAAAGAGGATCTGGCTCCTCAAACTCCCATGCCACCCATTTACAAGATGCTTGCAACCACAATGCTACGGTGTGGTTATGAACCAGGCTCGAGTCTAGGAAGGAACTCTGACAGTCCGATCGAATCTTTGAGTATCCCTGGACAGTTGAGCAAGCACAGATTGGGGTATGTGATCCAAAAAGGTAAAGCCAACAACAAAGAAAAGAAGAGGTCAGGACTGCCCAAGCCTCTTCCTCATTTGTATCAATCATTTCTAGTACGCGTCAGTCCTCTAAGCGATGAGTTGGAGGATGGAATAGGGGGATCTGTTCAAGGAGTGTGATGCTATAAAGGAAGAAGCTCCCGAAACAACCACAATCAAGAACATCAAATAACAATCAGAATTATATCGATCCGTTGATAACAGGTCTCAAAGAAAAACCTGCGCACTGTGCGCAACTCGAAGCAGAATAAGACGTAAAACTATGACATCATGATATCAAGAGGTATCTAGAAGTTGGAGTCTATCCCGAAGATTTGAACGCCAACCAAAAGAAAACCATTCACCGAATGGCCAACATATTTTTCCTAAATGGAGAAATCCTGTATAGGAGGACTCCGGACCTTGGATTCTTACAATGCATTGATTCGGTTGAAGCCACAAGACTATTGGAAGAGGTATACGCTTGAATGTGTGGTCCCCACATGAATGGTTTCACCCTGGCCAGGAAGATCCTATGAGCCGGCTACTTTTGGATGACCATGGAGAACGACTGTAGCAAGTTCGTGCAGAAATGTCACAAATGCCAGATCCACGGAGATTTGATTCGAGTGCCACCTAGCGAGCTTGACGCTATGAGCGCACCTTGGCCTTTTGTAGCCTGGGGCATGGATGTCATTGGTCCCATCGAGCCGTTTGCCTCGAATGGACACAGATTCATTTTGGTTGCCATTGATTACTTTACCAAGTGGGTAAAAGCAGCTTCTTACAATTCCGTAACCAAGAAGGTTGTAGTCAATTTCGGTAAAAACAACCTAATCTGTCGATTCGGGATCCACGAGTCAATTATTACCGACAACGGAACAAAACTGAACAACCACTTGATGAAACAAATATGTGAGCAATTCAAGATCACTCAACGTAATTCAACCGCATACCAGCCACAAATGAATGGAGCTGTGGAAGCCGCCAACAAGAATATCAAGAAGATCTTGAGAAAAATTGTCAACCATCACTGATCTTGGCACGAGATGTTACGTTATGCTTTATTGGGATACCGAACGACCGTCAGGACTTTGACCGAGGTGACCCCTTATATGTTGGTGTATAGGTAGGAAACAATGATACCTGCGGAATTTGAAATATTGTCTCTTAGGATCATTCAAGAAGCCGTACTGAATAATGACGAATGGGTTCGTGCCCGTCATGAGCAACTCATGTTGATTGATGAGAAAAGGATGAGTGTAGTATGCCATGGTCAATTATACCATCAAAGGATGATTCGTGCATTCAACAAAAGAGTGAGAGCTCGCATGTTCACCTTAGGACAACTGGTTCTTAAGCGTATTTTTCCCCACTAGGAGGAATACAAAGGAAAGTTTGCACCCAATTGGCGAGGTTCGTATGTCGTCTAGAAAGTGTTATCCGGAGGAGATCTGATCCTATCCGAAATGGACGGTAAAGTGTGGACCAAACCAATCAATTCATATGCTGTGAAGATATACTTAGTTTAGGGATACTTTTCCTTTAATTTCCTTTCTCTGTAATCGCATTTCCTTATTGTAATCATTTTATGCCTTGTAATAGCTTAGAACATCCCTATACGAACTACGTTTGACCTGAATTCTCAAGAATGAGATACGTAGGTGGCCTGTGTCAGCTTCGGTCAACCCCTCAGGAAAATTTATCTTTTCCTTCCCTTATCCTGAACTACGTTTGACCTGAATTCTAAAGAATGAGATACGTAGGTGGCCTGTGTCGGCCTCGGTCACCCTTTTATTTATTTCCATCATTTTCCCACTTCAAGTGTGGGAACTACGTTTGACCTGATTCTTGCCTCAACGGGATATGTAGGCGCCACAACGGTTCAGTCATATCACCCAGGAAATGGAAACTGGGGAAGAATTTTTGAGAAAAAAATCTCAAAAATTCAGAAGATGAAGGTTGTTGCCAGCGAAACAAGAGAATTCTTGTAGATGCGGAAATGTCACAAACGGTTCAGCCATATCGCTCAGGAAATGGAAACTGGGGCAAAATTTTCAAGAAAGGAATCTCAAAAATTCAAGAAACGAAAAACATTAGACTCTAAGGAAATCTCTAACAAGAGTGCAGAGTATACCGAAGAGAAACCAAAGCAAATACCGAGAAAGAATCTCGCGATCCCCACAGAGTCTCAAGTCTCCTCCCAACGGAATAAGGTCCGCTATGAAACCTTTAACTGGGGCAGAAGTTTTGAGAAGGACCTCAAAATTTCCACCAAGCTTCATTCAAGAGTTTCATTATTGAACTCCGAAAAGTTCCCCAACAAAGAGGGATCAGAAGCTACTTCAAAAAATCCCCAGTTGTAACAAAGTCCGAAGGGGGGGGGGTTAATCCCCAACTATAACAAATTTCATGAAGATCACCTCCGAACTCCCAGCTAGGACGACAAAGGATCTCCGGAATCCATCAACAGTATCCATCAACAGTATGTTAAAAATGTTGAAAGATCTAGTAAAGAACATTCGTTGAGCTATCATATGACATGACGGGTAGAGACTTTTCCAAATTATACTTTTTCAAAACTCTTTATTTTCTGAAGAACTTGTTTGAAAAAATCTTTACAAAAAATTAGTTTTACTCCTTTAATGCAATTTTGTCTTATGTCTACCGTGGCTCGGGAAGAGTCAAAGGTGACAAGTACCTGAGACTAGAAAAACATACGGAGAAGACAGAACTAGGAGCAGAAGATCGAATAAGGTCAACAAAAACCAGTTTAGACAAAACTAACAATTTTCTGTGGATGCAGGTTATTCCCAAAATTATGTTAGAAAATAGTCTCATGCCCAAAGAAACGCAACGATACTAGATGTTTTGATATTTGGCAAGAAATACCCAAAATAGCAGAAAGAAGCCAAAGGGGGAAAAGTCCCTAAAGCGTGCAAATTTCTCGGTAGTTCGCCAAATAAGGAGAAACTGACAACGTTGTTAAGTCCCCAAAGGGGTCAGGACACTTTGGTCAACTTCGAATTGGGATACCCAAACAAAGAGTGACTCCCCGGAAAGGGGCATGACCATTTCACTCAAACTTTAAACAAAGTTATTTTTGATTAGATTCATAGGCGTTATATTTAAGGTCTTTCAAAATTTTAACTGTAGTCGCGAGTAAAAGCAACGCTATGGCTACTAACCGTTTGCCTTGAGCGCAGGTACCTACAAAGGAGTTAACATAAAAACCAAAGGTGATAATTTTTGTAACTCTCATATTGGCCATTGCATCATACGACACTGCACTACATCGCATTTTCCATTCATATCGCACCATGTCATTTTCCATCATGTTGCATTGTGTCATGCTGCATCATACTGCATTACATGGAATAACATTGTGTCATATTACATCATAACATATCGCATTGAATCATATTATATTGTATTACATCGTATTATATGGCATCGTATCGCATGGTCATTCATATTTGCATGCCGAGAGGACCATGTCAAGAGGACCATGCCGAGAGGGCCATTCTTATTTGCATGCCCAGAGGGCCATGCCGAGAGGTCCATGCATTCATATTTGCATACCGAGAGGTCCATGTCAAGAAGACAATGCCGAGAGGGCCATTCATATTTGCATGTCAAGAGGACCCTGCCGAGAGGGCCATGTAAAAAGGACCATGCCAAGAGGGCCATTCATATTTGCATGTCAAGAGGACCATGCCGAGAGGGCAATGTCAAGAGGACCATGCCGAGAGGGCCATTCATATTTGCATCATCATATATCGCAGACGCACATCCCCTGCGAAGATTATGTCCCTCTGCCAACTGGCTTTAAATAGGATGACATTCATAGGAGACCCAAGTTTCACCAGCTGTGCAGGATCGACCTCAGCATATTTATATCGAGGATTGCGTGAGACGAAGGGGTCTGGCGATAAGGATAATTATTATCATTATCATCATTTATTATGCCAAAGCCGGCATGCAACATGCTTATATCCGAAACTACGTGAGGCGAAAGAGTCTGACGTTTAGGATATCATTATCATGCCAAGTCTGGCACCCAGCATATTTATGTCCCATATTGCGTCAGGCGGAGGAATCTAACATTAAGGATATTTTATGCACCTCTATTCGAAAGGATTGATCACCAGAATATGTTGTTATATGCCACCCGTCGTCAAGGTTCGAAGCATATTATCTGAGGGATATCTGTAAGTTGTCTCTACCCAAATCGGACAATGAATCAGATTTTCCAACATTCGAAGGTCAAAAGTCATCTATAAGTCACAACGATATCCAAAACTGGATGGTGTGCAAGATTGCCTGAAACTTGATAGAACTAAGAGCTGTCTATAAGATGCAATGATATCCAAAACCAGATAGTGTGCAAGATCACCTGAAGATCGACAGTTCAAAGGTAACACGTAAGTCGCAACAATATCCAAAATTGGGTAAATAGCCCAGCTACCAAAAATGGATGGTCCAAGGGTTATCTATAAGCCGCGACATATCCACATTGATGTTGTGCAGGACTACCCAAAGTCTAGTAATTCGAGGGAAATCTGTAAGTAACATTACATCCAAGACCGGATAAAAGTGCAGGATTACCTAAAAACTGGTAATTCGAAGGACATATGTAAGCCGTATCTATCAAAAGTCAGATAATGTGCAAGATTACTCAAAAGCTAGCAAATTAAAGGCGTCTGTAAGCCGCCTCTATCCAAATTCAGATGATGTGATAGATTACCCAAAGCCTGACAATCCAAGAAGTGTTTGTTAGTCGTGTCGATGTGGAAGATACGCGAGATCTACCCCAAAGACATATGCAAAATACCACCGCCAAAAGCCAAGAAGGCTACCGCATTCAAGAGAATGCCCTTAAACAACCAAGAAGGTCATCCTCATTCAAAAATTGCTACACAAGCAATCTTATTTGACAGCCAAGAAGGCTATCATGTTTGATTGACATGGAAGCTGTCATTTCCTAATAACAGAGACACGAAAGGACGTCATCTTCCTCAAAAAACAACATATAAAGGAAAATAAGGTACGAAGCTATCTCTCGTTGTTGAATTCTGTTACTACTAACCATTTGGTTTTGAGATATTGTCGAGAGCATTCGAGAAGGATGAAATTCTCAAAGAAAAATAACAGGTGCGGACTACACCAAAAAGGACACATCATAACGTGAAACTTTCTTAGCAGTAACTTGTGACACAGTCCGGAGAGGGATATCAAACTTTTTGGACGTGAACTGAGGATTAACTCACCACCACCATCGAACCACACTCCTGTCAGAAGGCATGTGGGTATTTCCTATCATTGGGTCTTAGTTTCGCAACCAGGGTATTTTCTAAAATTTACGTTGGATGCAATATCCCTTCTTTTTCAAATCCGGGTGATAACACACCTCGATCTTTGAAAATTATGACCAATGCAGCTCTTATCTATGAGTGTGAGATCCTCACATTTGTAGTAAAGATAACTGCAGGCCTCTTTTCCATAATTCAATTGCTTGTCGTTCATCCTGAACCAAAGGTCATCTTATCATAAAGATTACCTTTTCCCCCGATTGAGTCAAACTACAAGCAGACAGATTTCTAAAGTTTTGGATATGTAGGCGGTCTATATGTTGAAAACTCGACTGTATTCAAAATTCCCCAAATCTTTTCACTCCCCAACTTTTTGGTCTCCCCGTACTCTGAAACCGGGATAGTTTGAAATTCTTTGAAAATCGTTCATAAAATTAGTCATCTTGAACTACAAGTGGCCTGAATTCTCATGTAGCCTGAGATATGCAGGAAACTCAATACCAGAGTTCGGCCATGATTCCTTGAAATTCGTGCTAAAACCAACCACCTCCCGAGGATGTATTTGTGGTCCGACAAAAATTGGGAACGTCAAATCCCTTTGCCCAGGGTTCATTGCACTCACCCTACCGAAAGGGAGGGGTAGTTGTTGACACCCAATTTTTACCCGCCACATTACGAATTAATTTGGAGCTTTTTAAATTTTTAAACAATTCTCAAAATAATTATTTTGACAAAAAAGGGATAAAATATTTTCAAATCAGCTTTACCAATGATTCTCAGTGATGATTATATTTTTCATATTTTACATGTGAAATTTATATAAATTACTTAAAAGAATTATTTTAAAATTGATTTCATAAGAAAATATCTTTAAAAGGCTAAATTTGTAATTTTTCTCCAAAATTAATTTAAATAAGGGGTAATTGAAAAATTAATTTTATAATTAATTAAAGAGTTGATTATGTATCAAATATGTTTATTATTTTGAAGTTATTTCAATTTAATAAAGATCTAAATTAATTTAAATCCATTCATTTCTAAGCCTATTATTTCAATTGTAGCCAAATCCTACCTAATTCTACTCATTGTTTATCAATTTGGCTATATTGTTAAATTGAAATGGCCACATTTCGCAAAATGTGGCCAAATCATAAACACCCCCTTATAACCCCTTAATATTTCAACCTAAATGGGCCAGCATGCCATTCAACCCGGCTGGCCCAGCTCTTAAATTTTCCCTAGCCAAACCAAATTCCCCTAACCCGCCTAAGACCCGCTCTGACCCGGCCCAATACCCTTCTATCCGCCTTATCACACCCCTAATCTCAGATTCTCTCTCAAACATAACAAAACACACCCCTTACTTATCTTCTTCTTCTTCGTTCACCCCAAAAACCCTAGCCGCCCCTTCTTCTCTCCCCTATTTTCTTTCTCACGCGTCATCTCTCCTAGTTGTACAAAGCAACGTGCTTCGTACCATACCTCAGCAATCCAGTCCCCTCCCCTATCCTTCCCTTTTCATCGTTCTCATAAATGACAACTCCATCAATAGTCTTAAACGTCGTTCACCCCTTCATCCTCTCTCAACTCCTAAACCCCTCTAGCGTTCCCATTTTTCATCCATTTTGCTCCATCAAAGGGTGCGCTGGCACATCCAAAAGCTTCTAGAGGACACCAGGTGTCACCCCTCTCCGCTAAATCCGTGAAAACTTGTACAACTTTGTACAAGTTTGTTGCTGCGAACGTTGCTCCAGCTAAGGAATTTGAATTCCTCAACAAAATCCCTAAAAAACCCTTTGTTTTCCCCCCCTTTTTTCACCCCGATTTCTCCTATAACCCCCTCTAGCTGCATGTTAACCAGCTGATTTTTGGGAAATATTGGGGTTTCTTTAGAATCGATTCTCTAATCTCACAAAACTGGTCAGCTAGCTTGGAAAATAAACACTAAAAATTCGAGTACTAACGAGTTTGCTACTAATCCGGTGGTGGTGAGACTTTCTGGTGAGGTTCAAGGTTACAAGTTGTTGCCCTAAAAAAGGTATACTCCTTACCCTTTTTCTTTACTATTTTCTTTTCTTCTTATATTATGTAGTGTTCAAGTTTGAGCGAAGCTGGTTTTCTGGTCATTTTTGTTAGCTTAAGGATATGTGTTTTGATTTTAGACTATTGTTATGGTAAGTTTGAGTAGCGATTTTGTTTAGAAACATCATGGTCTCCACTGGCTGTGTTTGATTTGTTAGAACAGTAGATGTAAGTGCAAATTTTTAGTCAAATTTGTTGCTAAATGATGTGAATGCTATGATGTAAAACCTGTCCTGTTTTGTTCATGAAATGTTTGATTTTTCTCTACTTTTTTTTCCCAACCCCCATGCCATGATCATGCCCCCCTGTTATGTTTATTGATTCTGCCTAAACGTGCTAAGCTTAGTGTTGTTTTTCTCATGATCTTTTGTTCTAGGCTCTCTTTGAAAACTCTCATAGTTCCATTAATTTTTGGTCGACTTGTGAAACCTAAGTGCTATGAACTTGAACTTGAATTTGCTATTAAGATTAGGAATTGGTTTCATGATAAATGCTTGACCCCTTCTTGTTCATCCTAAATTGCTTTGATCTTGTTCTTGTTTTGTTTCTTCTACTTTACTGCTTTATCTGTGCTAACCAAGTTATGTGGTGTCAACTTGTGTGTATAAATCCTAGTGTCACCCTCCCATGTTTAGGTTACTTGGAATACTAATTTCTCTTAGTAAATCTCATGGGTTTTTACTAACTTTGTTTGACCTATGTGATATCTAAATGAGTATGAATCTGTTGTTGGAATTTAGAATTGGTTTGGTTCGTTAATAAAACTTGACCCTCTCCTGTTTGCCCTTATTTTCTTTGGTCTTATTCTTGTCCTGTTTTATTCTTTTTCCTTACTTCTTGTTGTGTGTGATACCAACTTGTATACATGAACTGTTAGTGTTACTTTCTTACACTTAGGATGATGTCTAGATAAACTTTGAGTATCGATAATTCTACTCGTTCTTGGTTGATTTATATGACACATATATGCTTGTTTACTGATATAAGAATGTTCAGCCCCTTCCTGTTTTCCTATTTCCACCAACTTTTCATTGATTTTGATTTTATTTTCCCCTTTCCCTTCCCTATCTTACCTACATTAAAATGATCTTACGTAATGAATTGGTTAAGCTCCAGTGTTTCTATCTTTTGCTTGGATTGATGTTTGTAATGAGTTTGAGCAACTGTGTCCTTTCAAAATCTCATGATCTTATTGGTTCTGTGTTTTGTGATATGAAAGTGTTATAGATTTTGAACTTTCCATTAGGATGGTTACTGTTGTTCAACCTTTTTCCCTTGATTTCATTATCTTCTACCCTGCCCCCTTCCCCTTTTCTTTACTAGTCTAATCATTTTAAAAATGACTGTGTGAGCTTCTGAAATCATGGTCTAGAATCTGTCTAAGTCTGGTTAAAATGTTGAAGCCTATGTTGTTATTCATTCTAGGAGTTAGAGGTGAAGCATATACCCTCATGACATGTTCCTCACCTCTTTAAGTTCCTCTATTTCATATTTTAATATACTGTCTTCATTGTTTATGTTGATAAATCATGTTAGAAATAGCCTTGATCTCTACCATGATAATAGTCTTCTCCCCATACACCTCCCCTGGTTCTTATGTGCAGTTATGCTAGTGACTAAAGTGCAAAACCTGTCCAGCCTGCTTGACTTGTCTCTTTGTCAATATGTGATGTTTAGACTAGGATCTTTAGCATAAATCTTTGCTGCTTTCAATGACTTGTGATAAAATTGTTCAAAATGTCCCTTTTGTGATTAAAAATCTGCATTTAGTATGTTAAATGTTTAATGTTTGAATGTTAAGAATGGTTAAGTGTACTGAGTTATTTGGAGATGACTTGTTTCTTTGTGATATCATTTCTATTCAAATTTGTGCATTTGAGTACACATGCTCTGTTTAAATCTATCCCTTTACTCCCTTTGATTTCTGGAAACGTATGAGTTCAAAAGAATGATCTTTGTTGGTATTTGCAAGTAGGAAATACTGTGACCTTAGTAGTATAATTCTCGGGTGATAAATTTGTGACTTGGTATCTTATCTCACATGTTTCAATTGTGTATGAGTTTCTGTTAGTGCTGTGAATTAATTGTTAAGAAATATATCTTTTAAATACGAAATTTGCACATTGTTCAATTATCATTGCTTAATTACTCCTGTTTAACTTATTTAAACATGTACTAATCCTTATTTTATTTCCTTTTCATGCATAAAAATTTGGTGGAGTCCAATTGGACTCCCAAAATTCCTCCTTGCATCTCCAGTTGGGCCTAGCCCAACACTGTCCATTTGGTCCAGCTTGATTAAGCCCAAAAGGGATGAGTCTTGTGAGACAAAGGAGAAGCAGTAGTAGCAGAAAGAAAATTGGCCAAGCCCAAGAGCATATCAGCAGAAAAAAGTCCAAAATGGACTGAATAAATAAAATTGGGCCAAAGCCCATAACATTCGGCAGTAGCAGTAGCCTAAAGGGCTGAAAATCGACAAAATGGACTAAGTCCTAAAGTGAAAACGGCGGTAGGCCTAAAGAGGGCCTACACACTAGCATTAGGACATGATTAGTATATTTTAATCATGTTTATTATTCTTTTAATTCCTTTGATTTGTAATCAGTATTAATTGTATAATTGGACTGACTTTGTAAAACTTAGTCAAATTATTCCCAAACGAGGTTAACATTACTGTTTAAATATTTTCTTTATACTAATCAAAGTTCTTTATTTTTTTCAATTGTTCGTAACCTTTTTTCAATCAAAGGTCAACTCCTTTCTTTCATGTATATCATATATTGTCTTTATAAAATCAATTATTTCTAAAAACAATAAGATGTTTTTATAAACAAACCAATCCCATTTTCAAAAGTTGGTCATCGAGTTAGTTTTTCAAACAAGCCTGAGCAACCGCGAGTTAGCGGATACTCTTGGTGCCTTAACACCCTTCCAAGAGTCTTAACTTGAACCCTTACCCTTAATCTCTTAATTTTAATAGTCTATATCTGTTTTGGATTTTAAAAATTCTTATAAGTTTTTCTTGGTTTTTACATTATAAAAACTAAGTGGCGACTCTTGCTTTTTATTGAGGATGTTTTGGAAACTTCAATTAGATTTTCAAAATGAATTTTGCAATAAACAAAGCCATGTTTTTCCGTCCTTACCTCAAAAAGGATCAAAACAGTCATTACCCACTCTTTTAACTCCTAAATGATGTCGTTTTGACTATTTCAAGAAGGGTTTTCACCATCATTAGCCTATGGTCCTTCTAATTACTTCACTCCCCTCCCCAAAAGGGAAATTCTTTTCCAAGCTTCAAGTCTCAAGCTCCAAGTTCAAGCCTCCTAAGTCTTTCCAATTCAAGTGGGTTATCTTCAATTAAGGTATGTTGGTATCCAACAATGGGTTCCTTTCACCCTTGTGCCCAAAACCCCCAATTCTTACTTTGAATTATGAACTTGTGAAATTAGGGTTTTGATCTAAATTGGGGAAAAATTTATGAAATCAGTTTCTAAGCATGAATTCATGGTTTCTTATGGTTTAATTAGGAAGTGATTAAGATTCCTTATTTGGCTTCAAAAGCCCATGCATAAAAGGTGATTTCTAGTATGATTCCATTGAATTGCATGTTTTCAAGTGAAGGTTTACATGTTCAGATAAACATGTCGTTATGTATTTATGGAATTGCATGCCTAATTCTTCAAGCATGAATTTAAGAAGGAAAAGTATGTTTCCAATTATGGCTATGCTAAGCTTCAAGAACATATAATATGAGAATTGCATGATACCCGATGTGTTTTCATGCTTTTCAATAAGATTTGGCATGAGATTGTGCCACCATGAATTTATGAGCTATATGTACATATTTTGGGAGTAGTATTTAGCACCAAGTGACGAGGGTTCAATTAGCCAAGTCCAGAACTACGTTGCAAGCGTAGGTTATGAAATAAAGTGCCCTATGGGCTTATTAGAGTGGATCCACATCTTGATAAATGGTGTCCTGTGTCTTAGTGGGCATTAGGGCAGCTTTCCCAACAAGGGTTATATAGTTGGGTATGGTGACTCGTTCCTTGGCACGGTTCAAGTCAACTTTTCTAACTAGGGTTATATAGTTACATTTCATGTAGCTCACATGGTCTATTGTCGGTTATAAGAAACTCATGTATGATTGATTTCAAGTTTTCTAAGTTTTTTGATATCTTATTTTGAAGTTTTGACTACGAACTCATGCTTATTACTCAAACTATGATATTTACCTATGACTTATTCGATTATACATGAATTCAGTTTTTGATTATCTTTTAAGCAAGCTTTCATATTATTTAAGCATATCTCGTATACTCGGTACATCCTATAGTACTGATGCATATCTTGCTCAGCATCCTTTGATGATGCAGATTGAGGAGTCCTTTCCCAGACAGGTGGCTAGAGCTTCCAGGCCACTCTATCTGTCAGCTGTTGGTGAGTCCTCTTATGTCGAGGACTAGTTATGTTCTTAGCATATGTCAGCTTTTATTTCCATACCTTGAGTTAGCTGGGGTCTTGTCCTAGCAACTCTTTATGTTATGAGTAGAGGATTTTCATACATAGACAGTATTTGAGTCTTCTTATGGATCTTGTGTTCGTATTTGACTTGATTATCCATTTATGCTATTCCGACTTTACCTATTATTCTTCCGCTTATATTTATTATGCTTGAGAATGCTATGACCAAGGGTTAGCTTAGGGCACTTGTCATCCCAAGTCCCATGTTACGTCTAGGGGGTAACCTCAGGGCATGACAGCTGAGCACTGCTATGCTGTAGAAATACCAACAACTTGAAATATTGCTAAGGGAGATTCCGTGCACAATTGAAACTCGATACTCACAAACAAAACATGTAACTAAAGTGGAAACGACATTATGGACTCAACAAAATCGACATTACTTCCATACAAGGTTGTCTCGGAAAAATGTTGACCCAAGTAAACACTTGTGAATTCAAACCAAACACTCAAAATATTCCTTGCTCACCCGAGACCCAAACCAACCACCTACCTAACCCAAACTCGACATTCCAAAGATGATAGAACTGTCAGATTTTGAATTTGATGCTCCGATCATCTAAAGTTGACCAAAGTAAAACTTCTAACTCCAACAAGCCTAAAATATCAAAAAGTGAGATAGAATCATACTGGAAGTTATCAGGCCCCGATTAAAGGTCCAAGTAGACAAAAATCCATATTCCACAGCTAAAGAAACTGTCAAAATTCAATTCCGAGCATAATAGCTAAGAATGTTGACTAAAGTCAACGATTTCCTAAGTTAAAGCTCTAAAATAGAAAACTGGTCCTAAAGTCGTAACGAACAGCCCGATAAACCTAACCACCAATCCCAGCAAGTAATAAATAACTTGGGGCCACTACAAGGCAAGCTCTAACAGTACAAACAAAGCAAAAATGCAGGAATAACCGAAAGGGTCATTACATCATCCACTACTAAAAAGGACTTTCCTCCACAAAAGTCAAGAAAAAAGGAGTACCTGAAGGCTCAAACAACTGCGTATACTGAGCCCATATCTCTCTCAATCTCTCAGGTAGCCTCCTTAATTAGATGGTGCCTCCATTGAACCTTAACCACAAGAATGTCTTTAGACCTCAATATCCTGACATCTCTAGCTAGAATGGCTACCGACTCCTCAATAAAGGTCAAACTCTCATACAACTGCACTGAATACCACTACAACACATGTGACTCATCTGAAACATACAGCCTCAATATCGATACATAGAAGACTGGGTGCATAGTTAAAACCATCAGAGGCAAGGGTACCTGATAAACAACACTACCAATCTTCTGAAGAATCTTAAATGGCCTAATATACATGGGGTTAAGCTTGCCTCGCCTATCGAATATCATTACGCCATTCATGGGCGACACTCGAAGAAACACTAGATCACCAACATTGAACTCTAAGGCATAAAGTCTATAATCTTCAGAGCTCTTCTACCTACTCTGGGCTTCCCGAAGTCTATCATGAATCACTCGGACTCTACGAAATCATGAAGCAATTCTATACTCTGCGGCCTGGACTCCAAACCATCAACCCAACCCACTGGCAATCTGTAATGCCTATCATACAATGCATCAAAAGGTGCCATGTTAATACTCAAGTGATAACTATTATTGTACCCAAACTTTGCGAAAGGCTCATATTGATCCCAAGAACTTCTAAAGCTAAGAATACAGGCCTGTAACATGTCTTCCAGGACCTAGATATTTCGCTCGGATTAGCCATCTGTCTGAGGATGGAATGTGATGCTAAGTTTAACCTCTCTACCCATCTCTTGCTGAATAGTCCTCGAAAACTAAGATGAGAACTGAGTGCCATAGTTTAAATGATAAAAGTTGGAACGCCATGCAAATTAACTACCTCACAGAGATAAATCTAATCCAACCTATCTGCATATAGGAAGAATGCCCCAGAAAGAAGTGTGTAGACTTGGTCAGCCTATCAATAACAACCCAAATGGAGTCAAACACCTGTTAAGCACGTGGCAACCGTGATATGAAGTCCATAGTGATCCTTTCTCACTCCAACTCAGGAATGGGAAGTGTCTGCATCAATCCACCATGTATCATGTGCTCGAACTTAACTTGCTGACAGTTAAAGAATTGAGATACAAAATCTGGTATGTCCCACATCATACCACTCCACCAGTAAAGTTGCCTCAAATCTCTATACATCTTAGCTGCACCAGGATAGATGGAATACATAAAATAATGAGCCTTACAGAGAATCAACTGAATCAAATCCCTAACCCTCAAAACACAAAGGAGACTACCAAACCTCAAGACACTATCAGTATCTAAAGTAGCCCTGTTGGCCTCACCCCGAACAACCTGATCATAAATATCGCATAACCGCTGATCCTTAAATTGATGCTGCTAAATCTGATCAACCAAAGTAGAATGGACGTCAATACTTGCATGAACTATGCTGAGATCTAACAAGTCAAGCCTAACCAACGGTTAACAAAGGACTGGATGTCTAAGGCCAATAACCGCTCTGAAACTGAAAGAGAAGCAAAGTTACCCATACTCACTGTCTTTCGGCTTAAGGCATCCGCTACCATGTTTTCCTTGCCTGGGTTATACTGAATAGTGAATTCATAGTACTTCAGTTACTCAAATTATCTCCGATGCTTAGAATTCTTCTCTCGCTGACTCGTGGTGTACTGAAGACTATAGTGATCGGTGAAGATATCACAATGAACCCCATATAAGTAATGCCTCTAAATTATGAGCGCAAAGACTACCGCCTCTAACTACAAGTCATGAGTGGGGTAGTTGCACTCATGAACCTTCAACTTCCTTGATGCATATGCTATCACACGACCCTGTTGCCTCAACACACAACAAAGACCAACTGATGAAGCATCACAATACACTGAGAAGCCCTGACCCTCAACTGGCAATGCCAACACCAGAGCGGAAGTAAATAAGTCCTTAAGCCTCTGAAAACTATCCCCACAATGATTCGAACACTAAAATGGAATATCCTTCCTAGTCAGCCTAGTCAAGGATGTTGCTATGGAAGAAAATCCCTCAATGAACCATCTGTAATACCCTGCAAACTTAACAAAACTGTGAACCTTGGTAGGAGTAGTAGGCCTAGGCCAATCACGAATGGCTACAATCTTCCCTGGGTCCACTCTAATCCCATCCTTAGACAACATGTGTCCTTAAAATACTACTAACTAAAGCCAAAACTCACACTTTGAGAACTTGGCATAAAGTCGATGATCTCTCAAAGTCTGGAGTACAATTCTCAAGTGTTGCTCATGCTCATATCTACTCAACAAGTATATCAGTATGTCATCAGTAAAGACTATCACAAACAAATCCAAGTATGCTTGAGCACCCTGTGCATCAAGTCTAACAGCTGTGGGGGAATTAGTCAACCCAAAATACATCGCCAAGAACTCATAGTTTCCATAATGTGTCCTGAATGTTTTCTTAGGAATGTCCTCTGCCCTAATCCTGAACTGGTGGTGGCCTGTTCTCAAATCTTTCATAGAAAACATGGCTGAACCCTGGAGCTGATCAAACAAGTAATCTAAACATGGCATCGGATACCTATTCTTCATAGTCACCTTATTAAACTGCCAATAATCAATACACATCTGCATCGAACCATCCTTCTTCTTTACAGATAGAACTGGAGCATCCTAGGGCGACATACTTGGCCTACTGAAACCCATAGCTAACAAGTCCTGAAGCTGAACCTTAAACTCCCTCAACTCAGTTGGATCCATATGATATGGAGTAATGGAAATGGGCCTGGTTCCTGGCTCTAACTCAATGGCAAAGTAAATATCTCGCTTAGGTGGGAGGCCTAGCAGCTCGATCGGAAATATATCAAGGAAATCACAAGCCACAAGAACTGACTCAGGAGAAGAAGTGTCGGTGCTAGCATCTCTGACATATGCTAGATAAGACAAACACCCATGCAAAATAAACTTCTTATCCTGAAGATAAGAAATAATCCCAGATGGTGTGCGATTAATAGAACCCTGCCACACTACTGAAGATACATCGGCCATGGCTATGGTAATGGTCTTGGCAAAATCCAAAACTACTCGATAAGGGAATAACCAGTCCATGCTCAGAATCACATTGAAATCTAGCATATCTAATATCACCAGGTCAACCCAAGTCTCTATACCACCCAGAGCTATCAAGCAGGATCTAACAACATGATCTATTAATAAAGAATTGTCTACTGGGGTAGCCAAAGATACAAGAACAAGTAATATCTCACTAGCCAACCCTAAACCAGGAACATAGTAGGCATATACATACGGGCATGTAGAACCAGGATCAAATAATGCTAAAGCTAACTAGCAGCAGACAGAAATCATACTTGTGATCACCGCATAAAAGGCCTCTGCCTCTAGTCTACTAGGGACCGAATAGAACTGTCGCCAACCACGACATGACTGATAGCTATCCTGTCCACTTATCCTACCATGCTAGGCACCACCTTTACCCTGAACACCACCTCTTCTGATCGGTGGCTGCACTTCTTTGAGATTCTGAGTTGGCTAAGCGACTGGCTGAATTGGACCCTACTATGGGCACTCTCTGGCATAGTGACCCATAATACCGTACTCATAGCATGACCATGATGGCCCACCCTATCAGGACAAACTACTTGAACCAGTATGTCCATCCTGGCTTGATGCCCTCAATATTGTACCTCTCAAAGACTGACCACCATAACCATGTTGGCCACTATGACCCTGATCACACTGAGGTGCACCTGAACCCTGAAGTGATGCCTAAACCTACCGGCTAGATTGACCCTGATGTTGCTTTGGATGATACCCTCGGACTCACTGGCCTGAATGAAATGGAAACCACTGAACCTACCCTGATGATGTGGCCTTTTATCTTTATCGCCAGGATCATGACAATGCAAATACTCCATAGTACAGACATGGTCTGCTATAGCCATAAATGGTCATCCACTAGCAACTAGTATCTTTGCATTCTGTCGAAGTTCGATCCTTAACCCCTAAACACACCGACAAACCATGTATGGCTCTATAGAAATGATCATGGCGCCAAATGGAGACAACTGGTGAAAATGGGATTAATACTCAAATATAGACATAGATCCCTACATAAGTCTGGTAAACTACTCCTTATGATGCTCACAGTCACTCTGAGATAAGAACTTGGCCATAAAGGCCTCATAAAACTCACTCCAAGTCAATTGAGGAAACGGAGATGGTTTGCAAGCTACCTGGGCCCTCCACCATAGCTAATTGGGCCCTCCAACTGATATGTAGTCTAACCGACCCTGTGAGTATCCAATAACCCAATATGATAAAGCATCTCCTCACAAGTATAAATGAAATCATAACTATCTTATCCAGGAGCATGGAAGAACCTCGGTAGAGACAATCTGAGAAATTAGCCCAAAGCCTTCTTCTCCAACTCTATCATAACTAGACGAGGAGCAGGAGGTTGGCCAACTATAGGTACTTGAAGAACCTCTTCACGGGGAGCCATAGTAGCAGGCTGCGCTCCTGAACTCTGAACACCTAGGGCTGCCCCTTGAGCGGATGTCTGTGCTATGTCTGAAGGCTGACCCTCAATCATACCCAACAGCTAAAGAAGTAAACACTGGATATCTGATAAAAGAGCTGGGGCTGGTGCAGATACAAATGTTGGTGTTGGCCCTGGTGGCACCTAGGCTGCCCCCTGGTCCATGGGTTGCTGCTTTGGTACTAATTGTGGCTCAAACTCAATGCCAGCAACTCTAATTGGTGTCGCTGCTCGAGAACATCCTTGGCATATACCTCTAATACTACCCTAGCCCCTAGCTGGAGTCGAGTGTGCTGTCATCAAAGGCTCGCCTTCGCACAGTATCGATGATCTCATACAAGCAATTTGCAGAAAAGTGAATTAGAAAAAATGAGATTCTAGGAAACCATCTAGGAGAAGTCACGTGATATAGAAGCAATAAAAGATCCATGTTTCCTAATATGCCATTGTAGCCTCCCAAAGATAGAGTACGGACGTGTCTACCCCGAGTTGTAGGACTCTACTCGACATTGGCTCCTATACCAATGACACCGGTGAAACTAGGCTCTGATACCAAGTTTTCATAACCCAATTTTCTTAGGTCATGATGGCACCCATAACCTCCTTATAGGAGAACCAATCCATGTAGCCTAGAATGGTCAGTAATGGCCTACTAGCTAAGTAAGCACACGAAAGAAGCAATATAAGCAGAAGCAAGATAAGAAGTAGAGAAATAAAACAAATGAAATATATATAGAGAGAGAAAAGTAAACCATCCCACGACCTGGTATCATAATATAAAAGCCACAACTAAATATACAAAGTACAAGAAGGAGAAAAATATGAATATACAACTCTCTCTGAATAGGAAAAGAGTACATAGTACAAAAGAAGAGATAAAAGCCAAGCCTCGGTCACCAGGAGTTCACCCTAAGTCTTGGATGTCTGGAGCATTGCACGAGTCTACGCATCATCAACAGTGATAGATAATACTAGGATCTGCACCAGAAGATGCAGAAGTGTAGAATGAGCACCAATTGCAAAGCAATGGGTTCCCAAAAAGCATCAGAGGCCGACTGAGTGCATATAAGATATAAAAGAAGTATAAAGCAGATAGGAAAGAAGTAGTCACACAAACAAATGGGAAAAGCACACAAAAACTAGTACAGATAGGAGACAAAGAGAATACAAATATACCATGCTAGCCACAGAAGAAATATATATCACAGAACATAGGTGAAAGGTTAGAGAACACACCTGGATCCTCACAAAAAAAAAATATATTGAGATCTTAAGAAATATGGTGGTATACCGGTAACCTCAATAAATAAGGAAGGAAGAAAAAACAACTAAATATAATCATGCTTGAAATACAACTCACTAAGTAGGGATAATCAAACAATAACCCACAAGTAACTATAATATAAACAAGTGCTACAACAGAAGTGAGTAAAACTGATATACCTACAGTCTCAACAGGTGCCCATACACCCGAGATTCATATACATCTGAAAACAAGCCCTCTAGCATCCCATACTGCCGGAGCGTACACTCAACAAACAGCAAACAAGGGTTGAACCATACACAGTATGAATGATATAATGTTATATAATGAAACTAGGTGGTACTGTATGCACCTCCCCTAACACCCGTAGGCCCAGCAGATAGGACCCATGGAAGGCTTCCCCCATATACCTCTACTACCTCATATACCCCTCCTCTAGCACTCTTGCCCTATAGCCCGTAGTCCAGATCATCAAGCTTTATAAAGGTCTCCGTGACCACATACAACTCTCAATATCTCATGCCCAGAATCTATCCAGGTCTAAAATCAGTGGAAAAAGTCAAGTCTAGCGCTTCAGCCTAGCCAAGCCTAGTATAGTATCAAAATTCATAGTAAATCCTATCTACCACTCCGGCCCAGCTGAGTCTAGAATTTGTGTGAAAAATCATTTCAAAAATATCTTTTAATCCAATAAGATCCATAAACCAATTGACTATAACTGAAAATGGGCCCTCAGGCCATGCGAAGTTAGAAAACTAGCGATAATTAGGCTCGCAACCATAGTTGTAGTAAAACTCAATGCATAAAACCATTTTGCATGATAATGATGATATGATTGCAGCAATCAATAGCCCAATGGCTCACAATAAACCGATCAAGCTTGTAAGGCTCAATCCGCTCTACAGTAGAGATAATCAACTCATAAATAGTAAATCAATGTCTGGGACTCATGGACATTTCCTTTTTATCCAACCATCTATAGTATAAAGTTAAATACAAAGCCACACGGGGCCACAAGGGGTGATACTACAAAGTAATATCAAATACTAAAACGAACGTAGAAAGTAAGAACAGACAGGAAGAAAGTGGACAAGGTGTGGGGTGCCAACCTAGTAAACCCAACCCAAAATATGCTACATAGTACAGTAATAGCCTACATATGTATAGTCTAAGGTAGAGAAATCGTAACCTACCTAGCGTCTAACGAATATCTGTTGGGAAGCCAAATCTCAAGCCTAAGGTACTCTAAGAAGCTCAGAATAGCTAACACACTATCAAGAACGTAGTCTATGCATTTAAATAAAGCTAGCCATCACGTCTTGATTTCTCGATCATGATGGCATCTACAACCCCCCAGTAGGCGAACCAATCCCCATAACCAAGAATAGTTAATTATGGGCTACTATCTAAGAAGCAAGCGAAAGAAAACATAATCCAAGAAGAAGCAAGGGAAAATAAGGTAACAAAAAGACAACAAGAATATATATAGAAGTTAAAACCAACTCAAAACCTGGTATCATAGTATAAGAGCCGGAACTACATCAACATAGTACAAAAGGTTCCAAAATAGTACATACATATGTCTCTGAATAGTAAAAGACTACATGATATAAAAAATGAACTAAAAGCTAAGCTTCGGTCGCCAAGAGCCCACCCTCAGTCTCGAATTGTCCAAAATATCATCCCACACGACTCTCTAATGGATCAACATCGATGTCCCACACTAGGATCTAAACCAAGAAGAAGCAGAGTGTAGTATAAGTAGCAATTGCTAAGCAACGGGTACCCAGTATGTATCATAGGCCAACTGAGCGCATATAAGATATAGAGGCAATAATCTAGCAGAAGAGAAGCAAGTAGACACAGAAAATAATGAATAAGTACACGAAAGATATCACAGAGGGATACAAGAAGAAAACAACATACTTGGCTAGCTACTGGAATATATATATCACATACAAAGGTGAAAGAAAGAAATAACGCACCTAGGATCCTCGCAATAACAATATATATAAAGAGTCTTATAAATAGGCCGTATTCTAGTAACCTCAAGTAAAAAGGAAAGGAGGAGAGATAAATAATGAAAACATGCTTGAAACAAGAATAACAAGCAAGCCATGCTAAAATACTATTCTCATGTCAGGAAAGAATCAACTAGTAGCCCATATATAATATATCATGTGAACCAAATATATGCAATACAATCCTCAATATCGAATCATTATATGTAATCACAATAAGTGTCAATATCTTGATAGAGTAACAATAAGTCTACCTAAAGTCCTAACGGGCGCCCATAAACCTGAGGAACACAAATAAGACAAACCCTCTGGTATCCCATACTACTGGAGCGTGCGCTTGGAAAACAGCAAACAAGGGTGGAATCTCTCACAAATGGATAATATGATATGATGTGCTGAAACCAAGTGTGAAAGTAGTGTCGTATGTTACCCCCTCTAGTACCTAAAAGTCCCAATAGAGGTAGGATATATGGAAGGGATTCCTTGAGTACCTCTACTCTACTGTACACCCCTCCTTCGGCACTCGCAACATGTATCCCCTGGACCAAACTAATAGAGTCCATGGAGGTCTACTCATAGACCACATACTAAATCTCATAACCTCAAAATAATCATCCGAAGTGTAGCCAGATCCAAATAAGTCACCAGATCTCAAAAATGCATGCTCGGGAATCTACTCGAGTCTAAATCAGTGAATCAAGTCTCAAAATCCCATCAAGGGTTCCCGAACATAACCGGGTCTAAAATAGTAGTAAAACTAGTCTGCCACTCAGTCTGACCGAATCTAGTACCATCTCAAATCAATAAGAAATCAAATCTAGCACTACAGCCCAGCCGATTCTAGTATAAGTATGAAAATAGTGGTAAAATAATCCATATAACTTTCTTACCCCAAAAAGATCCATGAAAACCAGTGCCCAACCTTTTATAACCATTTTTATTAAAAACAGGCCCTCAAGGCCATGCAGGGTTTAGAAAACCATTAATAATAGGCCTGAAGCCAAAACCATAGTAAAACATGTGAAAAACCTCTTTATATGCATGATGATCAGATGCTCAATCTAAAACAGTAGCCCAACGGCTAACAATCAACCTATCAGCCCTGCACAAGCTCCAATAACTCTACAACACATATAACCAGCCTATGATCGCAATAACAATATCCAGGACTCATGGACATTCCCAAATAACCCACCATCTATAGTCCAGAGTCAAATAAAAGGCCACACAGGACCACAAGGTTGATACTATCATCTACAATGAATACTACATTTATCAGAGAAAGAAAATAAGTCAGACATGAAGAAGTGGACAAGGTCTGGGGTACCAAACTAATAAACCTAACCCAAGGATACTAATTAGTACAATTAGATCCTATATATGCAAAGTCTAGAATAGTTAAATCGTAACCTCCCTGTCATCCAATGACAAGCTGCTAGAACGATGATGTCCAAGCCCGAACTACTCCGATAATTTCCAATACACAATCAATATATCATAAACATAAACTATGCGTTAAAATGGGTCTAACGATACCTATATTTCTATAATTATAGCCAAGTCTAAATTTGGGTCACTGGTGGGTCTGTGGGCTCTAAAACCCAAAGTTTGAAACAAAAAACACCACAATGTTCCCCATGTTCCCGAGAGCTTATGCCCCAAAATTTGAGAGAAACAGACCAAGAATGAAGGCTAAAATAGCCAAAAAGCAACAAGAATGAAATAGGGAAGATTATGGGATTTTAATGGAAATCGACACGAGAACTTACCAATTCTAGAAGCCTGGAATACCCATGGGTCAGAAATATACAATCCTTTAAGGTAGGGGAATGATCACGTGAAGTTTTGGAGGCTTTGGAGCTAAAAGAAGGAGAGAAAATGAGTTGGGAGAAAGGAGCAAAAATGCTGGAAATTTTGAAGGCCAATAGCTATAAAGCTGTCATGCGCAGGCGCATCGACGGCCATGCAGGCGTAGGCACTCTAGCGCAGCAGCAGCCACACACCGCAAGCGCGCTGGCGCCCAGGTAGGCTGGCACGCATAGAGGCACTGGCTGCCAAGGCTTGGCCGACATGCAGGTGTAGTGCCCAGGCGATGCCCTAGCGCCCATGCCAGCAACAACAGCAGCTCATGCCAACTTTGGCAGATTTTTCTCAGAAGAACCTTCGGGAATGAGTCCAGGGTCCCGCAGACACAAATGAGTTGAGCTATTCAACTAAAAACGACATTCTGGGTTCAAAGAAATTGACAAAAATCCCAACAGAGATTGATAAAATAAAAAATGGGCCCCACGCCCTAAGAACAACTTTAGGACAACTTTTCCAAAATGGAACCCCATGGCCTAAAAAAATTCCAGAAGCCTCGGGACCTGTAACACCCCAGAAATTCTAAGCCAAATCTTAACTGTTCTTCATGTGTTGTTAGACCCTAACTAGATAAATTTTCTATGTATCTAAGTATTAAGACCTATTCTTAAGTTTTGAAGGTGGATTAGATATGAATAAGGGTCATAAAGAACCTCTAGCTCAAAGTTGAGTTGAAAGCTTCCTTACCGATTGTGTTTTAGTGTAATATTTTTCAAGGGTCAACTTCAAACGATCATAACTCCTAGAATATAAAGAGTTAGGTGTCCTAGTTCCTATCAAATTAAAGGTCTTTGAATATTCTTCCTAACGCCACCAATCACACATTAATCAGAGTCAGGAACTAAAAGTTATAAATGTTTTACTAAAAGGTGTTTGTCCATCAAAATGATAGACAACAACCACGAGAAGGTTCCACGGGTCGTGAAACCAACTCGTGGAAATCAGTTTTTTTCCTAAAATTCATGAGAAGGTTCCACGGGTCATAAAACCAACTCGTGGAAATCAATCCAGAGCCCTAAAAAGTCCCTTGGAACCACAACTTCCATTCCACGGACCGTGATACTTTCCATGGGCCGTGATTTGTGTCTGTGGAAGCCTTTGACGAAATTTTCTGCAGTTTTTAAATTCTTTTCCCTGGGATATTTTGGTAATTTTCCACTCTTTTAACTCCTAAGTTAAGTCAATTTGGGTAAATTAGAAGAGGTTTTATTCCCACTTAGCCTAGGTTCTTTTCCATTATCTCAATCAAGTTCCAAGAGAAGAAAAGGGTCTCCATTCTCCAATCTTCAAGCTAAGGATTCCATCTTCAAGTCTCCATCCTCAAGTCTCAAGTTATGAAAGTTTCAATCAAGGTATGTGGGTATTCAATAAGGGAATTCCTTCACCCTTATGCCCAAAACCCCAATCTTCTAAATTGATTTTATGAATTTCTAAATTAGGGTTCTTACCCAATTCTCATGTGTTCTTCAATAAATTATTTTCTTATTATTCTTCTATGGATTCTAACACTAAATTGCATAATTTTTCATGGGCTTTTATAAGTGGTTTTCTATTCATGATTTTAAGGCTAATCCTTATCCAATTTATGAAACTTGGGTTCTTACCCAAATTGGGGAAAACTTAAGGGTTAAGTTTTAAAGCATAAGTTCATGGTTTCTCATTACGTATCTATGATTTAATTGAAGTTCCTTAGTTGATTTCAAAGGCCCGTATGTTGATGGTGAATTTTTGCATAAATCCATGAAATTGCATGTTTTCAAGAGAAACTTAGCATGATTAGATATCATGGCCTTTATGTATTTATGAAATTGCATGCCTAATTCTTCAAGTATAAATTTAGAAAGAAAAACATGTTTTGAATTATGGCTATACCTAGCTTTATGAACAATGATATGAAAATTTGCATGATGCCCGATGTGTTTTCATGATTTATGAATAAGATTTGGCATGAGATGGTGCCACTATAAAATGATGAGCTATATGTGCATGTTTTGGGAGTAGTATTGAGCACCGAGCGATGAGGGTTCGATTACCCAAATCCAAAAACTACATTACCAGCGTAGGTTATAAAATGATATGTGCCTTATAGGATTATGAGAGGAGATCCACGTCTTTACGAATGGTATACTGTGTCCTAACGAACATTAGGGAAGCTTTGCCAACTAGGGTTATATAGTTGGATATGGTGACTCATTTCTTTGCACGGTTCAAGTCAGCTTTGCTAACTATGGTTATATAGTTAGATTCTATGTAGCTCGCATGGTCTATTGTCGGTTATAAGAAACTCCGGTAAAAAAGTTTTAATGCATCAAGTTATCTATTTCATGACTTCAGCTTTACTTATGGTATTTTCTCACAGAAGTTAGTTTTCAGGAAAAGATTGTATTGATTCATTGCCTTCAGATTTCAGACTTACTACTTATGGTTTATGAATTTGACTTTGTTTTTGGCTTATGTTATTGCTTTGAGTCATTATATTACAGATTTTACTATTATCATATTATTTCAGCTTCAAAGATATTTTAAGCATGTTTTATCAAAAATTAGGCATGATCTCAGTTTTAAGCATGCTTACAAGTATATTTCATTATATCACATGCATATCTCACATACTTGGTACATCTTATAGTACTTACGCATATTTTGCGCTGCATCCTCTTGATGATGCAGACTCAGGTTCCCTTTCTCAGGCACATGGTTAGAGACCGCAGGCCATTCCAGTCAATGTTGGTGAGTCCTCATTATTCGAGGGCTAGTTATGATCTTACTACTTTATGGTTGTTTACTTTCGTAGTTTGAGTTATCTAGGGTCTTGTACTAGCAACTCCCTATGTCATGTAGAGGCTTTTCAGACATACACAGTATTCGAGTCTCCCTTTTTGGATTACGTTTCTTATTGAGTTCATCATTTATGGATTGGGTTGCCTAGCTTTCTATTTATACTTCCGCTATGCTTCCTTGTGTATGCCTATGTTATGCTATGACCAAGGGTTAACTTGGGACACTTGTGGTCCCGAGTCCCATGTTACGTGTAGGGGGTAGCCTCAGGTTTGACAAACTTGGTATCAGAGCATCAGGTTCAAGAGTCCTGGGGTATCTGAAAGCCGCATCAAGTAGAGTCTCTTTCATGAGTATGAAGTGCGCCACACTTATGAGAGAGAGGCTACAAGGTGTCTTAGGAAAAACCACGCTTCTTTCATGTTCAATATCGTGCGATAGAGTTTAACTCTATTTATTCTCCAAAATTAGGCGTTGTCCCAATTCCACCTGCTTTACCTCATATTTGTTGTGCCAGAAGTAGTAAATCTCAGATTATCTCTTAGCGAGGTGCCCTCAGATCCTCTTTCAGAACCTTGTTACTAATTATTCCGTAAAAGGGGAAAATGTGTACCTAGATCCTTGGGTAGTGTTGCCACCCGATAGATGTTGTATTGTAAGACATTAGTAGTAGAATGAACCTAGAGCTAGAAATATGAAGTCAGAAGTATGGTAGCCTAGACAGGGGATTGATAGTTGATTGGAGTATGTATTTAGAGTTGTGTTTTACTAGATGGGTAATGGGATGATACATCCCTTGGTGTGGATTAAAGAGTGGTAATTTCTTGTGCTAGTATAGACCTGGTATAGGATGTGAAAAAAGGATGATAGTATGAGAGTGAGAATTATAGTTTTGTGGTACTTTCTGGTAGGCTTAGTATAGTGTATGCAAGAGTTTAAGTGATGAGTTGCAGCAAGTGTAAATGTGTAGGCATGATATATATGTATGTGAGTTAGAGAAGGATAGGAAATTTTGAGCCTCTTGGTATAGGCTTTAACGTATTTGATTTGGTAGGTAGTAGAAAGAGAGGGCTTTGGGAGTTAGAACCATGTAAGCTTGACATGTCTTTGAAAGGGATAGGTTGGAAGTTATTGAGTGTGGTATGTACAACCCTTATATGAGATATAAAGGTTAAGGCCAAGATTTTTAGGTAAGGGTGATCCTTAGACTATAGAAGGAAATGTATATTCAGATTAACTCCTAGAGTAATGTTTGCTCTATTAGATTAAAATGATCATAGTTTCGTTTATAGGTTAGTGAGAGGTCCACAGACTTAGAACGTAGCATGAATCTAAGGGGGAGATGGTGGGATGTAGAATCAGTCAGATTTTGGAGACTCAGGTAGTGATTCTAATGGGTGTCAGAATAAAGTTAGGAGGGATGCAGGGACTCATTTCTATCCTAGCACCTTAAGTAGACTTCCCTCATTACAACACCCCATTCATGTCTTGTATTCCAGTGCCATGTTCTTAATTCAAATTCAAGAACTTCATGCAGATTCACGTCCATACACAAATCCCAGAACTTCATTCATGTTGACAAACACCTAAGGTGATAAAGACATACTAGATTTGGCAACCTCTCTTTCAAAAGATTTTGGAGCAGTTCCTTTAGCTCCCAAAACTCTGTTGGCATCACTTGATATGGCAGAGAAAAGAATAGGCCGAGTGCCCAACTCAACAACGATGCCAAAGTAAAAACTCAATCAAACTGAATACAAAGGAAAATAGTGGAAACAACCTTAATGCGTGCTAACCACCTAAACTTATCAAGTAAATAGGGACGACTCTAACCTCCCAAATATAAGAAAAACTATCCAATAATCACTCGCTAGTCGAACTCCAAGCTCTCCAAGACAATAAAACTTTCCTTCGCACATAGCTATTGGTTTTGTACTATAACAACTGAAAGGTTCCAGGCATAAGTACGATAACAATCTCTATAAACCACCCTAGACCGCTAGACAAGAAGACAACGCTTTAAGGCCTAGAATTATGGCAAAAACCACCAATTAGCATAACAAGGCCTACCCACATGTCAAACCCCCAGGTATTCACCTTTACAGATTGATACACCCAATCCACTATCAAAAGAATCCTTCTATGAGGTAGTTACAAGTATAAAAACTACAAAGCTCAAATGGTACATCAAGACAAGAAGAATGTAGGCAGATATAAATACACAAAGCGAACCCCCAAGGTAAACAATGCATGAACTAGCTAATAATAACGAAGATTCTACCTATAGTGACGACATTTGGAGCCTCCACCTCTGGCCTGCCAAGAAAGGAATAAAATTATCTGCGTCCACCCCTAGACTGAGCAGCCAGTGCTGAAGGCTCAGACGTCACATGCCAGGGAAAATCTCTAGAAAAGTGACCAACCACCTCATAATCATAGCAGCCCTAAAGAGATCTTCCCTGACACAAAGTACTTGTCCACCCAGAATGGCTAGCTGAACTGCCTAGCTAAGAGACACCTCGAATAATCTAAGGACCACCTCCACTACCCTATGCACAACCTCTGGATGATAGCACGGGAACCTTGAGAGATAAATCTTGCTGAGTCAACCACCTAAAATGTATGACTATTGGGCAATCCCTAGTAAAGTGCCCAAACTCACTGCATTAGAAGTAACCTATGCCAGCTAAAGTCCAATGGGAAGATCCTGTTGACCCAGACTATCCACCATGGCCTAAATTCTCAGAATGCGAGCCTCAAAGAGTCTGGTCTGAACCCTCGCTACTTTGCCCAACCTGACCTTAAAAACCATCCTCTTAACCCTGTTGTGCTACCTGAACTGGCCTACTAGTCTGAGAGTAATGACGCTGACCTCTACTAGAGAATCCCATACCCCACAACTGAGAACCACAGAAACTTCCCTAATAGTGATGCCTCTTACCAAAGCCTCCAAAACCCTCACAACATGACCCCACTACATCCCATTTATGATCAACCACCTGAAGAAAAATGGTCCCAACTACCACCAATTGCTTTATCACCAATTGGAGTGTTGAATTCAATCCCTGAAAAAACCTTGTACTCTCTCAAACTCTGTAGGAATAGCCCTCGCAGTGCACCTAGTCATCTTGTGAAACCTTGTCTCATAATCCTAAATAGACATAGAACCTTGTTGGAGACCTGCAACCTCAACCCTAGCCATAACAGTGCTCAAAGAATCAGGCATTACCCCTGCTTGTAGCACACCCTCCGAAATACTCAAGTTCTCATCCAAGGTGTCCTGAATAACTGGTGTGGTCATAAATTCGATTAGAGGCTGGGCTGGACCCAAACCCTATATCTAAAGCAGTAAAATCTCAATCTACAACATTGGCACTAGAGAAAGCACTATAGCAACAAGTTTAGGAGCCTCATCATCACCTAGTGTCATACTTGTCGTAACCATCTTAGCAGGAATGGAAGAAATAAAGTTCAGAAGTTGATAGAGTCAAAAATGCATGATAAGGAGTCAAAAATGCACGATAAGTTGTCAAAAATATGGAATTTTCCTAAGAATGCCCTGTAGCCTCTTGCAAATACGATACGAATATCATCATACCGATCCACGAGACTCTACTAGACAGTTATTCTTATACCAATGACACCAGTGAACCTAGAGCTCTGACACCACTCTATCATTATCAAATTTCTCTAGTCGTGATGACACCTACTACAACCCACCAGTAGATTAGCTGAACCCTTAGCCCAGAATGGCAAGTAATGGGCTAACAAGGGAACCAAAAATAAAATGAAAGAACAATATTTAAATATCGAGAATAAGCAAAAGAAGAACATAACTAAAATAGGGGAAGTGGAACAAAAGATACATGACTTCCCCAAGACCTTGTATCCATCAGTACAAGAGCTACTACAACATATGGATTACTAAATAGATACATTAATCGTAGAACTATCTACGAAAATGCAAAGTAAGACTAGTCCAAAAATTAGAAGAAGATTAGTTACCTCCGGTCTCCAAGAGCTCACCATGTATCTCCGATCTTCAACACCACTCGAGGACATCATCAATAATGATAACACACATAAAGATCTACATTAGAAAAATATAGAGAAGTATAACATGAGTACGAAGATTGGCGGTACTCAGTAGGCATTATAGGCCAACTGAGCTCAAACAAGATATAAGTATTAATAAATTTGAATATATTAAAGGTAAGAAAACAAAGGTCAGAAAATAGGTTAACCTGCAAAATCAAGAAAATTTATGATAAGATACAAGAATAACTCAATAGGAACGTAAAGAAACTAATCTAGCTAAATAACTTGGAGAAAACATAAAGTCCATACCTTGGAAGTTATGAATAGAAATAAGTAGACCCTACTGGGGCCCCATAAGCCTAGAGGGTAAACTTAACAACCAAGAACCCCACTAGGCCCCCAAAATCTTGGAGGATGCAAGTAGCACACTATACTAACTAGCAATTAACTTGATGGTAAAAAAGAAGGGATGCAAAATGTGTTGTGATATGCAATATTAGATGATGCGGTGTAGTATGTGGCCAATGCGATGCAAGCCTAGAATCATCCTCGAATGAATAATAGCACATGAGTAATAGAGTAATCCAATCATGAGTGCTAGTAAAACTCCTCAAAACATGTGTCTCCTCAAGTATGTAAGTTTAAATAGTCAGTAAAACCATCTGGAACATGGGTCTACTTGGACATGCAAGTTTAGAAAATCAGTCTTTCTAAAAATAGGTCAAATTCCTTTTAAGGAAGCCAAAAGTTGTTTAGCATATTCCATAAATCCTTTTTTGATTGAAAACAGTGTTTTGAAAATCAAGTAAACCATATGTCATGGTAAAGTATGAATAAATAGCCAAAGAGTACAACCAAGCCAAATCATATCACACACAGGATAACCAAAGCCTATGCATTAAAGCAGGGGTACTAGCCCAAGGTAGGTGCCAATGGGAAAACACTACACTAACTCTCAAACCTAAGATAAATTCAACCTAAATCAATCAACTAACCTAAAACTTAAGCTAAGGCATCCAACAAGTCGAGACTATACTAACTCAAACCATTAACTATAACACCTTATAAGTTGAACCAACTACTGGACTGTACTCAGCAGGAAAATCTCAAAAAAATTCAAGTTTCCAGGAACCACGGTTAAGATCACGGACTGTAGTCTAGGACTATGGACCGTCATTTGATTCATGGATCCAAAGATCATAGAAGTATCAATTTCCTTACTCAGAAACACAGATGGGATCATGGACCGTAGATTAGAACCACGGTCCGTCCATTCACTTGTGGTTTCCCTCATGAGAGGATCATCAGTCCAGAGCTCAGCAACCACAAGTCACAGGACAAATCATCATTCAGGAACATGGTCTATCCTATGGACTCGTGGAACCAGAACCTCAAAGAACCCTCAATCCAAGTCCCATGAAACACGAGCCACATGACGAACTGTCGTTACAAACCATGGTCCATCTTCTGGAGTTGTGGTTCCCTCAGATCATAGAATCCCCAAGACCCCTAGACAGGACAACCACTCAGTTGATGGTCCATCATCTATAACTATGGTCCGTTAACCAAGCCGTGATCTCTGAGTCACAATTTTTAGCAGAGTTCTTTTAAATTTCCTAGGGGCATTTTGGAATTTTCCTACTTCTTTTTAGGCCTATGATACATCATTTTGGTTATTCTAAGCCTAATTAATTAGCCAAAAACTACCTAAATCTCCTATTCACCTAAAATTATCAGAGTTAGAAAGGAAAAGGGAGAAAAGACGCGACAGTTTTCTCTCAAGAACAAGCAGAGGTCTTCTTCAAGTTCAGCCCCAAATCCAAAAGATATCTTCATAGTTTCTTCTCCAGGTATGTGGTATTTCATGGTTCCTTTCACCCATTAAGTCCCTAGTTTCAGCCAGTTCTTCAGTTCTCTATGAATTTGTTCATACCTAGGGTTCGTAAGTCTCGGGGATTTATTGTAATTCCGATTCTACTGCTTATATTTATATCTACTTCATGTTTCTTGGAGAGTTAGTATAGTCACAGGTTCAGGACTCAGAAACCCTAGCATGTCTAAATTTCAGTATTCATAAAATTATACTTGCTAGGCAGGCAATTTGGATAATCATGTTTCAGTATTGGAATGCCATCAGTTTCAGTATATATATGTACAAATATATGTGCATTATCAGATAATTATCACTATTTGAGCTATCTAGTGTTTCAGCTTGCATTTCATAACTTACTTTCCATTCGGAGTGGACTTAGTACCGAGCGGATGACGGGATGAATGCTTCGCTGTCAGATCAGGCTAATACCTTTATTAGCAGTCCCCCAATCCCAGAACTACCGCACCACCATAGGTGTAAAGAGGGGTCAGATATCAGGTTAGGATGCACACCTCTGTCCCTTAGGTACATCAATTAGTGGATCCACATCAGATTTGTTTGTACCTCTGGCAAGGTATGAACACCCTTCCATCCAGGGTTACACGTTGGCCCCATAGTTAGCTCATCTTAGGGTATGTCAGTTAATAGTATCTTCCACAGTCAGACTCATATTGCATTGACCATGTACTCAATATGTGTTTCAGTATTCAGTTCAACATATTATATTCGTGTTAGTACTTGGTTATTGTATCCATCTTAGGTTTAAGTTTATGCTTCAATATTTATAAATTTCCATGTTCAGTTACTACGTTGTTCAGCTTATCCCATATCCTGCATGCTCAGTACATTCAAAGTACTGACACATACTTTTGTGCTACATCATTTTGTGATGCAAGTTTAAAGTTAAGCATCCAGACCGCACTTAGATCGACTTCTAGTCCTACTCAGCAGGTTTAGTGGTGAGTCCTCATAGTTCGAGGATTATAGACATGCTTTATCTTTCAGTCTTCTTATTTTAATTTTCAGATTTTTAGAGTTAGCTGGGGTCATGTCCCAGAAACTTACATCAGTTAGAGGCTTTCAGATATAGACTAGATTCAGCTATTGAGTTGTTAGTGTTGTTTTCAGTCATCACTATACTATATATATATTTTATATATTCAGATGTTTTGGGCTCTTTGCCACTTCCGATATTAAACTGTTTTTAGCTTCAGCACAATATATGTTTTCATCATAAATTATTTAAATATGCCAGACCATGGGTTAGCTTAGGGTAACTTGTGACACTAAGCACCATGTTACGTCTAGGGGGTAGCCTCGTGGTGTGACATTAACCGAAGTTACACTAAAATCAGCCACCATGATTTAAGAAGAAAGGGGATAATTCATACAGACTTGGTGCCCCGAAATCACGACCTTTGTCCCACGATATACAATATACCAAATTGGAAAGTAAAATAAGGAAAAGCAGTAAAATATGAATATAAATAAAACAACAGTAAAAGAATATTCTACCGCTAAGTCCTCTCCTAATCCTATACTAAGGATCTCTAATCTAATCATCCCAAACTACCACCAGCCTACGCTAAGTTAAGGCAAAGAATTTTAAACCCATAAATACCATGAAAACTACTCCAAGTGTTAAGGAAGGAGATACAACCTAAGTTAAGGCTTCCCAATCGATATAATACTCTAGGCCTCTAAATAAGCTATAAGAATTAAATACCTAAATTTATGTAGTCAAAAACCATAATAACCCACCCACAATTAGAAATTTACCATAAAAATATTGTGTAAGAGATAAGTCTAAAAGTAGGTAAGCCGTAACCTACGTGGAAGCCAAACACGCATGCACAAGCCACAAGATCGGAGCATCTCTCCCCTGAAATGACTCCGACTGCTTCCATGCTATCATAAACATAATCTAGGTGTCAAGAAAAGAAAAATGACACCTATATTGATATACAAAATTTCAGGTTGGAAATCGAGTTGGAAATCCTTTCCATTCATTCTCGATACTATTTTCTTTTGATTTTCCATTATTTAAATCATCTGTCTCTGTCACTTGTAGTTTAGGGCCCGTGCAACAAAACTAAACTTAAAATTCACAATAATGTCCCTCGTGGGACAAGGATCACATGCCCAAAAGTTGCGCACAAACAGGAAACAAATTGGGGCTCAAAATAGCCCAAAATCTTACTAATGATAAAGGAACAATTCAAGGATTTAGCCATGGATTATAGAAGTTATATAAATATAAACACGTAGAAATTGTTGGAAGAACATGCGGAAAGTATTAGGAACATACCCATACACTTATGCAATGAAAATCCCCTAGAAAGGAGCTCCACCAAGCTCCTTGGTACAAAATTCGTATGCAAATGGTGGAGAAAATGAAGGGAGGAGTTTTTATACTACCAGGGGTCCCTTATTTGAGAACCATGGGAAATTTTTACGTACACAAGAATGCACCAGAAGTTCCTTCTTCATGTATTTAGAGGCCCCATCACGTACACAAAGGGGAAGCCTTGACCGAGTCCTATTGGCTCTTCGACATGTATGCACTAGATCCATCGTAAAAGTAAAGGCCAAGCAACTCTTCCCTCTGTCTAGGTGATGGACCCATCACCCAAGCAAAGGGCAAGATTCCCCTGCACCAGATGCTGCAAGCCAGTAGATCCCCCAAGTTAAAAAGTCACTGGATGGACCCTTGGGATTCATCTGAAATCTAATGAACACAAACCAAACATGCTACCCAATTATAAACAGCATACTAGACTCAATGGAATTGATAGAAAAATGTGCTCCACGCCTAAAATCAATTTTTACCAAAAAGGAACCCAATAGCCCAAAATGAGTCTGAAAGCCTCGGGACCCAAACCAAAGGTCCCACTAGTCCAAAGTCAATATTCCAGAGCTAATAGCACTGACGGAAATTCCAGCCAAGGTCATCTTCTCTGAATGTTAATCTAAGTCAACTCTATAAGCTTTAAGAATTTCAAAATAGGGAAATGGGCCTAAAACACAAACAAACAGCCCAAGAATCAAATTGTTAGTCCCAACAAGTCATAAATAACCTATAGATACTGTGAGAAAGCTTGAAACACAAAAAAGGCATGAAAATAATAAAATGACCTAGAGAGTCATTACAATAACTCCTTAAATCCCACCAAACATGACTCCACCTTCTGATGGTCATCAGAAGGGACCTATGTTTCCAACCTCAAATGAGTTTGATCGGGGAAATTATTTCACTACTTCTCATCCATTTCCAAATGCCCATGCTTCTCAAAATGTTCTCCTTGTGTACACATTTGCTCCTCCAAAGGCTCAGAATGAATCAACAATGACTCACCATGCTCTGCCAGTTTACACTTTTGCCACTGCTACACTAATGACACAAGCACAAGGGTTGTGTCACTTAGATGCTGATCACTATATTAAAACTAAAAATGAGGAAAAAGCAGTCAATGGTGAAATGGTAAACAGGAAGCTCAAAATCATAGAAGATGTTATAAGAGGTCTTTGTGGGCTTGGTAGTAACCAAAGTGTAAGGTATGAGGAGTTATGCATATTTCCTTAGGTAGAATTTCCACAAAGTTACAAGATTCCAATGTTTGAAAAAATTGATGGTTCTGGAAACCCTTTCTTCCATTTGAACACTTATTGTTAAAAGTTGGTCTATGTGGGTTAGAATCAAGATATAAGAATCAAGTTGTTTAATAATAGTTTTAGTGGAAAAATCTTTAGAGTGGTACTCTAAGAAGGATGTAACCAAATGGCTTTCATAGGATGATTTGGTAAATGCTTTTGTGGATCACTATAAGTTTCATGTTGAGATCTCCCCTGATAGAATCTCCATTACAAATATAAGGCCAAAATCTACTGAAGTCTTCTATAGTTATTCCATACGTTGGAGGGAAGACGAATCCAGGGTATACCCTCCTATAGAGGAAGCAAAAATGATCACTTACTTTATTAAGGCTGTAGACCCAAACTTTTATGAACAAATGAAAATAATGAGTGGAAAAACTTTTGTTGAAATTATCAAAATCAAAGAAATAATTGATGATGGCCTTAAGACCAGGAGAATAACAAATTTCATAGCATTATAATTCACTAATAAGTCCTTCCAATCTAGCTCTTTCGAAAGTGGAAAGAAAAAAAAGAATGAAGTTATGACACTAATGACTCAACGAGGTATATCATACTACCTACAACCTCCACAATCCAATACTCATTATGCTCCATAACCCATCAATAATGCACATATAACATATTATGCTCAACATCCATCACAAAATTCATACAATAATGTACCTCCTCCTAACGTTGAAAAAAAACCTAATAGACTCTTCACACCATTAGCAGAAACTTGAACTCAAATCTTTGAGAGGCTGAACAAAGTTAGACTACTCCACCCAATTGAGGGAAGACCAATGAATACTGCTATAAAATGGTATCAAGGCAATCAACATTGTTACTACCAGTCAGGTGTAATAGGACACAGTACAAAAGGGTGTCTTTATATCAGCTATAAAATGCAAGACTTGATTGACGATAAGGTGATAATACTTGTAAAAGCTCCAGAAATATGAACAATAATCCATTTCCTAATCACAAGAAGTAACTATTTGCATGATCAGTTGTAAAGAAGAATGAAGTTTTCTCAAGGACAGACTTTTGGCGCCCATCGATCTTGCATTTTGAAGTTATTGCTTTCTTTCCTTGTAACCGTACTTTGTCACTTTATTTTCCTATAATTGCACCTTATGGTTTGATTTCTTTGTAATAGCACTTTTAATTGTAATGTGAACTACATTTGACCTAATTTCCCTAATGGAATATGTAGGCAGCCTACTTTGGCTTCAATTACATTATCAGAAAAATCTCAATCAACTTATGTTTAGTATTGGAACTATGTTTGACCTGATTCCTACCTCAATCTAATATGTAGGCACCACGACGACTCGGTCATAATCCCTATAAGAGTTCCATTTCCCTTTTAATGAAAATTGGGGCAGAATTTTTGAGAGGATCTCAAAAATTTGCTAGAAGAAGATTTTATCCAGCAAGTCAGAATTGGAGATCACATTGAAGTATGCAACTGAGGAAATTTTTTTGAGAAGGTCTAAAAAATTAAATGAAATTTTACATTAGCTACAAGATTGAACACTGAAGTTTGTTAAAGATGTAATTGGGGCAAATTTTTTGAGAGGATCTCAAAATTTCCATGTTAAGTGACGACAAAATATACAAAGAAGTTCAAGAGTTTTTCAATCTTTTAGGCTAGGGTAGAATTTTTGAGGAAGGTCCTCAAAATTTACACCAAGAACACATTTCAAGACCATTCAAGTGTGCAAATAAAATACAGAAACAAGTTGCAGGATAGCAAGGCAAAGCCAACATGAATAAGTTTCTTAAAAGAGTTTTTATTTGATTGCAGGAAAGATGAAGTCACAAAATTGATAAAGCTGAGACCAGTAAGACGGATAAAGAAAAATGATCAGCCACAACGACTAAGACTTAGACATATCATTCATACCACAATATATAAATCGTCGATAAGCCAAATGACTTTATCTCCAACTTTATCTTTTATTGTATTATTTTCTTTATTAAAACCAATTTATTATGTTATTAATTGTAACGCCCCGAGGCAACTTCCTATACGCAACATGGTGTTTGGTGTCATAAGTGACCCCAAGCGAACCCATGGTCTGTCATAACTAAGCATTTTATAATAAAAATACTATTTGTAAGGAAGCTAAGCTATTTAATAATAAGTTTGGAAAATAATCGAATAGTAATCTGAATATATTTATATATATGAAAACTTAACACTGACAATAGTCTGAAGTAGTCACTGATTGCAAAAGCTGCAACTAATGCTATGTTTAAAAGCCTCTACATGAAGTGAGTTGCTGGGATAGTAAACTAGAAAGTAAAGACTTAATAAGAAAGCATAACTATTATCCTCAAACGACGAGGACTCACCACTGAGCTACTGAGTAGGAGCTGGAGAATCGTACTACACGCGGTCTGGATACTGAGTACCTAAACCTACATCATGATAAGATATAGCACAAAAGTATTTGTCAGTACTTGGAATGTACTAAGCATGTAGGATATATGCAAACTGTGTATATAAATACTGAACATAGATAATATTCTGAAAATAAAGCTGAAGGATAAACTGATGCAATGACGAAGTATTTTACATGAACTGAAACATGTTGAGCTGGACTGAATAACTGAATAGAAGGTCAATGCAAATACTTAAACTGAACTGTGCGAGCTACTAATAATAGACATACCCCAAGCTGAGCTAACTATGGGGCCAACCTATAACCCTGGTTGGGAGGATGTTCATCCCTTGCCAAGGGTACAAACATAATCTAGCGTCGATCTACTAATCTTATGTCCAACAAGGGACTATGGTTAAGCCTAAACTGACGGGTGAGCCCTTTAAAACCTACAGTGGCACCGTAGTTCTAGGACTTAGGGACTTCTACTAAAGGTTTCAGTCTATACTGATGGGTGAGCCTTCATCTCTTTGTCCACTCAGTGTTAAGCCTACTCCCAACTAAATATGTAAGTAATGAATACAAACTGAAATACTGGATAGATCAAGTAGCGAATTCTCTATGAATGCAATATAATAATATTGGAAACTGATAGCATTCAAATTTTGAAATATAATTTACTAGAATATTTGTTTATCATGCATGAGCTTAAGGTACAAAAATTAATAACATGCTAGGTTTATAGAATTCTTAATCTATAAGTATCCTAGGTTCCCAAGAAAACAAATAATGAATCTTATATACAACCATAGAAACTGAATTACAATAATTGCATAGAATTTAGGAAACCCTAGGTATAAAGAACTAACTAAAATCTGAATAACTAGACAGTATCTAGGGACTCAATGGGTGAAAGAAACCCATTGATCAAATCCCACATACCTGGAAGAAATATCCTTGGATTTGTAGCCAGAACTTGAGAGAACCTTCTTCTTGTTCTTGAGAGGAAGAAGAGTTTTTTTTCTCATAATTTTTACTAAGTATCGATGTAGTCTAACGGAATGAGGGGGTTTGGGTAGTTTTAGGCTTAAAATTAGCCTTAGGCTTAGTAAAACAACATAGCTTAGCTTTTAAAAAGGATAGGAAAAGTGTTAAATACCCCTAGAATTAAATTACAAAAACTGCTGAAAATTTCAAGACTCAAGTTCCACGGACAGGTTCAATGGTCCGTGGATCCTTCCACGGCCCTTAGAACCCTATCGTAGTTCAAGGGCCTTTTTAACATTTTGCAGGTCTGAGATTCACGACACCAGTCCACGGTTCAAAGATTATTCCACGATCTATTGAAACTGGTCGTGGTTTCTGTGAAATTATTGGGCCTCAGTTCTGAGTTCCGCGAGTGGAATCCATGACTCATGGAATTTCCATGGTCCTTGGTTCCATCTTGTGGGCCTGAACCAAAATTATTGGTCTCTATCTGAGTTCCACGGAGGCCTTCCATGGCTCATGGACCCTTCCACGATCCATGGAAACCATCTGTAGTTCAGGTTGTTACTTGGAAAGATATAGTTTTCTTGTTTTTCTAAGATGGTTCTAGGCTTGGTATTTCTAGGGTGCTACCATATATCCCCCTTGGGATCATTTATCCTCAAATGAAGATTAATCAAGCTGAGTTTGGAGGGAAAGAGCTGCAATCCCTACCAACAGATATCTAAGAAGCCGAATTTGACTGAATTGAGTCCTAAGTATATGAAATCATGCTAAAAATATGGTAATAGCTGAGAAACATGATCTTGAGACTGAGGTACACATGGGTAAACTGGAAGCTTTAGAGTAACTATTACCTCAAGCTGAAACTGGGTCGGAGGGAAAGAGGTGAGGGTACTTGGCCATCATAGTTGCTTCTGCTTCCCAATTATCTCCCTTAATGGACTGATTCCTCCAAAGAACATTAACTGAAGCAACCTCCTTATTTCTCAACCTATGAACTTGACGGTCAAGAATCTCAACTGGAAGCTCTTCATAGGTGAGTCTATCCTTACATCTACACTCTCTAATGGCACAATCAACGTCGGATCGCCAACACACTTTTTCAGCAAAGAAATATAAAATACTTGATAAATCGCTGCTAGTTTTGCTGACAATTCTAACTCATAAGCCACATTACCAACCCTCTTAAGGATTCTGTAAGGACGTACATATCTGGGGCTGAGCTTCCTTTTCTTGCCAAATCTCACCACACCATTCATGGGCGATACTTTCAGGAAAACCCAATCATCAATCTCAAACTCCAAGACTCTTCTCCTTACATCTGCATAGGACTTCTGACGACTCTAATATGTTTTCAACCTTTCCCTTATGATCTGAACTTTATCCACAGCCTTATGAATCGAATCTGGCCTAATCAAGGCAGCTTTACCTACTTCAAACCAACCAACTGGTAATCTGCACCTACGCCCATAAAGTGCCTCATGCGAGGCCATCTGAATGCTAGAATATAAGCTGTTATTGTAGGAGGTAAGTGATCATCCCAACTACATTTGAAATTGATCAAACAAGCTCTCAACATGTCCTCTGGGGTTTGAATGGTACACTCTGCCTCACCATCTGTCTACGGATAAAATGATGTGCTGAGATTTACCTGAGTACCAAGACCTTTTCTGAAACAATCTCCAAAAATGATATGTAAACTTAGTACCCCTATCTAAACTGATAGACAATGGAACCCTATGCAACTTGACTATCTCGTGGGTATAGATTCAGGCATAATCCTCTGCTAAATCTGTACTCTTAATGCTAAGAAGTGGGCTAATTTAGTCACCCTATCCATAATAACCCATATGGAGTTATGATGCCTGTAAGTACGAGGTAGACCTGTAATGAAATCCATGTTGATAACTTCCCACTTCCAAGTAAGAATGCTAATATCCTGAGTCACACCTCCTGGTCTCTGATGTTCTACTTTCACCTGCTGATAGTTGGGACACTTAGCCACAAAATCTACGATTTCCCTTTTTATGTCATTCCATAAATAGACTTCCCTTAGGTCGCGGTACATCTTGGTGGTGCCAGGATGAATAGAGTACCTGGAACTATAAGCGTCTATCAGGATCCGTTGCCTCAACTCATCCACATTAGGATCACACAACCAACCCTGGTAATAAAGCACAATATCTCCCCCTTGGGAGAAAACCTCTACTCTATGCTAATGGAACACACCTTTTATCTGAAGTAAGATGGGATCACTGTCTTGATTCTCTTTCACCTCAACTACTAAAGAAGCTTTTGACCCATTCGGGACTATCACACCGCCATCTGTTGTGTCCAAAAAGGAAACTCCTAAGCGAGTGAGCCTATGAACATCCTTAGCTAATTCTTTCTTTTCTTCCTCAACATGCAAGACACTACCTATAGACAGTCTTTTGAGGGCATTCGCCACTACATTGGCCTTACCCAGATGGTAGAGCACATTCATATCATAGCCCTTGAAAGCCTCAAGCCACCTTATCTGATGAAGATTCAACTCTTTCTAGGTGAACACATACTGGAGGCTCTTATGATCTGTGAACACATCTACATGGACACCATATAAGTAGTGTCTCCAAATCTTTAAGGCAAAAACATTTGTTACAAGCTCAAGGTCATGATTCGGGTAGTTCTTCTCATGAATCTTAAGCTATCTTAAGGCATAAGAAACAACCTTACCATGCTGCATCAAGAAACAACCCAAACTGACTCTGGATGCATCACAATACACAACAAGACTAGTTAAACCCTCTGGTAGAGTTAACACGAGAGCTATAGTCAACCTAATCTTTAACTCTAGGAAGTTTATCTCACATTCATCTAACCACTGGAACTTAACCTATCTCTAAGTCAATTTGGTTAATGGAGAATCTATGGATGACAATCCTTCAACAAATCTCCTGTAGTAACCAGCCAAACCCAAGAAGCATCTGATATATGTCGGAGAGGTGGGTCTAGGACAATCTTTCACTGCCTCTATCTTCTGTCAATCAACTTGGATGCCCTCACTAGACACCCCATGACCAAGGAAAGCAACTGACCTCAACCATAATTCACACTTACTGAAATTGGTGAATAACTGGTGATCCTTGACAGTTTGTAACACAACCCTTAAGTGATTTGCATGCTCCTCCTCACTCCAAGAATATACAAGTATATCATCAATGAACATGATGACAAATATGTACAAATACTATTTGAACACCCTGTTCATCAAATCCATGAAAGCTGTAGGGGCATTTATTAGTACAAAAGACATAACCACAAATTCATAGTGACCATATCAAGTTTCTAAGGCTATCTTCGGAATGCCACAATCTCTGACTCTAAGCTGATGATAGCCTAATTTGAGGTCTATTTTAGAAAAGCAACAGGCACCCTGAAGCTGGTCGAACAAGTAATCAATCCTAGGAACATGATACTTATTCTTTATTATGACTTTGTTTAACTGACAGTAGTCGATACACATCCTGAGAGAACCGTCTTTCTTTTGCATGAAAGGGACTAGAGCAACCCATAGAGAGATGATGGGTCTGATGAAGCCTTTATCTAGAAGGTCTTGAAACTTTTCCTTAAATTCCTTAAGCTCAGCTGGAGCAATTCTGTAAGGAGGAATTGAGATAGGTTGGGTATCTGGAAGGAGATCTATTTCTAAGTCAATTTCCCCTTTGGGAGAAACTTTGGGAAGATCTACAGGGAAGGCTTTTGGAAATTCCCTAACCACTGGGACTGACTGAAGAGTTGGGATCTCAGAATCTGAATCCTTAACCTGAACAAAATGATAGATATACCCTTTGGAAATTATTTTTTCTGGCCTTAAGGTAAGAGTTGAACCGATCTACAGGAACTAAGGTATTACCTTTCCATTCTAGGACTTGTTCATTTGGAAACTAGAATCGAACTACTCTGGTTCTACCATCAACTGAGGCATAAAAGGAATCTAACAAGTCCATGACCAGAACAATATTAAAGTCAATCATTTCTAGCTCTACAGGATCGATCGAGGTGACCTTCTGGGAAACTGTGACATGGCAATTTCTATATACCCGTCTAGCTATAACTGGGTCATTAACTGGACTAGAGACTGAGAATAGTTTTAGGAGGATTTTTGTACTGACACCAAAGTCTACTGCTAAATAGGAAGTCACAAAAGAGAGCGTAGCTTCGAGGTCTAACAATTCATATGCATCAAGATGAAAAACTCATAATGTACACGTGACCACATCAGGAGAATCCTCCTAGTCCTATCGAGTCTGAAGAGCATACAACTAGTTCTAGCGCTGATTGCCACTTGCACTGGATGGGGCACCCTGTTGACTCGAGCAACCTGATGGAGCTGCTGTAGAGTTAGCATGATTCTATGGGCGAGTATCCCTGCCCTTTTGAGCAGTCACCAAACAATCCTTCATTCTGTGGCATGGGTTACCATATCTAACAAAATTCCCACTACCTGCCATACACTCACCTTTGTAGTTTCTATCGCACTTTTTGCAAACTGGATGAGTGCGCCCACTAGTGACACTACCTTGGGACTTAGAGCCTAGTTCCCTATCCCATCGATCCTATATGAACTTAGGCACTGGATCACTAGTACAATATAGGGCAGGAAATGAAGATTTCCTGCAGAATTAAGAGTAGTTCCCACCATTTGACCTCTGTTGAGAATAACTGAAGTCACCTATTCTGGCCCTCTTACTGTCCTTTTCTCTCTCTTTAATTTTCTCCTCCTCAATCTGCTAGGAATGAGTCATCAACCTGGAGATATCCATCTCCTTTACTAGCATTACAGTCCTGGACTCCTTGACCATATTATTAGAAAATCTGCCATAAACTTACTCATACGAGCCCTGGGGTTAACTACTATTGCTGGTGCATACATTGAAAGTTGAGTAAACTTGAGGGAATACTCTTTCACACTCATGTTGTCCTGCCTCAGATTGATGAACTCCTGAACCTTGTCTTCCTTAAGGTCATGTGAGAAGAACTTCTCTAGAAAAACAGGTTTAAACTGACTCCAATACATTGGGCCTGCATTTGGACTCCTAGTTTCTTTCCACTACTTATACAAAATATGAGCCACTCCCTTCAATTGATAAGCGACTAAGTATGCACTCTCAAAAATAGTGACCCCTGTAATCTCAATAACCTTCAGGATGTCATCAAGGAATTCGTATGGATCCTCTTCAGTTTGAGAGCCATGGAATTCTGTAGGATTCATATGAGTGAAATCTTAGATCCTTGCCACTGTGGAGTTGTTCTGTTATAGGGTTAGTGCTACAGCCTGCTGATTCAATTGCATAGCCATGGCTTGAGCCACTACCTTAAAGGTATCCCTAAATTCAGCATGAGTGTCCTGCTCATATAAAGGGTTTGTTCGAGCTGGTGGTGCTTGCTGGTTACCATTTAGGTTTTCATTTACCCTTCTATTTGCTCTTTTAGGAGGCATTTTCTGTAACACAAAGAGCATGAGTTAGAAGGATATTAAATAGAGTTCATACCCTATAGCATGACATGAAAAAGAAAGAAGGGAAGTTTTCCTAAAAACATCTTATAGCTTCTCCCCCATAAGTGTGCAACCGTGAAAAAGACTCTACTTGATGTGAGTTTAAAAAACCCTAGGGCACTTGAAATTGATGCTTTGATACCAAGTTTTTCATGCCCCGAGGATATCACCTAGATACAATACGGTGCTTAGTATCATATGTGACCTCAAGCTAACCCATGGTCTGGCATAACTAAGCATTTTATAATAAAAATATTATCTATGCGGAAGCTTAGCTGTTTAATGAATAAGTTTGGAAAATAATACAATTGTCATCTGAATATATATGAAAACCTGACAATAGTCTGAAGAAGACATTAATTGCGAAAACTGAAACTAATACTATGTCTGAAAGCCTGAATCTGAAGTGAGTTATTGTAACAAGCCCCCAGCTAACTCTAAAAGTCTGAAAACTGGAAAGTAAAGATTGAATAAGTAAGCATAACTATCGTCCTTGAACTTTGAGGCCTCAACACTAAGCTGCAAACTAGGAGCTGGAGAATCATACTAGGCGCGGTCTAGATACAAAGTGCCTGAACCTACATTATGATAGGATGTACCAAAAAAGTATGTGTCAATACTTCTAATTTACTGAGGATGCAGGATATATGCAAAATTGTGTATATAAATACTGAACATAGATAATATACTAAAAATGAAGTTGAAGGATAAACTGATGCAATGACCAAGTATTTAACATGAATTGAAACATGTTGAGTTGAACTGAATAATTGAATAGAAGGTCAATGCAAATACTGAAACTAAACTTTGCGAGATACTAATAATCGACATACTCTAATCTGAGCTAACTATGGGGCCAACCTGTAACCCTGGTTGGAAGGGTGTTCATCCCATGCTAAGGGTACAAACATAATCTAGTGTAGATCCACTTATCTTATGTACAACAAGGAACTAGGATATCAAGCGTAAACTGATGGGTGACTCCTTTAGAACCTATGATGGCGCCGTAGTTCTTGGACTTAGGGACTTCTAATAAAGGACTCAGCCTAAACTAATGGGTGATCCTTCGTCCCTTCATCCCTTCATCCACTCGGTGCTAAGCCTACTCCCAACTAAATATACAAGTAATGAATACAAACTGAAATACTGGATAGCTCAAAAACTGATTCCTCTGTGAATGCAATATAATAATACTGAAAATTGATAGCATTCAAATTCTAAAATATAACTGACTGCAATATCTATTTAGCATGCATGAGATTAAGGTACTAAAATTAACAACATACTAGTGTTATAGAATTCTGAATCTATGACTATCCTAGGTTCCCAAGAAAACACATGATGAATCCTATATACAACCATAAAAACTAAATTACAATAATTGCATAGAATTTAATAACCCTAGGTCTGAAAAACTAACTGAAATCTAAATTACTGGACTATATCTAGGGACTCGATGGGTGAAAGAAACCCATTGATGAAATACCATATACCTAGAAGAAGAATCCTTGGATTTGGATCCGGAACTTGACAGAACCTTCGGTTTGATCTTGAGAGGAAGAAACATTTCTTTTCTCCTAATTTTTGCTAAGTATCGATGTAGTCTGAGGGAATGAGAGGGTTTGGGTAGTTTTAGGCTAAAAAATAGCCTTAGGCTTAGTAAAATGACATGGATTTACTTTTAAAAATGATAGGAAAAGTCTGAAATACCCCATGAATTAAATTAGAAAAAATGTTGAATATTTTGAGACACAGGTTCCACGGACAGGTTCCACAATCTGTGGATGCTTCCATGGCTCGTAGAACCCTTTTGTTGTTTCTGGGCCTTTTTGACATGTTATAGGGCTGACATCCACGACACCATTCCATGGTGCATAGATCATTCCATGATCCATGGAAACTAGTCATGGTTTCTGGGAAATCATTTAGCCTCAGGTCTGAGTTCCACGAGTGGAATCCATGACTCGTGGAATGTTCCATGGTACGTGGTTCCATCTGATGGACCTGACACAAAATGATTGGTCTATATTTGAGTTCCATGAAGGCCTTGCATGGCTCATGGACTCTTTCACAGTCCGTGAAAACCATCCGTGGTTCTGGCTGAGACTTGGAAAATTTTCATTTTCTTGTTTTTTTGGGCTGGTTCTAGGCTTGGAATTTCTGGGGTGTTACATTAATGTTGTATTTGAGATATGCAGGCAACATTCTTCAAATCTTTCATCTCATGTGTAAATGTTAATGGGTTCTTTCAATGTTTGAGGAATCAAGCCAGAAGGTCTCCAGACACAAGACATGTATATGTCCTTTCATGGATTCCCAATGCAAAGGATCTAGTTCAACATATCGATTAATACTTGATGAATCTAACTTGTTATCCTTCAAATCAAATCTTATGTCTTTTAGTAAATTTTATTAGTTTCAGGTTTGAACTACGTCTGACTTGATTCTTATTTCAGCCTGATACATAGGAAATCCTACATAAGGATTCAATTATCCTACTATTTCAAACTATAGACCCTTAGAGGAAATGGGGGCATGTCTTTGAATCAGTAAATTATTCATTTCTTTTAAACCATTTAATTTAAGTACAGTTGGACTGGAATAGTAGAAACTGAAACGGTTCAACATTTTCAATAATGTTCGTGCAAATCAAACTTCAAAGACTTTCTTAATCAACAAATCCTCTTGTTATAAGAGATTCAATTTGAAGTAAGGATACACCTTATGTGGTATCCCTAATAAGCCATTAGAGCCTTCAATCAATGTTAGAATCTGTCTCAACACATTTGTCTGGGATCATACGCTTTCCATAGTTATCCTATCATTTTGACATGTTTAAATAGTTTGACATATGTTAATTTTTATTTTTTAAGAAAATTTATGTGACGCGCAGGAATGAAAAAGTCTTCAAGAACAATCAAAGATGTTAAAAAACAATTCTATTTGTTGGCACAAGCCAAATGACTATATCCTTACTCTCTATCTTTGGTATTTACCCCATTAGATATTATTTAGTTCTCTATGCTCATTCTGGCAGGAAATATATATTATGTTGGATCATCACCTTCTTCAATGTGATATAACATATTTGAGCGTCACTTTCCTCAACATGACATATTATAATGGATTTTCACCTCTGTCAATGTGCCATATTATGTTGGATCATAACTTCCTTTAATGTCACATATTATATTATATTGGACCATCAACTCCTTCAACGTGACACATTATATTATGTTAGATTGTCACCTCCATCAATGTGACACATTATATTATGTCGGATCATGACTTCCTTTACTATGACATATTATACTATGTCGGACCATCACCTCCTTTAATGTGACACATTATATTATATTGGATAGTGACCTTCTTCAACATGATATATTATGTTAGATCATCACTACCTTCAATGTGATATATTATATTATGTTGAACCATCACCTTCTTCAATGACACATGATATTATGTTGGATCGTCACATCCTTTAATGGGGCACATTATATTAAATTGGATAGTCACTTCCTTCAATATGACATATTACACTATGTTGGACCGTCAATGATGTGAGGCTAAATGTAGTATTTTTATGATATAGATTTCCTCACATTTTACTCGTTTTAAGGCACTTTTGAGATTACTTTATATGAATTATGCTTATGTAGCTTATTTTGATATGTAGATTGAAAAGTAAAGGATTTTGCATGGATTTGGAGCTTAATGGAGAGATTATGGAGCTTTGAAGTCTGAGTAAGAGCTGATAAAGATGTGCCAGAGACAGGAGCTTAACAGAGGAAAAACAGTGAAAAAAGGTGAAAATACACTACGGGGAGGCCTTAGGTGCCCCTGTCGTACAAGCACCAGAGTGCACTAGAGGGGTGCAAACTTAAACTATAGTTCCACCCTAGGCACCTCACAGAGGGAGGCTGTAGGCTATTTTCTGGCCTAGTTCGGCCAGGAATGGTCCTTTTGACCCAGATCTGACTCGAAACCCCTCTAAACCCTATAAATACTACTTTTCTTCAGATTTTAAGGGGAAAAACATAATATAGAAAAATATAATATGGAAGAAAGGAGAGTAATGACATTGGGAAAGAAAACACGCAGGGACGAGGACCCAAGAGTTTTCTACCTAGGTTTATTGTTTCCTTTTACTTCTTTATGTTTGAAGGTTTGCTTATTCATAAGTTATTACATTTGTAAATAGTTTATGAGTAGCTAAACTCTAGATTCTAGGGTTGTAATTGAACATGAAGATTGATGTTTAAATAATAACTTTGTTTGATTTGATTTGAATTCTGAAGTTATTTATCTTTTTTTGTGCTTAATTGTTTGGTAGCTTGATCACCTCTCAAGCACTATCTATGGGATGTGAATTGGACTAGGAATAGGAAATTCATATTCGCAATAAAAAAAGGTACAGCTTGGTCCTGTAACCCTAAAAAGAGGAAAAAATTACTGATGTGGATATAAATATACCTGCTAGACTTGCTTCATTGATACAGAAGACTAATCACATGCACTTCACTATCGACCGACAACCATAGGAATATAGGTGTAAGGAATAGGCGTAGAGGCAGTTTGTAAATATGCTCAACATCGCAAATATCAATCCGCAACTAATAATTTCGAAGATTAGTCAAGCTAATTATTTGATAGACTCAATTGGATTGTCACTATACCACAATCCTGGATCACTAATCATATTTGAAATCACAAAACTACATAAAATCGTCTTAAGTATTAGAATTATTGTAATCAGTAGTTAATAATCTAAACTAAACAATTTTGTTAGTTTACATCATTGAATAGTTGGAATAGAAATTTGTTCTAGTTATCAATTTGTCAATTCCCTATGTGATCGATAATATTGACTTACAAGTCATATATTACTTATTATATCGCGTATACTTGCTTGTAAGAAAGGACGCAACATGTTTTTGGCATCGTTGCCAGGAAATTGTTAGGGATTGATATTCTACTTTGAGTTTCTATTATATCTATTTAGTTCTTACTTTTACTTGTTGTTTTTTTCCATCATAAGTTACAGGATAGTTCATCCCAACACTTGGAGTCAAGGTATTCCCTTGATTACCATAGATACTGAACTTGAACACACTCTCAAAAAGTGAGAGCAATAGATAATCACTTGAACCTTCCATACGAAGGAGTAGATAGAGCTGCAGTCCAGCCACCTACTCCACCACACATTCCTGTGATTAATTTTGCAAGACCCAACCAGAAAAGTACCTTTAATGCAATTGTCAAGCCTAGTATCACAAGATTCTTTGAGTTGAAATAAGGGATGGTACATTTAGTGCAAGACACATGTATGTATAGGAATCCACATGAAGACCCATGTAAGGACTTTCAAGATTTCACTGAGATAAGTGATTACTTTCACTCCAAAGATGTTCCTAAAGAATATATTAAGCTGACACTATTTCCTTTTTCACTTATTGGAGAAGCCAAGTGATGACGCTCAAAAGCACTCTCCCAAAGGAGGTGGTAGAGATCATAAAGCAAAACAACAAGTAACTCAACAGGGATGTTGGGGTCGAATCCACAGAGAATAATGTAAAGGCTATTGAGATAATAAAGAATTAAAGCAACTTATTAAAGTTCAAGGAGCAAGAAGAAATAAAAATAATTGGGGATTTTGTAGTTTGAAAACACAAACGTGATTGCCAGTGCGAGGTTGACCAACCTTTTCAACACAAGGATATACCATCCATTACATATTTATCTACTATTTACTAGCTTAATTATGAGTCAATTAGAACATGCCTTAGAATCTCAATTATCAACCAATATATCTCGATAATTGGCAAATATTTCTCAACTAGTTCTCTTGAATCTAGCAAAGTGACAACAAATCAATTCCATAAGCTTGCCCTTATTTTCATTTTCCACTTACTCAAAAGCAATTAGTTGGAGATTTGAAAGGACTTTACTAAGCTTGTAATGTAGGCTTGGGGAAGGGTAGGATACACATTTCGATTAAAGTGACCATATCCTACTTGAACACTACACAACCTTTTCAATTTGAAACCAAAGCCATTTTCTTTTCCATTTTCATGCAACACGAAGCACTATTGGACAAACTTCATATGATGCCCCAATTTTCATCATTGTATTAACCTTGGTGGTTTCATTTCCTTTCCTCTCTTTCCTCTTTTCCTCTCATTTTTTCTTTCTCTTTCTAATTATTCCTTACTTTTGACAATTCATTTAGGATTCGACCAACAAGCCATTATAAACTCACTTAGCACTCCTCCAAGGTGTTTCTGTATCACCCATAAATTAGGCTTTTAGCCTCATTTGACACTTGTAGCATTCAAAGAGGGACGGGCTTAAATGAGGGATTTATTTTCAAAATAGTTCAAGGCTTGTAATGAGGTTTCCAATGAAGAGGTATTAGGCTCAAAAAGGGGCCACTAGTTATACACTTAGTGCAATGGTAGGCTTTTAAGGCTAAGTAGGCTTTCAAAAATTACAAAGAAGGCCTAAGATTATTTCTCATACCAAATGCAATCAAGACTAGCATTGAAAGACTAACCGGGCAAGTTCTAGTTTTCACAAGCAAGTACAAGAATTATTCAACAAAATCTCACCACACATGGCATGCAAACTATTCAAGATGGGTATATTTCATTTCCTAAACAAGAAAAAATAGAGCCAATTTCTACATTTTCAATTATCACCACTAATGAGTTAAGAGTCACAAAAAGATTAAAGGAGTTGTCACTAACATCATTCATTGCTTTACAACTACTTACAAGAATTTTTGAAGGGGTATGCTCAATTAAACTCAATTCACATGCAAGACTAAATCTATTAGTACCAAACAAATGACTATTAAAATTATATCAAAAGACGATGATTTGCCCTTAAGAATGATGTCACCCAATCTATCATTGGGCCAAATCATATATCTAAATTGATATGGCTACTCAAAATTCACCAACATATATATCCAAACATACAAGTGACATGCGATTCACATGTTTCAACTTGCGGATTAAAAGTGCCACCACACATGCCATGCAATATAAGTTTCCCTTCTGCCTAATAGGTACTCATACTTCTACTAGCTCTAAACACCAATCAATGCTACTATAAAAGAAAATAAAGAAGCTAGAAATAAAGAAGTAATGAAAATGACTAACCCAACAAGATTTCAAACAACACAAAACATGGCAAGGGCACAATATCCAAGAAACAATCCCAGCAAGGGCACAATTTCAAACATAAGCCCGACAAAGAAAAAAACACAATATCCAAAATAATCCTGGCAAGTGCATAAAATCATACAAATATCCAAAACAAACATAAACATCACCCTAAATTCCACCCCCAAATAAAAAGTAAAGCAGTGTCCTCAATGCAAACTAGAGAAATGAAACACAAAGGAAATAGTGTGAGGCTTCTGGAGTCTGCATCAGGATAAATAGAGGATTGTGCCTTATCATCATCATCATCACTCTCTTCTTAAGATAGAAAATATTACTCCTCACTTTATCATCCTTAGTCACTAGAATCTTCTTGTTTGGCTGCCCCCATTTAAAGATGGCTATTATATCTCTCCATATATTAACCATGAACTTTTTCCTTTTTTTGTTCTTCTTTTTCTCAGTATCGAAATCTCACTGAAGGGAGGCATGGGCCTTAGCTGACTCAACAAAGGCCTGCACAAGAAACCCCACCAAAGTTGTCACTGTGGTAATAGAATCAACATGCTGCTTTTGGGAATCCAAGTAAGACTGCATCTCCGCTTTTGTGAAAAGGTTGGTTGAAGGTGAAGATTGTGTAGAGCCACTAGGAATCTGTGCCATGATGTCCTAAATAGAGTCCAACTGAGGAGCAATTAACCTGAAAGGTCCCTCAATCTATATGCCCTGAGAGAAGGGATCCTAATCCACCACTATGTCAATCTTTCTCTTCTTGCTCTATGGTAAACCTCTTTCTCCTTTCACTTTCAATTGAATAAATGGTCTATCAGGTGCTATCCAATGATCTCCTAGACATTCAACAACTTCAGCCAACCGACATAACTTAGTAATCAAGGAGGGAAACATCAAGGTCAGGTTGTCCTGAAGCAAATACTCCTTCAGCTCATGGAATCTATAGTGACTAACATTCACTAGAATATCATCAAGAATACAAGAGATCATCCTGGCTCAAAGAGGAGGGACACCAATTTTTTTCCCGTAGGGTGATATACAACTATAAATATCTCCAGCCACATTTTTGCGTCAACTATGAAGTCACTTGATGATATTGACTTTAGTGTTCTTGCGCAACTTACTGTAATCCCTGGAAGGAACAATTTAGACACCAGCCAAGTGCTTAAACATGAATCTTTCTCATGAATTTTCTCAAGGGGATGATTAAGCATCCAGTAGAATACATTTATCTACTCCGGACTAAATTGCACAACCTTCCCCCTAATGATAAGTTCCAGGTTGTTGAAGTCTATATGCTTTAAGTTCACGTAGAACTCCCTCACCCATTTATCATTTACTTCACAAGGGGTAGGTAAGAAACATATCCAACTCATGGCCATAAGATGCACATGGAAATTTGGAAGATCCTCTACCAAGTTCCTCTCAACTACTCCCCTTTCTGGCTTTATCTTTTTATCGAGAAGATTATGATAGTATCGGCACTGACAGTCGAGAGACATGAACCTCATAGTATCATATTGCGTGTTTTGGGCTTCCTCAATTTTATCACCTATAGGTTCATCATTAACAAGGTTGTGTTCTACTTTTTAGGCTTGAAGTACCTAAAAATGTTGAAACAAGTTACCAATAAGTGTGTGAACCTTTTAAGCATTTCAAAACCAAACATTTGAGCCAAAGAAACAATTTAAAAGGGCTCAATAAGGAGATGTTGCACATATACTATTTTAGCATTATTGCACAACAGCTGCACCTACGGAACTGTTCATTGCAAGCACGGGCTCGCAACGGCAGTCAATTCACCACACTTACATCTTTTTGCTTTACTAGGACTACCACATCTGCGGAAAGGTAAGTGTAGGTATGGTATCACCCTTGCATCACCAAGACTGCACCTGCGGTGTTGTCTTCCCCAAATTTCAGCCAGGACACATGTCCAACAATGGTGATTAAACATCCTTCAACAGTTGAAATTGTACTCAAACTTCCAATCCGTAAACATACTAAGGCACAAGCATAATCAACATAATTTTGACAGATTTGCACAACACAACAACGTATGCCCTAAGTTACTTGATTTACCATTATTGCCCAAATTTGAAGAATCATAAGAACACCAAAGACTATACCTTTCAAAAGCAGCCTTGATGCTAAAAAGAAATAGAACACATATTTTGAAGATTTACGATGAGGTGGAGGAATTTGAACTTGTGCGCCTCTTTTCTCTTTTAAGAACCAATCACCCCTTTCTTTCTGAAATTCCTTTATTTTTGACATGAGAACTCCAGTGTGTGAGAGTGAGATATGATATAATGACAGATTTGGAGTTGATAATAGGAGGGGATGGGAACGGTTGAGAGAAAATGGGGGGATTTGAAAAGGTGCTCCTGCCTTTACTATGAAAAAGGACTCAACTGGCGCACCGACGATTGCTCTGTCGCAGGTGCCTCATCACCCTAATGCAATACTTACTGCCGCTACACCATTTGGTGGAGTCAGATGCATTCAAAGTTGTGGCACATAATTGTTCTTGCGCTAGCGCACCTGCGGTCCAGGCTGTGTACCTGCGCCATTGCACCTGCACTTATATCCTCCACAGGTGTGTCACCCCTGTAAGTACAACAATATTTTTTTTTCTTAGCTACTGGTTTGAGGTGGGAATGTGCATATGATACATTTACGTTAGGGTGCGACCGTAGGTGGCTTAGCATGTACTTTTAGGAGTATTTAAGGCCCTGATTCTATTTTAATAAAGCTCCCACTTCCCAATCTGCTCAAATCAGCTCACAAATACTTGAAACTTTATGGATTAGTCAAAAGTAACACACTAAGCTATTCTAAAAAAAAGAAAATTACAAAAATTCAAGATTTTTAATCGATGGGTAGCCTCCCATCAAGTGTTGAACTTAACATCGCAGAATAATGCAAGTTACCTCACCATTTAGATCTCCACTTTGAGGATTTGAACCTTAGACCCAAATTTGAATCGAACTTTTGATGACAATCACGGGGTGACGGTTAGAAAATAAGAAGGCCATTTCCTTGGTGCAACATTTTTCACTTTTACGGCTTCAAGGGAGGAAGGCCATTTTGCCTTCTACCAATAACAAACTTCAAAGTGAATACACCTCGATCCTTCCCCCTTTCAAAGTTCTCCATAAGCTTAATTGCATCGACTTTCACCCATTCAATCAAACTTAATGTTGAAAAATAGTTTGAGTGAGATTTGGGTATCTCCACTCTCAAATTTGCCTCATTTATGACATCCTCACTTTTGAATGAACTAGAATGTTTCAAAATGAACCGTTGAACTTTTTCTTGCAACTCTAGTATCATTCTTTTAATCTTGGCATCTTGATTCATGTGTAGGATGGTTGGTTGTCATAATGCCTTGAATCATGAGAATCCAATATGTCCTCTTCTTCAATGGGAAACAACTCGAAGCTACTATCCACGACCATGCATGTTTCAACATAAGCATTCACTTTAGTGTTCAAATTTCGGATAGTAATTTCAAGTAACCCCTCTTTCTGACTTCTCTTGGCATGCCCTTTTAGAAATTTCTCAAACATTGATAGAATTCTTTCACATTATTCCCATAGGCTTCAAGTTGGTGAGCTTGATTTAACAAGCATTATTTGCTCATAATTGCATCTAAGCCGAGTTTTTCTTCTTGTTAGGGTTCAAGAATTACCAGTACAAACTCATTCATGGGCAATTCTATATTTTGAAAATCTTCATCATCATCCCCAAAGTGAATTTTATTGACTCCAACGTTCAAGACATTTTCATTTGTTAGGCTTCAAGTTTCTTTTTTACCATCTTGATTAAGAGGAGTAGATGCATCCGCCATGGATTTTTTAGCATGATTTTCTTCCTCTTCCTCCTTAGCTCTACTATCAAAGAAGCCTTTCTTTATGCACTTTAATCCCTCCTCTATGCTATCTTCCTTGGACAAGAGAGTTTAGAGCATGAAATACATACTCTCTAAGCAGGTATTGTGCTCTTATCTTGTCAGGTTATGACTCCTATCAAGATCACAAGCACCACTAGTACCATTGTTAGCATAAGAGGAGGGAGGAGGATGATAATTAGGGCAATCACCCAAATGTCCATCACAACCACCACATAAATATCTATTACACCCATCATAGGAGTGAGATAGTGAATACCACCCTCTCGTAGGGCAAATTCTATAATTTTTCTAATAGTGGGGTCCTCTGCAATAACAACAAGGATCATTATAATATAGGTTGCAACCACAAAAATCTTTAGCATTTTGGGATGCCATAAAATCAATCAATCAACAAAATAAAACTAACTAAAACAAAAACAAATATTCCCAAATTTGAACTAGAGTAAGTAAACTAAAATTCTAAACTAACTCAATACGTCAATTGTTCGCCACCAACAGCGCCATTTTTTATGATGCTCAAAAGCACTCTCCCGAAGGAGGTGATAGTGATCATTAAGAAAAAAAATAAGTAACCCAATGGGATGTCAGGGTTGAATCCACAGAGAACAATGTAAACGCTATTAAAATAATAAAGAATTAAAGTAACTTATTAAAGTTCAAGAAGCAAGAATAAATAAAAATGATTGGGGGTGTTTGTAGTTTGAAAATATGAACGTGATTGTAAGTGCGAGGTTGACCAACCTTTTCAATGTAAGGATAGCAAGGGGTATTTGGGAATCGCATTTACTTTATATCTATACTATCCATTACATATTTATCAACTATTTACTAGCTTAAACATGGGACAATTAGAAAAAGCCTTAGAATCTCAATTATCCACCAATATCTCTCGAAAATTGGAAAATATTTCTCAACTAGTTCTCTAGAATCTAGCTAAGTGCCAACAAATCTATTCCAATTAAGACAACACTAGAATAATGTCACAACCTGATTTCTCAGGTCATGATGGCACCTACAAACCCCCATAAGGCAAACCAATTCCCGTAGCCTAGAACGGTTAGTAATGGGCTACTACCTAACCAACAAGCACACCAAGCAGTAATAAGCGGAAGCAAAATATAAATATAGACAAAGCAAAAGCAAAAACCTGAATATATACATAAAGAAACTAGACCAACCCCAAGACTTGGTATCCATAGTACAGAAGCTTCTGATAGAATAAAAGTGGTAGAAGTAACAAAAGATAAGTACGGTTGTCTCCGAATATACAAAGAGAAACAACACAAAAGATGAGATATGGTCAAGCCCCGACCGTTAGGCGCTCACCCTAGTCTCGAATGTCCAAAAGCTGCACGAGTCTCCAACGCGATCAATGGAAAAAGTTCAACTAGTATCTGCACCTGAAAGATGCAGAAGTGTAGTTTGAGAAATAATCCAGTAGGCATCATCAGCCGACTAAGCGCATATAAGATATAAAACAGTAATATAGCAGATAGCAAGAAAGTGGTCACAGAGAATAATAGAGGAAACACAAGGAACTAGCATAGAGAACAGACAACCAAGAGTTATAAACAAACAATGCTAGCACATAAAAAAATATACACATAACACAAGTGTAAGAAAGAGGGACACACCTGGGATCCTTGCAACAATAGTATAAGTAGAGAGAATCAGGAACATGGTGGTATACCGGTAGCCTCAAGTAAGAAGAAAAAGAAGGAATGAAACCCAAAAAAATTAACTAGAAGCCATAAAACTAACAAAACCATACTAAAAACACCAACTCTCAAGATAAAAAAGAACCAGAATACATTTCACAATTTACAACCTAGAATGGAATAACTAAACCACCAGAACAAAGATTTCTACTCAGAATAAAGAGAAGGAACAAAGTCCGATAAATCACAACCGCTCAGGAGGACACACGATGGAGCCTCAAATATATAGGAATCACTAGCCCCTCAATATTCAAACCCAAAATTCGGAGCCTCAATAGGCTAAAATGTAACACCCCAAAAATCGAACCAGCGTTCTAAGTTGAAATTTCTAAAAAAATCCCAAGTTTCCAGGAATCATGAGTCCAAACCATGGACCGTGGTTTAAACCATGACTCATGAAATAGAACCGTGGTTTAGGCTCTACCGAAACCAGCCTATGATCTGAGACCACGAGTACACTCTACAGACCGTAGTTTGTTCTACAGACCATAAAGTAGACTCGTGGAACTCAGGTCTGAGATCAGTTTTGTTCCCAGGAACCACGAGTGAACATTATGGACCGTAGTCTTTTTGATGGGTCATACTGTTGACTCATAGTTCCTCTCCGAGTCTTTATGGACGAATGGCTCTATGAATCGTAGTCCATTCTACGGGTCCATCCTGTTGACCCGTAGTTTGGCTTCTGTAGCCTGTGCTTTTGGCCAGGAACTACCAATGGAAACTATGAGCCATGGTTTGGTCGACGACTCGTGGAATCCATACATGGTCCCTGAAAGTTAACTTTTTCCAACTTTTTCCGAATTATATTCCAGGGTTATTTTAGTCATTACCCATCCTTTTAACCCCTTAATGATGTCGTTTTGACTATTTATAGAAGGGTTTCTACCTCTATTTAGCCTAAGTCTATCATTATCCCTCATTCATCTACCAAATTAGGAAAAGAACTCCTTCAAGCTCCAAGTTCAAGTCTCCTTTTCTCTTTAATTTCAAGTGGGTTAGCTACAATAAAGGTATTTGGGTACTCAACAATGGGTTCCTTTCAACCTTGTGCCCAAAACCCCTAATCTCTATTTTGATTTCATGAACTTTCAAATTAGGGTTCTTACCCAATTCTTATGGTTTTTGCTATAAATTTCCTTCTCATGATTTTATCATGAAATTACTACTATTGCATGATTTTGCATGGGTTTTTATATATGAACTCCTATTTCAAATTGACGGATAATTATGGCAACTTCTACATGCATAAATTTATTCAAGTAAATTAGGTATTTGATAGTATGTTTTCATGAATGTCAAGCAAGTGCATGCCTAGTTCCTATGTTTTATGAAAGTATATGTTATTACTCAATTGAACTAGTGCCATGATAATTTTCAAGTTATGAATTATTACGCAAGACAAGACACCCGATGTGTCATCAATGCTCATGAATCATTTTCTAAACCAAGGTTCATGAGTAGTATGAAGATCCGGGGTATGAACATATTTATGAACAAGTTTCGACATCTAGATATGTCACATGTATGTGAGCCTCATGTTGTATGTTTTGGGAGTTGTATTTAGCACCAAGCGATGAGGGTTCTAGATAACCCAAGTCCAAAACTATGTTTCCACCGCTTATGAAAGGATCCTTATGAACATGGTTCTAACCTTGGCCAGTTAGGACAACCTTTTTCAGTATGGGTGCATGACACTGGACTCTATGTAGCTCAGCATGGTTTATGTCTGTTAAGAGAAACCCCCACATGATTATTTTCAAGCTATGAAGTTATATGATACTCTATTTTTAATCTTGACTATTCTTCATGTTTTATGTCTTATATCTTGATAATTTGTTATGCTATCTCCTATTATGAAAGATCTCATCTTAAGCATGCTTTTATCATGATCATTCATATCTCACATACTTGGTACATCCTATAGTACTGACGCATACTTTGTGTTGCATCCTCTTGAGGATGCAGGTTCAGGTTCCCTCCCTCAGACACTTGGCTAGAGATCGCATGCCGTTTCTTGTCAGTGTTGGTAAGTCCTCATTATTTGAGGGCTAGTTATGATTCTAGATAGTCTTTGGTTATTTACTTCCATACCTTGAGTTAGCTAGGGTCTTGTCCTAGCAACTCCTTATGTCATGTGTAGAGGCTTTTCAGACATAGCCAGTATTCGAGTCTCTCTTTTAAAACTATATTTCGTGTTGACTTATCATTTATGGATTTGGGTTGCCTAATGTTCTATCAATGCTTCGGCTATGGTTTCTTATGAATGATTGAGTATGCTATGACTAAGGTTTAGTCTAGGACACTCGTTGCCCGGATCTCGTATTACGTCTAAGGGGTAGCCTCAAGGCGTGACATAAAACTTTCCAATTCTCAAGAACAAAGGACCATAACTAGCTCAATGAAACGATAGGAGTAATATAATCTACCTACAGTCCCAACAACCACTGATACAACCAAGGAATGAAATCAAGTGAAAACAAACCTGGTACTCTGGCAGAAGGACCCATGGTGGGACGTACCCAATATACTTCATCCTATGTCGTATACCCCTCCTCCGGTATGCTCGTCCCTTTAGCCAGGTCCTGGAATAGTAGGGCCCGTTGAGGTCCCTGACCACATAAAATAACGAACACAAAATCTCAAAGAATCAGAACATCAAAGTACATGCCCAGAATTAAACCGAGTCTAAAATAGTAGTAGTAATCTCAAATAACCCTCTTAAAGGGTGCGCGAAGTATACTTCGGTCTAAATCAGTGATAAAAGTCTCAATAACCCTCTCAAGTGTGCCTAGAGCATATCTGGGTCTAAATCAGTGATAAAAGTCTCAATAACCCTCTCAAAGGGTGTCCAGAGCGTATCCGGGTCTAAATCAGTAATGAAAATAAAGTCTAGTGCTCTGCCCAGCTGAGCCTAGTATCGGTAGGAAATCAAGTCTAGTGTTCTGCCCAGCCAAGCCTAGTATTAGTAGAAAATCAAGTGTGAAATCATCCAAATACCGTTTTATCATCATTTATACTGAAAATGGGCCACCGGGGCCATGCAAGGTTTAAAAAGTTGTCTATAGTAGGCCCGAAGCCAAAACAAAGATAAAACAAGCAGGGAAAAATTGTTTTCATGTATAATATGCTCGCACACCAATATAAATTAGCCTAACGGCTCACAAACATTCCTACCGGTCCTGCACAGGCCCAACAACTCTACAACAGACATAACCAGCCTACAATAATATCTCTATGTTCGGGAATCGCGGACATTCCCAAATAACCCACCATCTATGTTCCAGAGTCAATACAAGGCCACACAGGACCACAAAGGTAATATACAATACTACACAAATACTACAATCCGTGTATGAAATAAATGGAAGGAAGAGACGGGCAAGGTCTAGGGTACCAATCGAAAATAACCCACCCAAGGATACTAATTAATTCAGTTATATCCTATATACACAGAGTCTAGGTAGGGAAAGCCATAATCTACTTTTAGTCAGATGAATAGCTGCGGGGACGGTATTGTCCTGAATTAAACTGCTCCGACAAGCTCCAAATTGTGAAACCACTATCAATACAAATAATCTATATGTCAAAACAAGACTAACGATACCCATATTGCTATAATAATAGTCGGGTTAAAATTTGGTTCACAAATGGGCCTATGGGCCTCGCGACCCTAAACTAAAAACGAAAAATACACATTTGTTCCTTACCATCCCAGGAGCACATTTTCAAAATTTGAGCAGAAACGGACAACAATTGGGGCTTCAAATCAGCCCACCAATTATAAAATTAACAGGGAATCAAATGAAGAAATTACGGGATTAAAAGATGGAATACTTACAATTTGCGATAAGGAATCAACCATGGATGAAAAATTAATTACTCCAATGCTAAGATATGATCCTACAGTGATAATGGAGCTTGGAGCCTTACAAACAATTGAGAAATGCAGATTTTTTGTGAAGAAAATGAAGGAGAAGGTATATATACATACAAGGATTTTTTCATCCCTATCGCGAAGAAAAACCTTCGAGGTTACGATAAACAAACTGGCCAACTCATTGCGATCATGAGGATTTTTCTTCGAGATTGCGATGAACAACTTCAGCCATACTAGCAATAGAAAACCTGCAGTGCTAAAAACTTCTAGGGGCACTCTGGGCACAATCAAAACCCGATATATAAAAACCAATAGTGCTATTAGAGTGGAAACGACATTCCAGACTCAATGGAATTGATGAAACTTCCATACAAGGTAAATTTGGAAGAATGTTGACCCAAGTCAACACTAGCTAACGCCAACCAAACATCTGAAATGAGCCTGGATCACCCGAGACCCAAACCAACCAACTACCTAACATAAACTCGGGATTCCAGAGCTAACAGTGTTGATGGAATTTCCATCCTAGGCCGTCTTCTCCGAATGTTGACAAAAGTCAACCAAACAAGCTCGACTGGCCTAAAAATGCAGAAAAAGAGAGAATTCTAAGCTGAAAAGTTCCCGGATCCCGACCAAAGATCCCTCTAGAACAAAGTTCATGCTCCGAAGCTAACATAACTGTCAAAATTTGATTTTGAGCATGTTCACCAAGAATGTTGACCGAAGTCAACGAATTCAAAAGCTTAAGCTCTAAAATAAGGAATGGACAAAAAGACCAAACAAACGGCCCGAGAACCGGACTATTAGTCCCAGTAAGCCATAAATGACTAGGGGTTGCTAGAGGCAAGCTCTAACAGTACAAGAAAGGCGAACATGCATAAATGATCGAAAGGGTCATTACAAATAACTATTTATAGATCAATTCCTTAAATGAGGTTTAAAGCCTCAAGTTATAGCTTATTAACCTTTGCCCAACTTCGATTCACTCAAGCCAAATAAAAGCAAAAGAGGCAAGTCCAAGGGTTGATCACTCCCATTAGAATCAATCAAGCACAAGATTAATTAGATAATCAAAGACCCAATTCATAAACTAGAAAATATTTAATAAATTGTAAAATCACAAGATAAGAATTATAACCCAAATAATGTTTATCTCTAACACAAAATCCAAATATTAAATCAACCAACACACCTATAATTTTAACAATACAAAGCAAGAATTTAAGAAAAGAACTAAAGATTTTACAGTAAAAGTTTCCAATCTTCACTCCAATGGTGTTGGATGATGAACTTTCTCTCCAAGCTAGCCAAATGTTGTTCACTCTATGACTAAGGATGAATGAATTTTGAAAAATAGCAAGATATTTCATAAAATGGCTGAGAAGTATTTTTATGTTGATTGGGGTTTCCAAAAGTGTGAAATGACCAAGTTGGTCTTGACTAGAACTCATCAGCCGACTTGCAGAACATTCATCACAGGTGCATGGCCGTTGTGGAGGACAGAAAGGCACCAGTGTGGTTCTTATTTATGTCAGCAGCGATCACAAGTGCAGTTTTTCACCGCTGGAACAAAACTACCATGGAAACATTCCTAGCGCAGGTGGTATATTGACCAAATAGTGCATAAGCTGCAGGTGTGGCGACTTTCAATGCAGTTGTGGGACTGATGTTGCATCCCATAAAGTTGAAAGAGCGGTAGACTTTGCAGCTTATAGTCCTGCTCTTCTCCTTATTACTTCACTTCTTTTCCTTTTGTCCCAATTGCTCCACAATAATAACATGAATAAGAATCAGCTGAAATATAACCATAACACACCATAAGTGGTCTCATATCACCATTAGAAGATGCCAAAGAATAAGAAAGAAAATGTAAATAAGTGGCAAATTCACCACTTATCACCAAGCAGTGGATAAAAAATGAACCAACAAGATCAATTACTACTTGGCGTGCCCTGGAAGAGAGGTTTCTGAATAAATTATTCTCTTCGAGGAGAACCAAAGAGTTAAGGGGAAAAATAGCGGGATTTGTGCAGAAAGATAATGAGTTACTACAACGAACATGGGAAAGGTACAATGGGTATCTTAGAGATTACCCTCACCACCACCAGCCTAAGAAGAACATCGAGCACAAAATCATTGAAGGATCGGGACAAGACTCCAAATCACTCTTAGATGCTACAGCTGAAGGGCAAATCTTGTCAAAGAGCAACATAGAAATTGAAGTGATGCTCAACCTTATGTGTGCAGAAAGTAGAGATCACCAAGATCCGACCAGATTATTTTCCTCAACTTTGTAGATAGTGCTGGAAATGTCAGAAATGGAGGTAGTCACAACCATAAGGGCTAAAATTAGAGAGCTCCTCAAGTTTGTAAAGAAGTGCATAATAACCCAAATCTCTACTCAAATGCATAAAGGGCATCAAGCTCATGAAACTAGGGTTGTATGTGAACTATGTGGTGAATATCACACTTATGCAAGTTGCTTTCTAAATCAAGAGTCGGTACTTTATATAGTGCAACAAAAGAGAGGTATGAATTATAAAGAAAATGGTTATGTCTCAAACTATGGAAATAGTTCAAAATTGTCTTGGGAAAGTAATCAGGTGTAGCTAACAACATTAATCGGTAGTCCTATGGAGGAAATGATTAAACAATTCATGACCCTTCAACAGATAATATAGCACACCCAAGCTCAAGAAAATATTGAAGCAAAACATGATATCATAGTTGTGAAAGCACAACATGACTTACTAATCAACACAATTCAGAGCAAACCTGAAGAGATATTAATTACCGTCATGTTAAGAAATGGAAAAGAGCTAAAGGGGGAACCCTAACAAAATGAAAGATAGAAAGAAAATCCAAGAGCAGAAAGGATGAAAGAATTAGAAAAAGGGTGTAGTGAACACATAAAGGAAGCCTCTAAAAAATTGGTAATTAGGCTTCCACCACCATTTCACAAAGCTTTAGAAGCCAAACACAGATAAGACATGCAAGAAGTTCCTAAAAGTACTGAATCAGGCTCACCTGAATCTTCCCTTGATAGAGTTGCTACAAGATATGCCAAAATACGCCAAGAATCTAAATGATATAGTTTCGCACAAGAGGCCTTTGAATAAACGTGACATGGTTGATCTAACTAAGGTATGAAGTTTGAGAATTCAAAGTAAAATTCCCCAAAAGCTAAATGACCCAGGCAGTTTCACAATTTCAATAAGTATTGAGGACCGAGCAGTGGGAAAAGAACTGTGTGATCTTAGTGGGAGTATAAATTTTATGGCCACCTTAGTTCCTATGGCTTTAGGACTAGGAGATCCAATCTTACTAAAATCACTTTGCAACTGGTTGATCGCTCTTTAACGTACCTATATGGAATCATTGAAGATGTTTTACTGAAAGTGAGACCATTTATTTAACCAGTCGATTTCATAATTTTAGACTATGAGGCTGACCAAAAAATTCCTATCTTCCTTGGAAGAGGATTTTTAGCTTCAACTAATGCAGTGATTCTAGACACATGATTTTTGAACCTTCCCGAGTTTTAACTCATTTTAGTTTTAAATATTTATTTTGAGTCTAATCTTTATTTTAATTTTTAGTAGGTTTTATTTTAAAAATGGTGAAAAATATTTCAAAAAAATAGAGTCATATTTTAGGATAAGTTTTGTTATTTTACTTTTCCAATAAAAAGAAAATTTTCTAAAATATGTTTTCTATTAATTTAGATCTATTATAAATAAGTTGTAATTTTAATATTTTCTTAATTATATTTTTAGTATTAGCTATTTAACTTTTCTACATTTTTATTAGTTTAAAATTGTTAGTTAATGTTTTTATCATTACATCTTACTATTATGTAACTAAAAAAGAAAAAGTACTAACCTAAAACCAACCTACCCCTAACCCCAACCTAATCTGCCCACTACCCCCTACCCCCTACTCCCACTCCCACATTACCCCCTTAATCAACACACTCACACACACGACACAACAAACATACCCACATACACCCACATACATACTATTTTATATATATAACACACACCCACACAAGTAGCTGGGAGACAATCACAGAACGAGAGGAGAGAGTTTAGAAAGAACAACGAGAGATTGGAGAAGAAAATATTAAAAAAAACAAAGAGAAAAAAGTATATCAAACAACAAAAAAGAGAGATAATTCTGATATTTCGTGGGTTGATGTTTGAATTTTTGTCCCCGTTTTGAGTTTTCGGTGATGACGCTCTTGCTTTAGTATTCAGTTTACTTTGTCGCACAGGTTTTTACTATTCTCCTTCCTATTTATTTTTATAATTTTATTGTCAGTTAAAGTATAAACAAAGTTATGTAAATATTTTCATGTATGGTGTATTATGAAGAGTTCTTTATTTAATGGAAGGTCCATTTCTTGCCTTTATTGTAATTCATGTCATCTCTTTTATTAGTTACGTTGTTGAACATGTGGTTCTCATATTTTAGCATTTTTTAATAAATCAGTTTGAAGGATGTCTTTTTGCTTGGTATTATCTAGCATGTATGTTTTGATTTTCACAGTGTTGTGATTCTTGATATTCTATAAAGGTTTCATCGTTGCTAATATTAATTCATGATGTAAGAATTTTAGAGTTTATGCCAAAAACAAATAGCCTCTCGCGTTTACTATCTTTAGTATGTATTATTTTTTTTAAATAAAATATTTATTGAAATAAGAGTTAAATGTTTGGTGGTAAAGAAAATTGTTCAAACGTGAGAATTAAATATTTAAGTCATTGAAATGTTATCTTGACGAGTCATTTGTTCTATTCCCATATAAATGAATGATGTCTTACTAGTTAGTTAGTTTTTATATAATTGTTTAATTTTCTTATGCCCGAGTAATTTTTCAATGGTTTTAATTGTATCTGAATCTCGGTAGCGAGCTTCCTATTATGGTTTCCTGGTTCTCAATAAATGGGTCGTTATGTTGATTACAATGTACCCATTTTCTCTGATTTGAGTTAATTAAAAAAATTAGGCCAAGACCAATATTTTAAGGCCATATCGATTATGTGAGAAATAGCGAGATGGGGTGCGAATTTATTTCAAACCCCGTCACATAAATAAAAGAAAAGAGAGGAAAAATAAATTGCGGGGGAGAGGGACGAGTTACGAATTAATCCAAAATTTGTCGCAAAAATCGATTGAAAAGAGTGAAAAGGGACAAAATAGTTGTCCCGATTTAGTAGAATAAATGCTTCAAGTGTTAAGCTCTAACGAGGGAACAAATAATATATTGTCTTACCTAAGGTAGCAACTTCGCGTCTTGGATAAGGACACATAAAAAATGATAAGGTCGCAACTTATCGTCTTGACCCATAAAAAATGATAAATCTCTAGTCTAACTAAAACGAGTAGGCTGAATCATTAGGTGCAATACGCAAGTCAAGGTCATGTTCACGGGTCTTGATCGGCGTATGTTGAAGCTGAGGTCACAACCTTGCATCTTAGCCAAGACTAATAAAAGTTCAACACTATCATAGCATACCGTAGGCATAACTAATAATTATAAATATCCAATATTAATTTAAGTCAAGTATAAGATGATAAAAGCGACTGTGCTAGAACAACGAGCCTCGAGGGGTGCCTCATACCTTCCCCTCGGTCAACATAATTCCTTAGCCGGTCTTTTATTTTTGCAGACCAAAAATAAAGAGTCATTTTCTTTTGATTAGGGATTCAAAAAGGTAACTTTGAACACCTTAACTCAATTTCAAGTGATGACTCTGTAAATAAATAAATAATCCCTATTCAAAGCCGTCACTTGAATTAGAAAAACCCTTCGATCGTTCGCGTTCATTCGTAAAAGGGGTGTGACATCTCTAGCGATTCTGCTGGGGACTTTTAATAATTTGAGCTTTATTACATTAACTTCTACATGACTTTTATTGTTTTCTTTGATAATTTATTTCTGTTGCCGTAATATGCTACTTGCCTGCTCATTTATCGCTTTGATATTATTGAACTGTATTATAAATTATTTTCTATCACGCACCCCCTTGTCTTCAATAATATCATCTTGGGAATTACAACTGTGCACCCCATTATATCAAGATAAAGACACATGGATTCTGGTCCCTGATGAAGGATTTATAGTCACACATGTTTAGGATGGGTAGCACCCATGCACGAAGCCCAGAAAGCGCTGCTACTGGAGAGTTTCTACTCCCTGACTCGAGTTGTCCTATCATTTTATAGCCAATCTAGATACATTTCTCCACTAGGTTTAACCTTAGTAGAACCAAAATATATGATTTTTCTGGTAGGCTCTGCTTTATTTGCATCATGTGCATTTGACTTAGTGGGAGTCAGCACAGGGGTCGGGTCCTTCTAGGATAGGTGCCCTCTTTTGATACCAACATCTATATCCTATTTGCTATCTGTAACATTATATGGAAGACTTGAGAATTGTTGACCGGCTTTAGCGTAAATAGAGAAACAAAAGAGAATAGTATTTTTTAAACACATGTTCGAGTGTTGTTTTCCCAAAAGAAACAAAAAGAGATTTAACATTCACCAATAGATTTTGTAAAAAAGGGATAATCTAAGAGATTTTATTTAAATACCATTTTCCGCTTTTAAAAGAAAACATAGTTATCCTTTTAAAATTTTCTTAAACTGTCCAAATTTCACGAACTACGCACACCTGATTTCTCAACTTAATGAGACACGTAGACAGTCCTATCGGGTTCGGTGACCTTATTTCAAAAGAAAATTTAAAAAGAGTTGATCAGGTATGCAAAGATATTGTTGTTCATATACACATTAGAGGGAGGCATCAAAGGAAGTGGTCTGCACACTTGCAACATCTAAACTTTGTACCTTCAGTTTTGGTTTTTGTCTAATTGTTGATTGTCCTATTTTTCTTTGCTATTTACTTGTTGTTTTCATAGATATAAGCTTTGAGTAGTGACTACCTAGTCCTGTTAGTGTGTGTCCTATGTTATCAGTGTATTTAGTTCTTTCGGTTTGTGAGAGACAGTTGGTTAGCTCTGTCTAGTTTTGTAATTTCTTACTTGGTGAAATAAAATTATTTATTTACCAAGAAAAGAAAATTTAAAAAGAGTTTTTTAATCCTTATTGCAAAATTAACAAAAGAAAAAAATAATTCAAAAGTTTTGTTATTCCTTATTCAAAAAGATTTTTAAAAAGGGGTGTTAAAAAAAAGCTTTTTATTCCTCATTCCAAAAAAATATATATAAAAAAGGTCAAATTTTTATGTGAATTCAGACGATCTACGCACACCTGATTCTCATTTTGGTGAGATACTTAGGCAACTTTCATTGGGTTAGGTAATTGTGATGGACCTTCCGATCATGTTCACGTTTATGTATTTGTTGTACTGTTAGAGCTTCCCTGTAGCGATCCCAAGTCATTTATGGCTTGCTGGGACTGGTAATTTGGTGCTCTGGTCGTTCGTTTGGTTATTTTGGATGTTTACCTATTTTAGAGCTTTAACTTAGAATATCATTGACTTTAGTCAACTTTCTTGGTAAACATGCTTGGAATCAAATTTCGACAGTTCTGTTAGCTTAGGAGCATGGATTTTGGTCTAGGTGGACCCTTGGTCGGGTTCTGGCAGCTTTCAGTTTTTATTTTGTCTTGGTCTTTGTATTTTAGACAAGTTAAACTTAAAAGTTTGACTTTGGTCAACATTCAGAGAAGACGGCCTCGGATGGAATTTCTGACCTCGTTGTTAGCTCCGAAATATTGACTTTGGGCTAGAGGAACCTTTAGTTTGTCTCCCGAGACTTCCAGACTCATTTTGGGCCTTGGTGTTCCATTTTGGAAAGTTTGGCCAAAGTTTATTCTTGGGCGTGGGGCCCACTTTTTATGCTATTGACCTCCATTGGGATTTTTGTCGATTTCATTGAGTCCACAATGCTTCTTTTAGTTGATTAGCATAACTCATTTGTGTCTGCGGGACACCAGATGCTTTTTGAGGGTTTAATCGTGCGTTTTAAACGTAACTGGTGTTTGGCTAAGTTGTTGTACTTGTTGGGTCCACAATTGCGGATATTTGACTGTAATTGCGGCTACCACATTTGTGGTATAGCGCCAAATTTGCATTGTTGGGCCAATTATGCGGGTTCCGCATTTGCGAAGCCAGGCCACATTTGTGGTAAAACGCCGCATATGCGGTGTCTGCTGGAAGCTTTTAAAATATCTTTCTCCTTTATTTCTCCTCATTCTAAAAACGTCCCTCCATTGTAAAAAGATCTCAAACCACCAACTACTTCTCTTATGGCACTCAAATAATTGGGGAAATCACACCATAGCTCCATGGGCATCTCTGTCTCTAATTGGTGAGTCTCTTTCTTTCCCCAACTTGTCTTCTCCATTGATTAAAATACACCATTGTTGCTCATACCCAAAGCTTGGAATTTGTGGTAGATTTGGCCTGCTAGCTCGTGCATGTTTGTGTGTTTGAAAAATTCTCCGTCTTGGCTTAAATTCTAGCTTCTTGGTAGGTAATTCTTGCCTAATTTTCGGTTTCCTTTCCTTAAATCCTTAAATTGGGTTCTTGATGATTAGGGGTTGTTTTAGCCCAAAATTGTTGCTCAATTTCCTTGATTTTTTGGGCATGTACTCCTATGGTCTCGGTGATCATGTTGTGCATTTTCATTTTCAGTTTTGGATTGCAAGGCCCACGAGCCCGCCGATGACCCGAATTTCGGCCCGACTATTATTATAGCAATATGGGTATCGTTAGACTCATCTTGATGTGTTTATTATGTTGTTGATAGTTTGTTTATCATTCGGGAGTCCTCGGAGTGTTTCGGGCTTGGAAATCATTGTCCCAACAACTTATCATCGGATGACAGGTAGGTTATGGTCTAAACTCCCTACACTTAGCATATATAGGATTAAATTGTACTAGCTGGCATCCTTGGGTTGGGTTATTAGGTTGGTACCACAGACCTTGACCACTTTATTCATGTCTGCCTACTTTTCTTCCTCTGATATTTGTAGTACTTACTTGATACGTTTTATTCACCCTTGTGGTCCTGTGAGGCCTTGTTGACTCTGGAACATAAAAGGTGGGTTATTGGGAATGTCCGCGAGTCCCGAACATAGAAATATCATTCTAGGTTGGTTATGCTTGCTGAGTAGTTGTGGGCCTGTGCAGGGCCGATAGGTTGTTTGTGAGCCGTTGGGCTGTTAATTTTGATTGAGCATGCCATTATCATGCATATAAAGGATTTTTGAATTGATTTTACTACGGTTTTGGCTTCGGGCCTACTATCTATGATTTTCAAACCTTCCATGGCCTCAGGGGCCCGTTTTCGGTAAAATGTTATATGGAATGGTTTTGGATCCCCTTTATGGATCTTCTTAGGGTAAGAAAGGTTAAAAGAAGAGATATGTATCAGTTTTTTTATATTATATTGGACTCGGGTGGACCAAGGTGATGGATTGATTTCCGCTATTTATAAAGAAGTGAGATTAGACTCGGTAAAATCAAGCAACAAACTTGTTTTACTACTGTTTTAGACCCGGAGATGCCCGGGCACCCTTGGAGGGAATTTACTACATTTATTCCATTGATTTAGACCTGGACAGGATTCAAGCACACATTTTGAAAATTGGTGACTAGTTTGGATCCGGTGGCACTCCGGATGGTATTTTGAGGTTAGAGTGCAGTATGTGATTTATGAGTAGACCTCCATGGACCCTATTGTTCCGGAACAAGTTATTCGAGCAAAAGGGTGACTAGGGGTAGGGGTTTAAGGTAGAGCAAATGTACTCGGGAGAAGTCCTTCTATGGATCCCGCCTTTACTGGACCTTTGGGGCACCAAAGGGGGTAACTTACTGACACTGAGGTTTCACTGTCTTGGTATTTCATAGCATATCATTCATCGTGTGAGGCTCCACCCTTGTTTGCTAATTGTTGAGTGTACGCTCTGGTTGTATGGGCGGTCGGAGGTGTTTGATTTCACTTGTTTGTGTTCCTCGGTTGTATGGGCGGCCGGGGGACTGTAGGTAGACTCTTGTTACTTTATCTTGATAATATCCCCTGTCATGGTTATGAATTTGAGATTATATACTGCAACATTGTTAGTGCTGATTTGAGATTGATATGATTAGTTTGGTTATTGATTCCTGTTTTCCAAGTATGGCTATCCTTACTCTTCTCTCCCATTCCTTATACTTGAGGTTAACGGTATACCGTCCACTTCTAAAACTTGTATATATATATTGTTTTTGCGAGGATCCCATGTGTGTTGTCTCTCACTATGATTTGTTCCTGTTGTGTATGTATTCTACTTGCTAGCCTTGCATGTTGTTTCTATTGTCTTCCCTCTGGGGTAGTTCCTTTGTACTTTTTCATTGATTTCCATTACTACTTGCTTCTATTCTGTCTGTTACTATGCTTTTATCTTATATGTGCCCAGTCGGCCTATGATACCTACTGGGTATCTTATGCTTCACATTTGGTGCTCATACTAAACTCTGCATCTTCTGGTGTAGATCCTAGTATGGGCCATCACTGTTAACATCACTGTTAACTCATTGGATACTTGTGCGAGGAGCTACTTTTGTGACATTCCAGACTGAGGGTGAGCTCTTGGAGACCGAAGCTTAGCTTTTACTTTATCTTTTGATTATGTACTCTATTTCTACTCGGAGACAGCTCGTATATATTGTTTTGGACCCGTTGTACTCCTTATGTAGACACGGTTCTTATACACTATGATACCATATTTTGGGTTTGGTTTAGCTTCCACATTGTATATATTACTCCAGTTATCTATTTTCTTCATCTTGGTCCCTTGCTTCCACTTATTAAACTGTTCTTCCATTTAAGTTGATAAGATGTGGCCTATTACTAACTGTTTCGGGCTACGAGGATTGGTTCGCCTACTGGGGGTTGTAGGTGCCATCATGACCGAGAAATTGGGTCATGATAGCTTGGTATCAGAGCTCCAGGTTTATCGATGTCATCAGTATAGGAGCCAATGTCTAGTGGAGTCCTGCGGATCGGGGCGAAGACATCCGTACTCAATCTTCAGGAGGCTATGGTGACATCTTAGGGAAAACAAACTTTTCTTGTTTCTCTTTCGTGCGTAGTATCCTTGAAAGTTTCTGGAAATCTCACTTATTCTAGTTCACTCTTCCGCAGATGGTTCGCATGAGGTCTTTGACTTCTGGGAAAGGAGAGCCTCCTGCCCCTGCACCTTCGACTCTAGCTAGGGCCCGAGGTTATCGCAAGAGTAGAGGTAGGGGTCGTGGACATCCCAGAGCAGTGGCACCTGCTAGAGCTTCTAGAGTTGAGGTAGAACTCGAGTATGATTATGAGCCTGAGTTCGTCCCTGAGCAGTAACATATGGACCCGGGGGTAGCCCAGGTACTACCAACTCCAGTACCAGTTTCTGTGCTATCTTCAGCACCAGCTCAGTCCTCAGATATCCAGGGTTTACTTATTCAGCTTTTGGGTATCATTGAAGAGAGACATTCAGAGGTAGCACATACATCAGCTCTGGGGGTACCCCTGGGTGTTCAGAGTTCAGGAGCGCAGCCTGCTATTGCGGCTCCTCGTGCCGAGGTTATTCTGGTTCCAGCGGTTGTCCAGCCTCTTTCTCCTCACCCAGCTATGACAAATACAAAGCAAAAGGTCTTGTGTAAATTTTTGAGATTGGCACCGCCGAGGTTTTCTGGTACACTGAGTCAGGACCCACATGATTTTATCACTACCTGTGAGGAGATGTTGCACCATTTGGGGATATTGGAGACTCACGGGGTTGGATACACTACATATCCACTGGCGGGCCCAGTAAAGTTATGGTGGAGGGCACACATTGCTTATAGATCTTCTACATTGCCTCTTTTGACCTGGTCTGAGTTCTATGAGGCCTTTATGGCCAAGTTCCTACCTCGGAGTGATCATGAGCATCGCAGGGAGCAGTTTACTTGGCTTATGCCGGGATCTATGACTGTATCTGAGTATGAGACCCATTTTCATTAGTTAGCACCATTTGGAGCTATGATCATTCCTACTGAGCCAGACAGGATTCACAAGTTTGTTTGGGGATTGAGGTCGGAGTTTAGATAGACAGCCGATATATTAGTTGCTGGTGGTAGATCATTTCAGGCCATTGCAGATTATGCTCGCACAATAGAGGATTTGCATTGTTATGACTCCGGGGCCAAAGATAAGAGGCCTCAACATTAGGGCTGCTACAGTGGTTCCCATTTGGGGGGTAGAGGTTCGGGCCAGTGTGGACGAGCTTATCAACCACAACAGCATCAGGGTTAGTCCAACCAATTGGTTCAGGCTTCGCTTCAGACTACGAGTGGTACTCCATTTAAGCAGGGTAAGGGTAGCCATTAGGGCCAAAGCAGTCAGTCTTCGATGGGTGTATCTTTTGAGGCAACAAGCCGTGGTAGACATTAAGGTTCTACTGGTCCATCTCGACACTTCAGGCTATCAGGACCTTGTTATGAGTGTGGGGTTATAGGTCACTATGCGAGTGATTGACCCCTAGAATGGTGCAGTTCAGCCAGCCATTCCGCTGGCTGAGCCATTACCAGTAGTTCAGACTCCAGCTAGAGGGGGTAGTGGTTAGGCTAGGGGTGGTGCCTTGCATGGCATAAGAGGTGGTAGGGATGATGGTTGGGAAGGTTGAGGTCGTCGTCAGTTTTATGCGGTCCCTGGGAGACCAGAGGTGGAGGCCTCAGATGTTGTGATTACAAGTACAATTTTTGTGTGCCATCAATCTTCTATGGCTTTGTTTGATCCTGGATCTACTTGTTCGTATGTATCTTCCTACTTTCTGCCTTGTATGAGGTTGGCTAGTGAACCGTTATCTGTTCCTATTTTTGTTTCGACCCTAGTAGGAGATTCTTTAGTAGTGGATGAGATTGTGAGATCTTGCATGATATCATTTGGTGATTTGGAGACTTGGGCTTATTTAATGATTCTTGATATGTTAGATTTTTATGTGATACTAGGCATGACCTGGTTATCCCCTCACCATGTGGTTTTGGATTGTTTTGCCAAGACCGTCACCATAGCCGTGACCGGTGTATCCCCAGTTGTGTGGCAGGGTTTGGTTAGCCATGCACCATCTGGGATCATCTATTGTCTTCTAACTAGGAAGTTGATTTTCCATGGGTGTTTATCTTATCTAGCATATGACCAAGATGCTAGTGCTGACCTTACGTCTCTTGAGTTCGTTCCTGTGATTAGAGAATTCCTAGATGTGTTTCCTACTGACCTGCGAGGCCTTCCACCTGAGAGGTGTATTGATTTCACCATTGAGTTAGAGCCAGGCACCAGGCCTATTTCTATTCCTCCCTACCATATGTCTCTTGCTGAATTGAGAGAGCTTAGAGAGAAGCTCCAAGATTTGTTAGTTGAGGAATTCATTAGACCGAGTTTGTCTCTTAGGGGTGCTCCAGTTCTCTTCGTGAAGAAGAACGATGGGTCGATGCGGATATGTATTAATTATTGGTAGCTGAATAAGGTGACAGAGAAGAATAGGTATTCGATGCCCAGAATTGATAAATTATTTGATCAGCTTCAGGGTTTCGCAGTCTTTTCGAAGATTGATTTAAGGTCCGACTACCACCAGTTGAGGATTAGGGCGGAGGACATCCTTAAGACAATATTCAAGACACGTTATGGCCATTATGAGTTCCTAGTCATGTCTTTTGGGTTGACTAATGCCCCCGCAGCTTTCATGGACTTGATGCATAGGGTGCTTAGCCCGTACTTAGATGTGTTCGTGATAGTCTTCATTGATGACATTCTGGTATACTCGAGGAGCAGAGATGAGTATGAGCAACACTTAAGGACTGTACTTCAGACTTTGATAGACCATCGACTTTATGCCAAGTTCTCAAAGTGCGAGTTTTGGCTTAAGTTAGTTGCACTCCTAGGGCACGTGGTGTCTAAGGATGGGATTAGAGTTGATCCGGGTAAGATTTCTGTAGTTCGTGATTGGCCTGACCTACTACTTCTACTGAGGTTCGCAGCTTTGTGGGGTTAGTGGGTTACTACAGGAGGTTCATTCATGGATTTTCTTCTATAACAACACCCTTGACTATGCTGACTAGGAAGGATGTTCCATTCCAGTTGTCGGATTAGTATAAGGATAGCTTTCAGAAGCTTAAGGCCTTATTGACTTCAGCTCCAGTTTTGACTTTGTCGGTTGAGGGTTAGATCTTCTCTGTGTATTGTTATGCTTTAGGGGTTGGTCTTGGTTGTGTGTTGATGCAGTAGGGTCGAGTGATATCATATGTGTCGAGGCAGTTGAAGGTTCACGAGCGCAACTACCCTACTCATGACTTAGAGTTGGCGACGGTAGTCTTCGCGCTAAAGATTTAGAGGCACTATTTATATGGAGTTCATTGTGAGATATTCACCAACCACTGTAGTCTTCATTACATTACGAGTCAGTGAGAGCTGAATTTAAGGTAGTGGAGATGGATTGAGCTGCTGAAGGACTATGATTTCACTATTCTATATCTTCCGGGCAAGGCAAACATGGTAGTGGATGCCTTGAGTCAGAAGGCGGTGAGTATGGGCTTCCTGTCTTCACTTTTAGTTTCTGAGCAACCATTGGCCTTGGACATCTAGTCCCCGATTGGTTAGGATTGACTTATTGGATCCCAACAGAGTTCTTGCGAGTGTTGAGTTTCGTTCTACTCTAGTTCATCAGATTTAAAGTCAACAGTTTGAGGATCAGAGTTCGTGCGACCTTCGTGATCAGGTAGTTCAGGGTGAGGCCAACTGAGCTACATTGGGTTCTGATGGTATTCTGAGGTTTGATGTTCGACATTATGTTTTGAGGTTTTGTGATTTGATTTAGTTGATACTCCGTGAGGCACATAGTTCAAGATACTCCATTCATCCTGGTGCAGTGAAAATGTATAGAGATTTGAATAGCTTTACTAGTGGTGTGGTATAAAGCAGGACATACTGGAGTTTGTATCTCGGTGCTTGAACTGTCAGCAGGTGAAGTTCGAGCACATGAGACCGGGTGGCTTGATGCAGCGACTTCCCATTCCTGAGCGGAAGTGGGAAGGTATTACCATGGACTTTGTTGTTGGTTTTCCTCGTACTCCTCATGGATTTGATTCCATCTGGGTGATTGTTGATAGACTGACTAAGTCAACACATTTCTTGCCGGTTCAGACTTCTTAAGGTGCAGAGCGGTTAGCCTAGATATAACTTTGTGTAATTGTTCGATTGCATGGGGTCCTAGTTTCTATCATTTTAGACCGCAGCACTCAGTTCACATCTTAGTTCTAGAGGGCTATTCAGCGAGATATGGGTACAGAGGTTCAACTTAGTACCACTTTCCACCCTCAGACAGATGTCCAGTCCGAGAGGACTATTCAGGTCCTGGAGGGCATGCTTCGGGCTTGTGTTCTTGGCTTTGGGGGTTCATGGGATAAGTTTGTGGCATTGGACGAGTGTGCTTATAATAATAGTTTTCATTCGAGCATTGGCATGGCACCTTTCGAGGCTTTGTATGGTAGGTTTGCAGATCGCTGATTGGTTGGTTTGATGGGTTAGAGTCCAGACCGAAGAGTACAAATTTGCTTAGAGATTCCTTGGAACGAGTCCGTTTGATTCAGGACAGACTTAGAGCAGCCCAGAGTACGCAGAAGAGCTACGCTGATCGTAGACTTCGTGCCTTTGAGTTATGTATTGGTGACTTGGTTTTCCTTAGAGTATCACCCCTGAAGGGTGTGATGAGATTTGGTCGACGGGGCAAGCTTAGCCCTAGGTTTTTTGGGCTGTTTGAGATTCTATAGAGGGTTGGTAGTGTTGCCTACATATTAGCCTTGCCTCCAATGTTTTCATCTATTCACCCAGTGTTCCATGTCTCGATGTTGCATCGATATGTTCTGGATGAGTCTCATGTGTTGCATTAGGATTCAGTTCAGTTGGATGAGAGTTTATCCTTTGTTGGGGAGTCGATTGTTATTCTGGCCAGAGATATTAGGAGGTTGAGATCTAGGAAGATTCTGGTCATGAAAGTTTAATGGAGGCACCATCCGGTCAAAGGGGCTACTTGGGAGACCGAGAGTGAGTTGCGTGCTCAGTATTCGCAGTTGTTCGAGCCTTCAGGTACTCCTTCCTTCTTGACTTTTGAGGATGAAAGTCTTTTTAGTAAGGGATGTTGTGATGACCCTTTCTGTCATCTTTGCATTTACGTATTTTTTGTACTATCAGAGCTTCCTAAAGCGACCCTAAGTCATTTATGGCTTGCTGGGACTAGTAGTTCGGTGCCCTGGTCGTTCATTTGGTTGTTTTGGTTGTTTACCTATGTTAGAGCCATAAATTAGAATATCATTGACTTTAGTCAACTTTCTTTGTAAATGTGCTTGGAATAGAATTTTGATAGTTCCATTAGCTCCGTAGCATGGATTTTGGTCTAGGTGGACCCTTGGTCGAATTCTGGGAGCTTTCGGTTTTTGTTTTATCTTGGTATTTATGTTTTACCCAAGTTGAACATGAAAGTTTGACTTTGGTCAACATTCGTAGAAGACAGCCTCGGATGGAATTTGTGATTGTGCTGTTAGCTATAGAATGTCGACATTTGGCTAGAGGGACCTTTAGTTCAGGTCCCGAGGCTTCCAGACTCATTTGGGCTGTCATGCCCCGAGGCTACCCCCAAGACGCGACACAGTGCTTATTGTCACGTGTGACCCCAAGCTAACCCATGGCATGGACTATTTAAGTAAAACCATTTTAAAGATATGTACTATGCAGAAATTTAAAGCAATTAAATATATGAAAGCGGGAAGAACCCAAATAAAATCTGAATATATAAGAATCTAGTTTAGTACTGAATGAATAACAATACTAAAAGTGCTGAATCTAGTCTATGTCGGAAAACCATCTAACTAAATAGGAGTTGCTGGGACATGCCCCCAGCTAACTCTAGCAAACCTGAAAACTGAAGATAAATACTGAAATAAAGGCATGTCTATTGTCCCCAAACTATTGGGGACTCACCACTGAGCTGCTTAGTACGGACCGGAGGTCAAGTTAGGCGCGATCTGGATGTTGAGTACCTGAACCTAAATCATGAAATGATGTAGCACAAAAGTATGCATCAGTAATTTGAATGTACTGAACATGCATGATACAAGCTGGACTGAACAATATATATATATAACTGAACATAAGAATAAACATGCTGAACTGTAACTGAGAGTTGTACTGAATGCAGTGACCAATTATAAATCATGAAATAACATGCTGATCTGAATACTGAACATGAGTACTGAATACAAGGTCAATGCACATGAATCTGACTGTGGGAGATACTACTAACCGACATACCCCAAGCTGAGCTAACAGTGGGTCCAACCTGTAACCCTGGATGGAAAGGCGTTCATACCTTGTCAAGGGTACAAATGAGTCTGACGTGGATTCCACTGCTGATGTCCACAAAGGACAAGGAGGTGCAACCTAGTTTGACAACTGACTCCTTCAAACCTACGGTTGCGCCGTAGTTCTGGGACTTGGGGATTGCTACTAAGGGTCATAGCCTAAGCTGACAGCTAATCTCTCATCCCTAGTCCTCTCGGTACTAAGTCTACTCCCAACTGAATATAAGCTAGCATGCAACTATAACACTGGATAGCTCAAAATACTGATATTATCTGAGAATGCACCTAACCATGCTGTAGGATATGACATTCAAATTCTGAAATCTGATCATATGAATGAGTCTGCCTAACATGTATAATCTATGGAGTACTGAAAATTACAACAAGTTAGGGTTCTGAATTCTATACACAACTATACTGATTCTCCAAGAAACATGGACTAAGCATTATATAATTCCATAACATCTGAATAGCAAGAATTCTCTAAGGTCTATGAACCCTATATGTTTAGCATTTATGGAGAACTGAAGGGATTTTACTGAGTGATAAGAACCTAATGGGTGAAAGGAAACAACTAGTAAGATCCCACATACCTGTATGAAGATTCTACGGTTGAACCTTTGGATTCTGAGAGGAACTTGGAGAAAACCCTTTTTGCCTTGTTTTTGAGAGAGAGCGTTCTGTTCTTGAGAGACTTGCTAAGTATGAATGATTTAGAAGTAATAAGGGAGAAATAAAGTTAAAAGCCCTTTAATTGCCCCCAAAACGACTTAGATTTGGAATAAAATAATTGGGAAAAGACTAGAATAACCCTAGGAATGTTTAAAAGAATCTACAGAAAATTGCGCTCAGGGACTACGGCTTGGTTGACGGACCATCGTTCAGAAGAACGGATCGTCCAGTTGAACCGTTGTTCCTAGGACCAGAGGTCCATCGCTGGGGCTGGAATCTGGGGTCCTTAGATCGTGGGGAAGAATGTGGATAAGGTCGAGCCGTGGTTCTAAACCATGATCCATGGTTTGACTCGTGGTCCCTGGGATCAGAGCTGAGGGTCTACTAGACTTGATACTATGGCCTCAAATGACGGACCATTCTTCTGAATGACGGTCCGTTATCCGAGCCGTGGTCCCTGGGGAGAACTGATAGGCTACTGGATCAGGGACTACGGTTCCAATGATGGGCCGATCTTTCGAACGACGGTCCGTTATTTGAATCGTAGTTCCTGGAAAGTTTGGAATTGTTTTCTAAAATTATTTTCCTACTGGTTTTTCTGAGCTTAGCTTGAGCTTGGAAGTCCTGGGGTGTTATAATATCTCCCCCTTGGGATCATTCATCCTCGAATGAAGATTGAACAAGCTGAGTTTGGAGGGAAAGAGCTGAAATCCCTACAAATTAAGCACTAGAAACTGATACCTGACTGAACTGAGTTCCATGAACATGCACATAAGCTGAAATGCAAGGAAAACTGATGGAACAAAGTACTTGAGACTGAATTACACAAGAGTAAACTGAGAAACTAAAGAGGAATTGTTACCTCAAGCTGAAACTGAGTCGGAGGGAAAGAGGTGAGGGTACTTGGACATCATGGCTGCTTCTGCTTCCCAAGTAGCTCCCTCTATGGACTGGTTCATCCATAAAACTTTGACTGAAGCGACTTCCTTATTTCTCAACCTATGAACCTGATGGTCAAGAATATCAACTTGAACCTCCTCATAGGTGAGGCTATCCTTCACAACCACACTTTCTAAGGGGACAATCGATGTCGGATCACCCACACACTTCTTCAGCAAAGAAATGTGAAAGACTGGGTAAACAACTGCTAATTTTGCTGGCAACTCTAACTCATAAGCCAAATTACCAACCCTTTTCAGGATCTTGTAAAGTCCTACATATATGGGACTGAGCTTCCCTTTCTTGCTGAATCTCATCACAACCTTCATGGGTGACACTTTCAGGAAAACCTAATCATCACTTTCAAAATTTAAGTCTCTTCTCCTAACATCTGCATAGGATTTCTGATGACTCTTAGCTGTCTTAAGCCTTTTGATAACGCCTAAACTACACCTCAAATTAACAAAGCGTAAGCGGTCGTAGTCAAATATAGAACCCAACAAAGGTTGGGGTCGAATCCCACAGAGAATATGGTGAAGATTAAGCCTTTAGTGAAGTATGTGACTAATGGTCAATAATTTCCGGTAAATAGGGGGGTTTTGTGATCAATATTTGTAAACAAAACAAACACTTAACGTATGAATGATAATCAATAGGAGAGAGAGAACTAGGGAAGTGTTTACCATGGCGTTAGTAACAAAGTCGATTCTAGGCTTAACGGGGTTCTTTCTATATGCGTGTCATGATGTGATTGAATTAATTGTATCGTCTAAACGTTTCTCAACCAAATAGACAAATTTACTTTTCAATTCTCTCAAACTTGAAAAGGTGTGCTTTTAGATTTCAATCCTAAATATCAAGTAGATTAATCTAGTTACATCATTAATCATAAGACGAGAGTTGGTAGTCTCGAATCCTCGTCGTTAATCAAGTTTCCCGGTTTTAATCTCTTTACTCAAGCAAATTAAACCTAGGCAAGTTCTAATGTTTGCAACCACTAGAAAACGTTACATAACGAATGATTAACAACATGACAACATACATATTTTACCCGTCGCTACCCGGAATCTATATCGCTACTTTAGCCATGGCTCCCACAACCCTAGTTGTGGGAGGTTTAGTTAATCATGCTATAAAGAAAAGAGAAGAGAATTGTATTCATAATAAAGAGAAGGGATTCTTACAATATAATGAAAACCAATCTTCAATTATTCCAAGAACAAGAAAAACCAAGATCCCAAGAACAAATAAAGAACACGAATTCAAGAAGTGTAAAACGTGTTTCTTGATCTCCAAGTCTCTCCTAAAACTATTGGGAGAACTATATTAAAAAGCTTGGTAAATAAACTTTCATAATAATAAAATAAACCTAACATAGGGTATTTATAGGAGTCTAGGAAACAAATCCCAAAAACGTCAGGATTCCGCGTAGCGGACTGCCCAGGTGTGACGGCCAGACTGACAGACCGTCACTGGCTTGATGGACCGTCGCCTGGACCATCACCACTAGGCAGTGGTGCTGCCTTGGTGTGACGGTTTGGGTGACGGACCATCACACCCTTGATGGGCCGTCACGGTGGCCGTCGCCACTAGGCAGTGTGTTGCCTTAAGTTGACGGCTGCCTTGACGGTTCGTCACTAGCTTGACGGTCCGTCACTCGGACCGTCACTCTTATCCAGAATGTCGTTTTGCTCGTTTTTCCTTCCGTTTCCATGTTCGTACCTATTTCCTGAAAATACAACATAAAAACATCAAAAACAACGACGGTTGCTTGAAACGTACGATTGTTCTTAGTTAAAAGGAGTCGAAAGTGCCGTAAAATGGCGGCACATCAACACCCTCAACTTAAGACGTTCGCTTGTCCTCAAGCAACACAAAACAATAACACGACGACTCAACTAAGCAACAAACTCGTGTCTTTAGCAACTCATGGTCATTCAACATTAATTCAAGCTCCCTCGTAGCACACAAATGTATGAAACACTAACTTGCATGGATTCAAACATGTCATTCCAATATGATAGAACATTCTACATACACACGCGCAGCTATCCTAACAATCAATAGCTAATACAGACGTCTTGGTGCCCTCACCACAAAGAAATCCCACACACAAGATTTGGGACTAGGTAAGCACTCCCACTCACAAACGATTTCACACAATGCACATGCGATACCATAGGCTTGCCCTTACTATTCTATTTCAGTTCTTCAGAAAGCCGCTCAGGATCACTACAGGACTTGTTTAGGCTTGTAATGAGGCTTCGGGTGCAGGTAGGATACATTTAGGGGTTAGTGACTAAGCCCTCCTTGGAACCACCGACATCTTATTACCACATATCTTTACTTTGTCCATCCTTATTCACCTTTTTATTTCCTTCTCTCTAGCTACAGGTGCGGCCTATTTATTTTGACAATTCTTTTTATTACTTTTTCGATCTTTTTCACCTCTTTTTATTTTTCTTTTCTTTTCTTAGGCACACAACCGAATTTTCATTCTATTCACAACCAATCTTCTCCATCCTCTTTTTCTTATCATTCACCTCTGTAGTAGCCACCCTCAACTTAGGCTGATTGCCTGCGTTGAGGTGCACAATGTCCAAGGGAGGCCCAGGGCCACAACAGGGTTTACCTCTATAGTAGCCACCCTCAACTTAGGCTGGTTGCCTGCGTTGAGGTGCATGATGTCCAAGTAAGGACCAGGGCCAAAATAGGGATTCAAAGTTAAACAGGAACGGTGACAGGTTATTGAACGAACAAGGTCAATTATGGCTCAAACAGGGTTCAAAGTGATTATTTATATTTGGACGGTCTTTTAGGTTAAGTGGACTTCACACAAAAAGGGCCTGTGATCCTTTCCTAAGAAACCAAACTTCAAACTTAACAAAATAGACCGGGCAAGTTCTAGATGCATGCACAGAGTAAGAATTTATAACAATAATCTCACACGCTCTTGGCACCAAGAAACTATATCGCTACCAACTATCAAACAACCGCTCGGCTTAAGCATACTCATTCTACTCATAATCACACAATGACATACAAGGATCAAGACAGTCAATCGTTTCAACATAAGCTCAAAACCAGAAAATTTTTAAAGGGGCCTCGTTTTTAAACAAAAAAAACGCCATGCTTGCTATAGACACTAAAAAAAAAACAACTAACAAAATTTTAAAATAACAACCTAAACATGCCGGTTCTACTAGATAGCACACCGGAGGGAAAAGAACTCGGCAACAAAAACCCTCGGTGGTGACTCACAGGTTTCCCCACACCCTCAACTTAGACTCATGCATTGTCCCTAATGCATACATATGAAAACTAAAAACTGTGAGAATAAAGGAATACCTGTGAAGTCGATATGACTCAGATTCTGGAACGATGTTGGAGACCGCCAGGGTCTCCAAAACAGGAGAACTCGATGGAGTGTGTGCACGCGACACACTGCTGTTGCATTCCAGCTTCTTCTTTCATCGGCTCCGCAGCTAGTCGCGACAACTTCTTCGCTCTTTATTTGCAGATTCTCTTGCGGTGTTTTCATTTTCTTGATCTATTTTCACCGCTTTCCTTTACCTGCTCGTCCTCTTGCGATCGCGACCTTACTCTCATAACAGTTCGGGTTTCAACACAACCCTTCTCCGCAAGATACACATCCGCAGGGACTTCCTCAATAGCATTGATGACCGCGACCACCCTCATGTCACTTGGTTGCTTCATCAATTTGGACACATCGAACTTGACCACTTCATTGTTTAGCCTAAAGGTCAGTTCGTTTCTTTCCATGTCAACCAACGCTCTAGCGGTGGCTAACAAAGGTCATCCCAAGATTATGGGAACTTCAAAATCTACTTTGCAATGCAAGATCACAAAGTCGGCCGGGAATATAAGCTTACCAATCTTGACCAGCACATCAGATAAGATTCCCACCGGTCGCTTTACCGAACGGTCAGCCATCATCACTCTCATGGACGTCGGTTTAGGAGCTCCCAAACCCAATTATTTGTAAACTGCTAGCGGCATCAAGTTGATACTAGCACCAAGATCACACAATGCTCTTCCGAAGTTGAGCTTCCCGATAGTGCAGGGGACCGTAAACGCACCTGGGTCTTCCTTCTTTTCCACTAATGATCTTGAAAAAATAGCGCTGCAGTGGTGAAGGTTATCTTCTGGTTCAAAGCTTACTGACCTCTTCTTGGTGATCAAGTCCTTCATGAACTTGGCATATCCGGGCATATGTTCAAGCGCTTCTACCAATGGGATGTTTATTGATACTTGCTTGAGCATGGTCAGGAAGTTCAGGAACTTACCATCTTCCGCTTTCTTCTTGAGGCATTGTGGGAAAGGAGGTGGTGGTCGAGGCATCATAGTTGGAAGCTTTTCAGCTTTCTTGCTTTTCTCCGTGGGCTTTGGAGTTTCCTCCTCTACCGCCTCTTCATCGTCCGCAACATCACCTTGAGTCTGAATTACCGGATGTGATTCCGGTAATATTTTTCCGCTTCTTGTGGTGATCGCCATACAACTTGCGTCATTCCTCGGATGAGTGGTGTCGCTCGGCAAGGTACCTGTCTTCCTTGGGTATAGAGATGCCGAGATGTGACCCACTTGCTGCTCTATTTGCTTGATCGCGGTGGAATGTGACTCCACTACCTGACTCAATGTTGATAACTCAGTCCTCATTGCCTTTACCCCAGAGTCAGTCGATTCCACCTTCAGCAGCATCTTAGCCATCATGTTCTCGAGTTTGGACGTCTCTGCCTCGTTGCCAGCATTGTCTCGATTACCAAGTGGTATATACAACCCACCTCTATCGGTGTTGTTCCTCCAGTTTCCTTGGTCGCGATCTTTGTAGCTGCCTTTCTCATAGTGGTTGTCTCTCTGATAGTTCCGACCTTGGTTTCCTTGGCCATTGGCCTGGAAACCCCCCAAATAGTTGGCCTCCTCATCATATTCAACCCCTGCTGCTCTACCTTGCGAACCCACGACTTTCACCTTCTCGATACTTCCTGACATCAAGTGCTTCGTCAAGAGGTCCATTTGCGTTTTAGATGGGCCATGTCTTGGTCCCGTTCTTCCTCTTTTCTGCGCTGCTCTGCTGACACACCAACTACATAAGTGCTAGCTTCTACCTCTGAATCTCGTGTGTGCCAGGCCCTGTTGGTTTTGGTGAGCCTGTCCAAAATAGCTGTGGCATCGGCAAAAGTGCGACCCATAAACGCTCCACCTGCTGCGTTGTCCAACGTCGGCTTGGTAGCCGAATTAAGTGCCCTGTAGAATGTCTGCATCAAAAACTCATTGTTCAACTGATGGTTCGGGCATTGTGTTAGCTTCTTCTTGAATCGCAGCCAGGTCTCGTGCAATGCTTCGTGAGGTTGCTGCCTGAAATTGCTGATTTCATCCCTCAACTGTATCATCCTAGAGGGAGGAAAGAACCTTTCTAGGAAAGCTCATTTCAACTCTCCCCAAGTTGCGATAGAGTCGGGGGTCAGCTCTGTCAACCATAACGCTGCCTCATCAGACAGAGACAACAGAAACAACCTGAGTCTGATTGTTGTCTGACTCACGCCCGGCAGTTTGAATGACTTGCAGATGCCCACGAAGGTCATTAAGTGACGGTTTGGATCGTCACCAGCTGCTCCACGGAATACTCCTCTCAAGTTCAACAGCTGAATCATCGTGCTAGTGATGTTGAACTTGGCTCCGGGCGGTAGCGGTGGAACAATAATGGCGCCTGTAGCGCCAACTCCATCCAAATCGTTATCCTCATCATGCAACTCCAGATCGTGCTGCAGACCTCCAGCATTCAAATTTTGTTGGGCCTGCAGTTCTGCAGCAAGCCTTGCTGCCTCTTGTTGTGCGGCCATATTCTGCCTTAACGTTCTAGCAAGCTCGGGGTCGTAAGGTAATGTTGATTCACCCGAGCGCCGGGTACTTCGCATGCACAAATTTGTACCCTATCAGAAACAAAAACAATAAATAAACGTAAAAGCAGGAAAGTATGACTAAGAGTCAAATAAACACACCAGACTTAATAAACAACCGTATTCCCCGGCAACGACACCACTTTTTGATAACACCCAAACTACACCTCAAATTAATGAAGCGTAAGCGGTCGTAGTCAAATAGAGAACCCAACAAAGGTTGGGGTCGAATCCGACAGAGAATATGGTGAAGATTAAGCCTTTAGTGAAGTATGTGACTAATGGTCAATAGTTTCCGGTAAATAGGGGGGGTTTTGTGATCAATATTTGTAAACAAAACAAACACTTAACGTATGAATGATAATCAATAGGAGAGAGAGAACTAGGGAAGTGTTTACCATGGCGTTAGTAACAAAGTCGATTCTAGGCTTAACAGGGTTCTTTCTATATGCGTGTCACAATGCGATTGAATTAATTGCATAGTCTAAACGTTTCTCAACCAAATAGACAAATTTACTTTTCAATTCTCTCGAACTTGAAAAGGTGTGCTTTTAGATTTCAATCCTAAACATCAAGTAGATTAATCTAGATACAACATTAATCATAAGACGAGAGTTAGTAGTCTCTAATCCTCGTCGTTAATCAAGCTTCCCGGTTTTAATCTCTTTACTCAAGCAAATTAAACCTAGGCATGTTCTAATGTTTGAAACCACTAGAAAACGTTACATAACGAATGATTAACAACGTGACAACATACATATTTAACCCGTCGCTACCCGGAATCTATATTGCTACTTTTGCCATGGCTCTCACAACCCTAGTTGTGGGAGGTTTAGTTAATCATGCTATGAAGAAAAGAGAAGAGAATTGTATTCATAATAAAGAGAAGGGATTCTTACAATATAATGAAAACCAATCTTCAATTATTCCAAGAACAAGAAAAACCAAGATCCCAAGAACAAATAAAGAACACGAATTCAAGAAGTGTAAAACGTGTTTCTTGATCTCCAAGTCTCTCCTAAAACTATTGGGAGAACTATATTAAAAAGCTTGGTAAATAAACTTTCATAATAATAAAATAAACCTAACATAGGGTATTTATAGGAGTCTAGGAAACAAATCCCAAAAACGTCAGGATTCCGCGTAGCGGACTGCCAAGGTGTGACGGCCAGGCTGACGGACCGTCACTGGCTTGACGGACCTTCTCCTGGACCGTCACCACTAGGCAGTGGTACTGCCTTGGTGTGACGGTTTGGGTGACGGACCGTCACACCCTTGATGGGCCGTCATGGTGGCCGTCGCCACTAGGCAGTGTGTTGCCTTAAGTTGACGGCTGCCTTGACGGTTCATCACTAGCTTGATGGTCCGTCACTCGAACCGTCACTCTTATCCAGAATGTCGTTTTGCTCGTTTTTCCTTCCGTTTCCATGATCGTACCTATTTCCTAAAAATACAACATAAAAACATCAAAAACAACGACGGTTGCTTGAAACGTACGATTGTTCTTAGTTAAAAGGAGTCCAAAGTGCCGTAAAATGGCGGCACATCACCTTTCTCTGATGAGCTAAACTTTTTCCATAGCCTCATGAACCAAATTTGGTCCTATGAAGGTTTCTTCACCTACTTCAAACTAACCAACAAGTGTTCTACATCTGCACCCATATAAAGCCTCGTATAGGGCCATCTGAATGCTGGAATGGTAGCTTTTATTGTAGGCGAACTCTATGAGAGGTAAGTGATCATCCCAACTACCCTTGAAATCACTCACACAAGCTCTCAGCATATCCTCTAAAGTCTGAATAGTATGCTCTGCCTGACAATCCGTCTGCGGGTAAAATGTTGTGCTGAGCTTTACCTGAGTGCCAAGACCTTTCTGGAATGACTTCCAGAAGTGAGATGTAAACTGAGGGCCTCTATCTGAGATGATAGACAAAGGAATTCCATGCAACCTGACTATCTCACCTATGTAGATCCTGACATAATTTTCTGCTGAATCTGTAGTCTTGACTGCTAAGAAGTGAGATGACTTGGTAATTCTGTCAACTATTACCCAAATAGAATCATGATTCCTGTGAGTACGCGGTAGACCCATTATGAAATCCATGTTAACCACTTCCCACTTCCAAGTAGGAATTCTAATCTCCTGAGTCACACCGCCTGGTTTCTAATGTTCTACCTTTACCTGCTGACAATTGGGATACTTGGCCATGAAACCCATGATGTCCCTCTTCATACCATTCCACCAATAGACTTCCCGTCGATCACGGTACATCTTAGTGGCACCTGAATGAATGGAATATCTAGAACTATGAGCTTCTATAAGGATCTGATGACTTAACTCATCCACATTTGGAAATCACACAAGCGACCCTGGTAGCGAAGTACACCATCTCCCCCTTGGAAGAAAACCTCTACTCTCTGCTGATGAACTGCACCCTTCAACTGAAGTAATATAGGGTCACTATCTTGTATCTCCTTAACCTCTGCTGTTAGGGAAGATTCTGCTCCATTTTGAACTATCATACCACTTTCTAACGTGTCCATAAGGCAAACCCCTAAGAGATCCAACCGATGAATATCTCTGGCTAGTTCTCTCTTTTCTTCCTCAACATAAGACACACTACCCATAGACAGTCTGCTGAGGGAAACAGCCACTACGTTGGCCTTACTCGGGTGGTAGAGCACATTCATGTCATAATCCTTAAGGAACTCAAGCTATCTCCTCTGACGAAGGTTCAACTCTCTCTGGTTGAACACATACTGGAGGCTCTTATGGTCTGTGAACACGTCAACATAGACACCATACAAATAGTGTCTCCAAATCTTTAGGGCAAACACCACCGCTGCAAGCTCGAGGTCATGAGTCGGGTAATTCTTCTCATGGATCTTAAGTTGTCTTGAGTCATAGGCTATGACCTTACCCTGCTGCATTAAGACACAGCCCAGGCTGACTCTGGATGCATCAAAATAAACAAGATAAATATTTGAACCCTCTAGTATAGTCAAGACAGGAGTTGTAGTCAACTTGGTCTTCAGTTCTAAGAAACTCTACTCACACTTATCTGACCACTGAAACTTGACCTTTTTCTGAGTCAACTTGGTCAATAGGGTAGCTATGGATGAAAATCCTTCGATGAATCTTCGGTAATAACCAGCTAAACCCAAGAAACTTATGATGTCAATCGGAGAGGTGGGTCTGGGCCAGTGCTTTACTGCCTTGATCTTTTGGGAATCAACACGAATCCCTTTTTTGGATACTACATAACCAAGGAAAGTGACTGACTATAACCAGAATTCACACTTACGGAACTTAGCGAATAGCTGGCGATCCTCGGATGAGTCGCATGCTCCTCTTCATTTCTAGAGTAAACAAGGATATCATCAATGAAGATGATGACGAACAAGTACAAATACTATTTGAACACCCTGTTCATTAAGTCCATGAAAGCTGCACGCGCATTGGTTAGTCCAAAAGACATAACAACAAATTCGTAGTGACCATACCGAGTTCTGAAGGCTGTCTTTGGGATGTCACTATTTCTGACTCTGAGCTGATGATAGCTTGATATGAGGTCTATCTTAGAGAAATACACCCTGAAGCTGGTTGAGTAAGTCATCAATCATGGGGATAGGATATTTGTTCTTGATTGTGGCTTTATTCAACTGACGATAGTCTATGCACATCTTGAGAGAACCGTCTTTCTTATGCACGAATAATACTGTAGCACCCCATGGAGAGATGTTGGGTCTGATGAAGCCTTTATCTAAAAGCTCTTTCAACTGATATTTCAATTCCTTAAGCTAAGCTGGAGCCATTCGGTAAGGAGGGATTGAAATAGGCTGGGTATCTGGAAGGAGATCAATTTCGAGGTCGATTTCCCTTTCTGGGGGAACTCCGGGAAGATCTTCTGGGAACACTTCTGGAAACTCACTGGCTACCAGGACTGACTCAAGAGTTGGGGTTTCAAAGTTTGAGTCCTTAAACCAAACTAGATGATAGATGTACCCTTTGGAAATCATCTTTCTTGCCTTAAGGTAGGAAATGAAATGACCTACAGGTGCTGAGCTACAAACTTTCCACTCTAGGATCGGCTCGTTATGAAACTGAATGATCCTAGTTCTACAATCGACTGAAGCATAACAGAAGTGTAGTCAATACATGCCTAGAATGATATCAAAGTCTACCATTTCTAATTCTACAAGATCTACTGAGGTGACTTTCTGGGAAGGTGTGGCTGGGAAATTTCTGTATAACTGTCTAGCTATAACTGGGTCACCAACTGGAGTAGAGACTGAGAAGGGTTCAAGGAGAGTTTCTGGACTGACAATAAAGTTTATTGCTATATATGGAGTTATAAAGGAAAGTGTAGCCCCCGGGTCTAGCAATGCAAAAACATCAGTATTAACGACTCGTAACATACCCATGACCACATCGGGAGAATCTTCCTGGTCCTGACAACCCTGAAATGCATACAACTTGTTCTGGCGCTGACTGCCACCCATACCAGATGAGGCACCATGTTGAGTAGGGCGACCTGTGAGAGCTGCTGTAGAACCGGTCTAAGTCTGAGGGCGAACATCCTTACCCTTCTGAGAAGCTGTGGGACAATCCCTCAGCATGTGGCCTGGCTTACCACATCCAAAGCAATATCCGCTGCCTGCCATGCACTCACCTTGGTTGTTCTTACCACACTTCTTACACATCGGATTAGTTCACCCACTAGTAACCGAACCTTTGGATTTGGAGCCAGACGCTCTACCCCATCGATTCTTCCTAAACTTAGGCACTGGGGAACTAGCAGAAGATGGAGTTAGTGCTGAATTTTTCTGTCGATACTGAGAGCAATTTCCACCATCTGACCTCTGCTGAAAGTGTCTATACCCATCTGTCCTAGACCTCTTAGCATCACCTTCCCTTTCCTTGATCTTTTCCTCCTCAATCTGTTGAGCATAAGTAACTAACATGTAGAAGTCCATCTCCTTCACAAGCATGGATGTCTTGCATTCCTTGACCACATCGTCGGACATACCTGACAAGAACTTGCTCATGCGAGCTTGGGAGTCAGCTACTATCACTGAAGAATACTTGGATAACTGTGTGAACTTCATAGCGTAGTCCTATACACTCATGTCATCTTGCCTCTAGTTGATGAATTCCTGAACCTTAGCTTCCCTGAGCTCTAGTAGAAAGAATCTGTCCAGGAAAGCAGTCCTGAACATATACCAAGTCACTGGTCCTACATTGGTACACTGGGATTCCTTCTACTATTGGTACCAAGTGTAGGCCACTCCCTTTAGCTGATAAGCGGCCAATTCTGCACCCTCAACTGAAGTGACACCCAAAATGTCAGTGACCTTCTGAATGTCCTCAAGGAACTCTTGGGGATCCTCTTCTGACTTGGACTCATGAAACTCTGGAGGGTTCATCCGAGTGAAGTCCCGGATTCTGGAAGCAACAACATTGACCTGAGGTGGAGCTGGTGCGGTAGCTTGCTAGCTGACCTGAGCTATCATGGCTTGAGAAAACACTTGGAAGGCAGCCCTGAATTTGGCATGCGTAAGTTGCTCGTTTAAGGGGTCTACTAGGGCTGTTGGCCGGTTTCTAGCGATAGCTCTTCTTGGAGGCATTTTCTTAAATGCAAAGAGCACGAGTTAGAATAGAGAGAGATCAATTAGAGTTCACACTCTAAAGCACGAGCTGGAAAATAAAGAAGGGAATTTATTCTTAATAACGTCTCATAGCCCCTCTTCCATAAGTGTGGCGAGCTTCACACCTATGAAGAAGACTCTACTTGACGTGGCTTTCATACATCCTAGGACACTTGGACCTTATGCTCTGATACCAAGATTGTCACATCTCGAAGCTACCCCATGGATGAGATACGGTGCTTAGTGTCATAAGTGACCCCAAGCTAACCCATGGCATGACATATCTAAGTAAAGACAGTTTAAAGATATGTACTGTGCGGAAAGCTAAAGCAATTAAATATCTGAAAGCGGGAAGAACCAAAATAAAATTTGAATAAATAAGAATCTTGTTTAGTATTGACTGAATAACAATATTAAAAGTGCTGAATCTAGTCTATGTCTGAAAACCATCTAACTAAATAGGTGTTGATAGGACATGCCCCCAGCTAACTCTAGCAAAACTGAAAACTAAAGATAAATACTGAAATAAAGACATGTCTATTGTCCCGGAACTATTGGGGTCTCACCACTGAGCTGATGAGTATGGATCGAAGGTCAAGTTAGGTGTGATCTGGATGCTGAGTGCCTGAACCTACATCATGAAATGATGTAGCACAAACGTATGCATCAGTACTTTGAATGTACTGAGCATGCAGGATACAAGCTGGACTGAATAATATATATATATATAACTGAACATAAGAATAAACATGCTGAACTATAACTGAGAGTTGTATTGAATGCAATGACCAAGTATAAATCACGAAATAACATGATGATCTGAATACTGAGCATGAGTACTGAATACAAGGTCAATGCACACGAATCTTACTGTGGGAGATACTACTAACTGACATACCCCAAGCTGAGCTAACTGTGGGGCCAACTTGTAACCCTGTATCGAAAGGCGTTCATACCTTGCCAAGGGTATAAATGAGTCTGACGTGGATCCACTGCTGATGTGCACAAGGGATAAGGAGGTGCAGCCTAGTCTGACAGCTGACTCATTCAAACCTATGGTGGCGCCGTAGTTCTTGGACTTGGGGATTGCTACTAAGGGTCATAGCCTAAGCTGACAACTAAGCCCTTATCCCTAGTCCTCTCGGTACTAAGTCTACTCCAAACTGAATATAACCTAGCATGCAACTATAACGCTGGATAGCTCAAAATACTAATATAATCTGAGAATGCACACAACCAAGCTTTAGGATATGACATTCAAATTCTGAAATCTGATCATCTGACTGAGTCTTCCTAACATGTATAATCTATGGAGTACTAAATATTACACCAAGTTAGGGTTCTGAGTTTTGTACATTAACTATACTGATTCTCCAAGAAACATGGACTAAGCATTATATAATTCCATAACATCTGAATAGCAAGAATTCTCTAAGGTCTATGAACCCTAGGTTTTTAGCATTTATGGAGAATTGAAGGGATTTGACTGAGTGATAGGGACCTAATCGGTGAAAGGAACCCACTAGTGAAATCCCACATACATGTATGAAAATTCTACGGTTGAACCTTTGGATTCTGAGAGGAACTTGGAGAAAACCCTTTTTGCCTTGTTCTTGAGAGAGACCATTTTGTTCCTGCGAGATTTGCTAAGTATGAGTGATTTAGGAGTAATGAGGGAGAAATAGAGTTAAAAACTCTATAATTACCCCCAAAATGACTTAGAAACAAAATTAAAATAATTAGGAAAAGACCAGAATACCCCTGGGAAAGTTTAAAAGAATCTGCAAAAAATCGCGCTTAGGGACTACCGCTTGGTTGACGGCCCGTCCTTCTGAATGATGGATGGTTAACTGGAGCCGTGGTTCTGCCTGTGGGTTTCAGGGCCTCTGGTCATAGGAACAACAGTTCAACAGGACGGTCCATCCTTCTGAACGATGGGCCATCGTTTGACCCGTGGTTCCTGGGGCTGGAATCTGGGGTCCTCTGATCCTGGGTAACCACGTGCATCAGGTCAAGCCGTGGTTATAAAACATGATCCATGGTTTGACTCATGGTCCCTGGGATCAGAGCTGAGGGCCTACTGGACTTGGGACGACGAACTCAAATGACGGACCGTTCATCTGAATGATGGTTCATTGTACGAGCTGTGGTCCCATGGGAGAACTGACAGGCTACTGGATCAGGGACTATGGTTCAAACAACGGCCCGGTATTTTGAATGATGGTCCGTTGTTTGAACCGTGGTTCCTGGAAAGTTTGGAATTTTTTTCTGAAATTATTTTCCTACTATTTTTTCTGAGCCTAGCCTGAGCTTGGAAGTCTTGGGGTGTTACATGGGCCTTGGTGTTCCATTTTGAAAAGTTTGGCCAAAGTTGGTTCTTGGGCGTGGGGCCCACTTTAGAATAGCTTGTTTGTGTCTACGGAACCCCGGATTCTTCCCGAGCATTCAATCATGTGTTTTAAACTTAGATGGTTTTGGCTGAATTGATGTACCTGTTGGGTCCGCAATTGCATACTTTTAACCGCAATTGAGGCTACCGCATTTGCAGTGTAGAACCACATTTGCGGTTTTGGGCCAATGATGTGGGTTCCGCATCACATTTATGGCTACCGCAGCTTTTAAAATAACTTTCTCCTTCATTTCAACTCATTCTAAAAACGTCCCTCCATTGTAAAAAGCTCTCAAACCACCAACTACTTCTCTTCTGGCACTCAAATAATTGGGGAAATCACCCCATAGCTCCGTGGGCATCTCCGTCTCTAATTGGTGAGTCTCCTTCTTTCCCCAACTTGTCTTCTCCATTGATTAAAATCCACCATTGTTCCTCATACCCAAAGCTTGGAATTTGTGGTAGATTCATCCTCCTAGCCTGTGCATGTTCGTGGGTTTGAAGAATTCTCCGTCTTGGCTTAAATTCCAGCTTCTTGGTAGGTAACTCTTGCCTAATTTCCGGTTTCCTTTCCTTAAATCCTTAAATTGGGTTCTTGATTATTAGGGGCTGTTTTAGCCCCTCGGTTGGAATGTTGATTTTAATTGAGTATGCCATTATCATGCATATAAATGATTATCTACTCGATTTTACTACGGTTTTGTCTTCGGGCCTACTATCTATGATTTTCAAACCTTGCATGGCCTCGGGGGCCTGTTTTTGGTAAAATGTGCTATGTAATGGTTTGGTATCCCTTTTATGGATCTTCTTGGGGTAACAAAGTTTAAATGGAGAAAGATGTATTAGTTTTTGTATCTCATATTGGACTCGAGTGGACCGACGTGCTAGATTGATTTCTTCTATTTATAAAGAAGTGAGATTAGACTCGATAAAGCTGAGAAACAGACTTGTTTTACTACTATTTTAGACCCGGAGACTCCCAGGCACCCTTGGAGGGGATTTAATGCATATATTCCATTGATTTAGACCTGGACAGGATTTAGGCATGCATTTCGAGCATCGGTTACTAGTTTGGATCCGGTGGCACTCCGAAAGGTATTTTGAGGCTACGGTGCAGTATGTTGTCTACGAGTAGACCTCTATGGACCCTGTCATTGCAGACCAAGTGCTTTGGGAAAAAGGGTGACCGGGGGTATGGGCTTACGGCAGAGCAGATGTACTCGGGAGAAGTTCTTCCATGGATCCCGCCTTTACTAGACCTTTGGGGCACTGGAGGGGGTAACATACATACACTGAGGTTTCACTGTCTTGGAATTTCATAGCATATCATTTATTGTATGAGGCTCCACCCTTGTTTGTTGTTTGTTGAGTGTATGCTCTTGTTGTATGGGCGGCCTGGAGGTTTTGTTTTCACTTATTTGCGTTCCTCAGTTGTATGGGCGGCCGAGGGACTATAGGTAGACTCTTGTTACTTTATCATGATACTATCCCCTGTCACGGTTATGATTTTGAGATTATATACTGCAACGTTGTTAGTGCTAGTTTGAGATTGATATGATTAGTTTGGTTATTGATTCCTATTTTTCGAGCATGCCTATCCTTACTCTTCTCTCCCATTCCTTATACTTGAGGTTACCGGTATATCATCCACTTCTAAAACTTGTATATATATACTATTTTTGCGAGGATCCCAGGTGCATCGTCTCTTACTATGATATGTGCTTGTTGTGTATGTATTCTACTTGCTAGCCTTGCATATTATTTCTGTTATCTTCCCTTTGGGCTAGTTCCTGTGTACTTTTTCTGTGATTTCTGTGACTACTTTCTTCTATTCTTTCAGTTACTATGCTTTTATATTATATGTGCACAGTCGGCCTATGATACCTATTAGGTACTTATGCTTTGCATTTTATGCTCATATTAAACTCTGCATCTGTAACACCCCAGAATTTAAACCAGCTTCTAAAACTCAGAACTTGGGAAAAAGTCGGAAAATCTCATCCCAGGAAAGCACCACGGGATGAGCCATGGGTCAAAGGTCTGATGTCCCGTCAGGGTGCTCGTGAGAGGCAAACAAGAGCCCTTCCCAACCGTCTCCAATCCGATTGGGGACCTGACAGGCCGTCGGGAAGCCCGTGAGAGAGGGCCAGTCGCCCTGACCCAGCCTCCCTTGCCCCGATGGGATAGCACCACGGGCTTTGCCGAGGCAACGGGCCGTGGGAGACGCTCGTGGGAAACATCCAATGGACCAGCCCCACATTCTCCTTTTTGACTCCAGGGCCGATGGGCCATCGCAAGTCTGACGCCCATCGGGCGGCCCGTCTGGCGGCCCGTTTGGCGGTGAGATTTCCCAAAAAATTTAGCTTTAAGTGAGGGCAGTCCAGTCTTTTCCCATTTATTTTATTTTGGCCCCTAAGTCATTTTGGGAGTAATTAAAGGGTCTCTAACTCTATTTTCCCGCATTACTCCTAAATTATCCGTACTTAGAAAATATCTCAAGAAATAGAACGCTCTCTCTCAAAAACAAAACAAAGAGGGTTCTCTTCCAAGTTTCTCTCAGAATCCAAAGGTTCAACCATAGAATCTTCATTTAGGTATGTGGGATTTAACTAGTGGGTTTCTTTCACCCATTAGGTCCCTATCACTCAGTCAAAATTCCTTTAGTTCTCCATGAATGCTTAAATCTAAGGTTCATAGACCTTAGAGATCTCTTGCTATTCAGATGTTATGGAATTATATAAGGCTTAGTCCATGTTTCTTGGAGAATCAGTATAATTCATGTATAGAATTAAGAATCCTAGCTTGTTATAATTTTCAGTACTCCATAGATTATACTTGTTAGGCAAACTCAGTTAGATGATCAGATTTCAGAATTTAAATGTCATATCCTACAACATGGTTATTTGCATTCTCAGATTATATTAGTATTTTGAGCTATCCAGTGTTATAGTTGCATGCTAGCTTATATTCAGTTGGGAGTAGACTTAGTACCGAGCGGACTAGTGATGAGGGCTTAGCTTTCAGCTTAGGCTATGACTCTTAGTAGCAATCCCTAAGTCCCAAAACTACGGTGCCACCGTAGGTTTGAAGGAGTTAGCTGTCAGACTAGGATGCACCTCCCTGTCCCTTGTGGACATCAGTAGTGTATCCACATCAGACTTGTTTGTACCCTTGGCAAGGTATGAACGCCCTTCCATCCAGGGTTACAGGTTGGCCCCATAGTTAGCTCAACTTGGGGTATGTCGGTTAGTAGAATCTCCCAAAGTCAGATTCATGTGCATTGACCTTGTATTCAGTACTTATGTTCAGTATTAAGATCAACATGTTATTTCATGATTTATACTTAGTCATTGCATTCAGTACAACTCTGAGTTATAGTTTAGCTTATTTATTCTTATGTTCAGTTATGTGTATATATATATTGTTCAATCCAGCTTGTATCCTGCATGCTTAGTAAATTCAAAGTACTGAAGCATACTTTTGTGCTACATCATTTCATGATGTAGGTTCAGGCACTCAACATCCAGATCGCACCTAATTCGACCTCCGATCCGTACTCAGCAGCTCAATGGTGAGTCCTCACTAGTTCGGGGACAATAGACATGACTTTACTTCAGTATTTACCTTCAGTTTTCAGATTCATTAGAGTTAGCTGGGGGCATGTCCCAGCAACTCCTATTCAGTTAGATGGCTTTCAGACATAGATTAGACTCAGCAGTTGTTGGTGTTACTTTCATATAACACTATACTTTTTATATACAGACTTTTGGGTTCTTCTCATTTTCAGACATTATATTGTTTCAGCTTTCGCTCAATGAATTGCTTAAAATTGCGTATTTTCATAGATATGCCATGCCATGGGTAAGCTTGGGGTCACTCATGACACTAAGCACTATGTCGCGTCTAGGGGGTATCCTCGGGGTGTGACAAACTTGGTATCAGAGCATAAGGTTCAAGTGTCCTAGGATGTCTTAAAGCCGCATCAAGTTGAGTCTTCTTCATGGGTGTAAAGCGCGCCACACTTATGGAGAAGGGGCTGTGAGACGTTATTCGGAATAACTTCCCTTCTTCATTTTCCTGCTCATTCTATAAAGTGTGAACTCTATTTGATCTCTCTCTATTCTAACTCGTGCTCTTCGCATTTCAGAAAAATGCCTCCAAGAAGGGCTAACGCTAGAAATCAGCTAGCAGCCCCAGTAGACCCCTTGAACGAGTAAGTTACACATGCCGAATTCAGGGCTGCCTTCCAAGTGCTCGCTCAAGCCATGAACGCCCAGGTCAACCAGCAAGCTGCTGGACCATCTCCACTTCAGGTCAATGCTGCTGCTGCCAGAATCCTGTACTTCACTCGGATAAACCCTCCAGAGTTTCATGGGTCCAAGTCAGAAAAGGATCCCCAAGAGTTCCTTGAGGACATCAATAAGGTCACTGTCATTATGGGTGTCACTCCATTCGAGGGTGCAGACTTGGCCGCTTATAAGCTAAAAGGAGTGGCCTACACTTTGTACCAGCAGTGGAAGGAGTCCCGTTCTACCAATGCAGGACCAGTGACTTGGGATATGTCCAGGACTTCTTTTCTAGACAGGTTCTTTCCACTGGAGCTCAGGGAAGCTAAGGTTCAGGAGTTCATCAACTTGAGGAAGGATGACATTAGTGTACAAGACTACACTCTGAAGTTCACATAGTTATCCAAGTATGCTCCAGTGATAGTAGCTGACTCACGAGCTCGCATGAGCAAGTTCAAATCAGGTGTGTCCGGCGATGTGGTCAAGGAATGCAAGACGGCCATGCTTGTAAAGGAAATGGACTTCTTCAGGTTAGTTACTTATGCTCGACAGATTAAGGAGGAGAATATTAAGGAAAAGGGAGGTGTTGCTAAGAGGTCTAGGACAAATGATTATAGCCACTTTCAGCAGAGGTCGGAGGGTAGGAATAGCTCTTAATTTTGATAGAAAAATTCAGCACCAGCTCTATATTCTGCTAGTGCCCCAGTGCCTAAGTTCAGGAAGGACCGATGGGGTAGAACGTCTGGCTCCAAGTCCCAAGGTTCTATTACCAGTGGGTGCACTAATCCGATGTGTAAGAAGTGTGGTAGGAACCACCAAGGTGAGTGCATGGCAGGCAGCGGAAATTTCTTCGGATGTGGTAAGCTAGGCCACATGATGAGGGATTGTCCCATAGCTTCTCAGAAGGTTAAAGATGTTGTCCCTCAGCCTCAGACTGGCTCTACAGCAGATCCAGCCGGTCGTCCTACTCAACAGGGATCCTCATCTGGCACAGTTGGCAGCCAACACCAAAACAGGTTGTATGCACTTCAGGGTCGTCAGGACCAGGAAGATTCTCTCGATATGGTCACGGGTATGTTAGGAGTCTTTAATACTGATGTTTTTGCATTGTTAGACCCGGGGGATACACTTTGTTTTATAACTCCATATATAACAGTAAACTTTGTTGTCAGTCAAAAAACTCTCCTAGAACCCTTCTTAGTCTCTACACCAGTTTGTGACCCAGTTAGAGCTAGACAGGTATACAAAAATTGCCCAGTCATAGTTTCCCAGAAAGTCACCTCAGCAGATCTTGTAGAGTTAGAAATGGTAGACTTTGATATCATTCTAGGCATGGATTGGTTACATTTCTGTTATGCCTCACTCGATTGCAGAACTAGGATTGTTAAGTTTCAGTTTCGTAACGAGCCTGTGCTAGAGTGGAAGGGTGGTAATTCAGTACCTGTAGGTCATTTCATTTCCTACCTTAAGGCCAGAAAGATGATTTCCAAAGGGTATATCTATCATCTAGTTTGGGTTAAGGACTGAAACTCTGAAACCCCAACTCTTGATTAAGTTCCAGTAGTCAGTGAGTTTCCAGAGGTATTCCCAAAAGATCTTCCCAAATTTCCTCTAGAAAGGGAAATAAACTTTGGAATTGATCTCCTTCCAGATACCCAGCCTATTTCAATTCCTCCTTACATAATGGATCAAGCTGAGCTTAAGCAACTGAAAGATCAGTTTAAGGACCTTTTGGATAAAGGCTTTATCAGACCCAGTATCTCACTATAGGGTGCCCAGTGTTGTTCGTGCATAAGAAAGATGGTTCTCCTAGAATGTGTATAGACTACCGCCAATTGAACAAAGTCACAATCAAGAACAAATATCTATCCCCGGGATTGATGAATTATTCGACCAACTCCAGGGTGCCAGTTATTTCTGTAAGATAGACCTCAGATCCGGCTATCATCAGCTCAGAGTCAGAGATAGTGACATCCCGAAGACAACTTTCAGAACTCGGTATGGTCACTATGAACTTGTTGTTATGTCTTTTGGACTAACCAATGCTCCTGCAACTTTCATGGATTTAATGAACAGGGTGTTCAAACAGTATTTGGACATATTCATCATCGTCTTCATTTATGATATCCTTATTTACTCCTAGAACGAGGGAGATCAAGCGAACCATCTAAGGGTTGTCTGCACACTCTTAAGGATCGCCAGCTATTCGCTAAGTTTAGCAAGTGTGAATTCTGGTTACATTCTGTCACTTTCCTTGGTCATGTGCTAACCAAAGAAGGGATCCATGTTGATTCCCAGAAAATTGAGGCAGTAAAGCACTGGCCCAAACCCACCTCTCCGACCGACATCAAAAGTTTCTTGGGTTTGGCTGGTTACTTCCGAAGATTCATAGAAGGATTTTCATCCATAGCTGCCCCATTGACCAAGTTGACTGAGTAAAAGGTTAAGTTTTAGTGGTCAGATGAGTGTAAGAAGAGTTTTTTAGAACTGAAGGCCAAGTTGACTACAAGTCTTGTCTTGACTCTACCAGAGGGTTCAGATGGTTATGTTGTTTAATGCGATGCATCCAGATTCAGCCTGGGTTGTGTCTTAATGCAACAGGGTAAGGTCATAGCTTATGCTTCCAGATAGCTTAAGCTGCATGAGAAGAATTACCTGACTTATGACCTCGAGCTTACAACGGTGGTGTTTTCCCCAAAGATTTGGAGGCACTATTTGTATGGTGTGCATGTTGACGTGTTCACAGATCATAAGAGCCCCAAGTATGTGTTCACCCAGAGGGAGTTGAACCTTCGTCAGAGGAGATGACTTGAGTTCCTCAAGGATTTGACATGAATGTGCTCTATCATCCGAGTAAGGTCAATGTAGTGGTTGATGCTCTTAGCAGACTGTCTATGGGTAGTGTATCTCATGTGGAGGAAGAAAAGAGAGAACTAGCCAGAGATGTTCATTGGCTGGCTCGCATAGCATTTTGCCTTATAGACACGTTAGAAGGTGGTGTGATAGTTCAAAATGGATCAGAATCTTCATTAGCAGCAGAGGTTAAGAAGAAACAAGATAGTGAACCTATATTGCTTCAGTTAAAGGGTGCAGTTCAACAACAGAGAGTAAAGGTTTTTTCCCAAGGGGGAGATGGTGTACTTCGCTACCAGGGTCGCTTGTGTGTTCCAAATGTGAGTGAGTTAAGGCTGCAGATCCTTACAGAAGCCCATAGTTCTAGGTATTCCATTCATCCAGGTGCCACTAAGATGTACCGTGATCTATGGGAAGTTTATTAGTGGAATGGCATGAAGCGGGACATTGCAGATTTTGTGGCTAATTGTCCCAATTGTCAGCAGGTAAAGGTAAAACATCAGAAACCACGAGGTGTGATTCAGGAGATTAGAATTCCTACTTGGAAGTGGGAGGTGGTTAACATGTATTTCATAATGGGTCTACCCCGTACTCGCAGGAAGCACGATTCTATTTGGGTAATAGTGGACAAAATTACCAAGTCAGCTCACTTCATGGCAGTTAAGACTACAGATTCCATGGAGGACTATTCCAGACTCTACATCAGTGAGATAGTCAGGTTGCATGGGGTTCCTTTGTCTATCATCTCAGATAGAGGCCCTCAGTTTACATCTCACTTCTGGAAGTCATTCTAGAAAGGTCTTGGTACTCAGGTAAAGCTCAGCACAGCATTTCATCTGCAGACAGATGGTCAGGCAGAGCGTACCATTCAGACTTTAGAGGATATGTTGAGAGCTTGCGTTATCAATTTCAAGGGTAGTTAGGATGATCACCTACCTCTTATACAGTTCGCCTATAATAATAGGTACCATTCCAGCATTCAGATGGCCTCATACGAGGCTCTATATGAGCGCAGATGTAGAACACCTATTGGTTGGTTTGAAGTAGGTGAAGCAGCCTTGATTGGACCAAATTCAGTTCATTATGCTATGGAAAAAGTTCAGCTAATCAGAGATAGGCTTAAGACAGCTCAGAGTCATCAGAAATCCTATGCAGATGTTAGGAGAAGAGACTTAGAGTTCGAAAGTGATGATTGGGTTTTCCTAAAAGTGTCACCCATGAAGGGTGTGATGAGATTCGGCAAGAAAGAAAAGCTCAGTCCCAGGTATATAGGCCCTTACAAGATCTTGAAAAGGTTTGGTAATGTGGATTATGATTTAGAATTGCCAACAGAATTAGCAGCATTTCACCCAGTCTTTCACATTTCCTTGCTGAAGAAGTGTGTGGGTGATCCGACATAGATTGTCCCCTTAGAAAGTGTGGCTGTGAAGGATAGCCTCACTTATGAGGAGGTTCTAGTTGAGATTCTTGACCGTCAAGTTCATAGGTTGAGAAATAAGGAAGTCGCTTCAGCCAAAGTGTTGTGGAGGAATCAGTTCGTAGAGGGAGCTACTTGGGAAGGAGAAGCAGCCATGATGTCTAAGTAACCTCACCTCTTTCCCTTCGACTCAGCTTCAGCTTGAGGTAACAGTTCCTCTTCAGTCCATCAGTTTACTCTTGTGTAATTCAATCTCAGCACCTTGTTACATTAGTTTACCTTGCATTTCAGCTTATGTGCATGCTCATGGAACTCAGTTCAGTCAGGTATAAGTTTCCAGTACTCAGTTGGTAGGGATTGCAGCTCTTCCCTTCCAAACTCAGCTTCCCCAATCTTCATTCGAGAATGAATGATCCCAAGGGGGAGATATTGTAACACCCCAGTATTTAAACTAGCTTCTAAAACTCAAAACTTGGGAAAAACTCAGAAAATCTCAACCCAGGCAAGAACCACGGGCTGACTCACGCCTATCAGGTTGCCCGTGAGAGGCGACCAGGAGCCCTTCCAGCCGGCTCCAATCTGACGGGGGACCCGATGGGCGTCAGAAGTCTGTTGGGCCATCGGGCAGCCCATGAGAGTGGGCCAGTTGCCCTGTCTCAGCCTCCCTTTCCCCGACGGGTTGTGTGAGCCGCTCATGGGAAACATCCAGGGGACCAGCCCTACCTTCCCCTTTTCGATGCCAGGGCCTATGGGCCGTCGCAGGTCCGACACCCGTCTGGCGGCCCGTTTGGCAGCAATATTTCCCAAAAAATTTAGCTTTAAGTGGGGGCAGTCCAGTCTTTTCCCATTTATTTTATTTTGGCCCCTAAGTCATTTTGGGAGTAATTAAAGGGTCTCTAACTCTATTTTTCCTCATTACTCCTAAATTATCCGTACTTAGGAAATATCTCAAAAAATAGAACTCTCTCTCTCAAGAACAAGGCAAAGAGGGTTCTCTTCCAAGTTTCACTCAGAATTGTCACGACCCGATTTCTCAAGTCATGATGGCACCTACAATCCCCAGTAGGCGAACCAATTCCCGTAACCCAGAACGGTTAGTAATGGGCTACTGCCTAACCAAAACGCACCAGCAAGAAGAAATAAGCGAAAGCAAAACTCGAATATAAATACATAAAGGAAACTACACCAACCCCAAGACTTTGTATCGACAGTACAGAAGCTTCAAATAGAATACAAGTGCTAGAAGTAACAAAATACAACATAAATTGCCTCCGAAAGTACAAGGAGCAACAGAACAACAAATGAGGTGTAGACAAGCCCCGACCGTCAGGCGCTCACCCTAGTCTCAAAGATCCAAAAGCTGCACGATTCTCTAACGTGATCAACGACGAAAGCTCAGCTAATATCTGCACAAAAAAGTGCAGAAGTGTAGTATGAGCACCAAAACCACGGGTACTCAGTAGGTATCATAGGCCGACTGAGCGCATATAAGATATAAAAGCAGTAAGTAACAAATAGCAAGAAAGCAGTCACTGAGGCAATAAGCAAGGCACAAGGAGCTAGCACAGATCATCCATACCCAAGAGCTTCAAGTAACACATGCTAGCACAGAGATACAATCACACAGAATCACTGGTGAAGGAAAGAATAACGCACCTGGAGTCCTTGTACAACAATATAAGTAAGTAGACAGAGAGTTGAGAAAATGGCAGTATACCGGTAACCTCAAGTGGAAGGAAAAGATGGAGAGCAGTCTAACATACTCAAAATGGAATCAACCAGTATAAGGAAATCATAACTCCAATCCAATCATATGATAGCATAACCAGGGAATCACCTCACATGTACAACCCTAGGATGAAATAACTAGGCCACAATAACCGAGTGATACCACTCAGCTTCCCACAAGAATAGAACCAGAGTCTCACACTCTGCTCAGAAGTCCACACAAAAGTGTCTCAATAAGATAGGACTCTAAAGCCCTCTCAATAATAAAAAATCCCACAACCAAAGCCTCAACAGGCTAGCCATCACTAATCTTTCAAGAACCGGGTGCCAAGACAAGCTATAAGTAAAAAAAGGAGTAAATATAGTCTACCTAAAGTCCCAACGGCCGCCCATACAACCGAGGAACACAATCAAGTGAAAACAAACCCTCCGGCATCCCATACTACCAGAGCGTACATTGAACACACAACAAACAAGGGTGGAATCCAATGCATGATATGATATGATGTGAAATAGAACCTCTGTATGTACCCACTCCGGTGCCAATCAGGCCCAGCAGGCAGGTTCCATGGAAGGACTCAGCCCGTATACCTCTACTCCACCGTATACCCTTTCCTCCGGCGCACGCAACCCGAATACCCAGGCCAAGATAGAGACCTAGTCTCGAATATGCATTCCTAGACCCCGGGCAGGACTAAAGTAGTAGAAATACCTCAAAATCCCCACCAAGGGTGCCCGGGCTTAATCGGGTCTAAAACTATAGTAAATCAAGTCTAGTACTCCGCCCCACAGAGACTAGTATTAGTAATAAAATCAAGTCTGGTGCTCTGCCCCGCAGAGACTAGTATTAGTAATAAAATCAAGTCTGGTGCTCTTCCCCGCAGACACTAGTACCAGTAATAAAACCAGTGTGAAAACATCCAAAAATCCCCTTTTCTATCAACAACAGTACCAAAAACGGCCCCCCTGGGCCATGCAAATTTAGGAAAACTGTCAGTAGTGGCTCACAACCAAAACTGTAGTAAAACATGCAGGGGAAAACCTTTTTCATGGATGATATACTCGCACACAAATATAAAAGTAGCCCAACGGCTCACAACAATTCATATCAGCCCTGCACATGCCTAATAGCTACTCAGCAGACATAACCAGTCTAAAAGGATAATCTCTATGTCCAGGACTCGCGGACATTCCCAAGTCTATGAAGGTTGACCAACTAAGGTAATGGAAAAATTGCTAGAATCGACGAGGCTGCAAGAATGAGCCATAGACATTTGATAACGTGTTAATGTCACACTCACGACCATACAACTCCAAAACATAAAATGAGGCCAATAAAAATAAGAAATGGCAGCTAAATCTAACCATAATATGTTAACCACATCTCAAAGGAACGACGAGCTCCCGAGGCACTATTTCAAGGCGTACTTCACGTTGTCCAATCCAATCACTATCGTATGCGATCCCAAAAAGAATGGAACAATTTCCCAATCCTTCCAGCAACTTACCACAACCAGAACACCACAACAATAACCAAACATAACAAGATAAAGGGGCTGTCCAAAGCCACAAATCCAAAATACCACTTCGTGGCTCAGAAATCCATAAAATAATACTAGAACATATAATAACGAAGGAGGATCGTAGGGGAGAGATTTCCTTGACAAACATATTCAATATTCCAAGATTGATAACCTTCCTCCTTGCAAGAACAACAAACAGATCCAAAATCAACAAGAAACTACTACAAGATATCGGCAACAACAACTTTTCATAACTAGAAGCTTAAAATCTTGATCCAACAAATAGATAAGTATACGGGATCCATACCTCACCAAAATAACTCCATAGCTACTGCCAAATACTCAGAAAACACCTGCTAGCTTGCTGCATCAACACCCACAAAGATACGCCATGAAATCAATGGGGAAAACTATACCAAAATGACGAGCTCACGACGTAGAGCAACTTCCGAATTGAAAGGATGAAAGTCCATGGATTATTTTTGGACTCTCCCTCTGATTTTCTGAAGCTTTTGGGTGATTTTTATGAATTAAAACGAAGCTGGAACACCTTTTATAAAGCAAAACCGACTTAGGATGTGGGCCCCGCTTTGATGTGTCTGCTTGTGCAGTCTTACAAAAACATGAATATCCCTCTATTCTAAAGTCGTATGGATGAACGGTTTAGTTCGTTAGAAACTAGACTTGTAGACCATTGATTTGTTATATTGGGGGCCCACTAACTCTTTATAGATAGAGAGAAATACCCTGACATTTAACCCAAATTTGAAGAGAATTCCTTAATGAAATTTACAATAACTTTTTCTGACTTTTGTTTCGCAACTTTCTTGACTTCAAAACTTATCATACGACCATTTTGCCATTACAATACCTCATAACACATCCTTCTTAGTATATTAGACACTATTAGTCTTACCCCAAAGGCACGGGTTACTGTAAACCTTCCAAATGGGCGATGTGTTACACGAGGCATTTCTTTAACTCAAACTTTCGAGTAAGGGATTTCTTTGACCTAGAACCTTGGTTTAATTCTTTGATATTGCCAAGAATGCTGACGGAAGTCAATGATTTCCAAAGTTGAAGTTCTAAAATGAGGAACGGCCATAAAGACCAAACAAATGGCCTGGGCACCGAACTACCGGTCCCGACAAGCCATAAATGACTTGGGCCACTACAAGTAAGCTCTAATGGTACAAGAAAGGCGAAAACGTGTAAATGATCGGAAAGGTCATTACATCATCCACTACTAAAAAGACTTTCGTCCCCGAAAGTCAGAAAGGAAGAAAATACCAGAGATTTAAGAATAGCGGATACAACGCCCGCACTACTCTCTCAGACAACCCGGGTAACCTCCACGACCAGACGACACCCAATGGAACATAACCAAAGAAAGAAACCAAGCGTTAATTTCTTACTAGCCAAGCTAGATTTCAACCTCCAAAGATCTGCCAACCCAAACTGAACCTAGAGAATCTTAACCAAAAAGCACCTACACAACACCGAAACCAGTGCACCAAGGCTATCAACACACAAAACTCAAATCCTCAAAACCATACCAAGTTTACCAGAAAATCCATCAACTCGAAACTCTAACTCATGAACCCGTTGTTCCACAAAAGCCCCTTTTTTTCCTGAACTGAACCTTTAGCACCACAAAAAGGAAGCAGCATACAAGTTGAACATTCAAACCACCCTCGAAGCATCAACTGACACACCGGAGATCCATAGTTCCTGCTTATACTTTACCACGAACGAAGTCACCCATTTTATTCAAATGCGTTTTAAGCCAATATATAGGCTACTAGCCTTTGCCATCCAAGATAACAACTCGTAGCATATTATTGAAACTAAAGTTACCTGCCTTGACTGACCACCAACCAACGAACGAATATTTTTTCTAACATCAAATTCGCTAACTGAACCGTGCCAGGTCTGAATCAGCTGAAAGTGAATGAACCAGGGCAACCTGCCCAAAAGACCCAAACCAAAACCATGATCCTGCAAGAAGTGTGGTAAGCCTACCACGAAGTCTGTAACCATGAGCCAAGCTCCCAACTCTAGAAAACACTGCTACTACTCCGAACACTCGAACACCATTTGAATGTGAAATTGCCTTACGAATCTCACCTCAGAAAGAAGTCCACCATGCCACGAATATCACGTCCAAACACCCCGAAGGTAAAGGAAAAAGGTGCCTGGGGTTCAAAGTTACCATCTAGCCATAGAAATTTTTGCATATACTTTCAACTCATTCCTTTGGCTCGAATCAACCGCTCTACTGGTTTTGCAAACACCAACCACTTCGAAGCATATATCATAACAAACTTCTAGTCCATACTGGCCGAGTCTAACCAACAGTGGAACCCCACATAAACAACAACTCTGGAGGAATCAATTAAATAAGCTTTTAAATCCTTGGCAAATGAATGACGATTACTAGTCTCTACGTATCATCAGAGCTCAAAATAGCCTCGCTAGTCTCAACCTGCACAAGCTGACCACATAAAGCATACACCATGGCTGAAGCTCAAACTTACGCCGCTGAGTCTCTCAAACCATGGTAGAAGAACCTCGTACTAACTAGAACACTGCTGAAATCTAGAATATCTCAACTCTTGCAAAGGTTAGCCAAGGACTAGGTATCCAAGGCCAATAGCCGCATCCACAACTGAAGTAAAGAAGCTAAGTTGCCCGCACCCACTGCCTTCCGGCACTAGGATGCTGCAACCAAATAGAAACTACCACGAACCATTCGATGTAACCTGCCAAGCCATGATTTTGAACCCCAACTTTCAAAACTGCCAACTAAAGCCTTGGTCGAACCAGGATGCTGCCAATAAACCCTGAGAAACCCAAGCCAACTAGGCCTGAATATGCAAATTGCCAACACCGCAGTTGCTACTGAAACAAAACCAAACGATGGAAAACCCACATCAATATGTAGATGGCTGAATCGAATCACCGACACACAATTCCAAAGCAAACCTTCATCACCACCTCAGGCAACTACGAGGACACAATTCCAATACAAAGAGTTATCTCCCTTCTTTTTCAACTAAACAAAAATGCTTCCTTAGCACATACTAAACCTTACAAATCTTTTCTCGAATAAGAACCTAAAGCCATTACCTTACCACTCATAGATACACATCAAATTCAATAAGGCAGGAGAAGGATGGGCCGGATGCCCAACTCACCCGGAATGCTTACAAATATAACCTAACCACGAGGTTACGATCAACACTTAGTTAGAAGTGCTTAAAGTCAATACCCAATCACGATGCCAACATCCAGAGATCATCGAAAGAACATCGATCAAGATTCATTCCAACTGGAGCTAAAGATACAACAAAACACCTAACGGACCAGGACGTGGATGAGACTATGGGAACAACCCATATACCTACCAACCTCCTAAACTAATCAACAAAGAGGGTCGACTCTATACACTCGAGAGACCAAACAAATATATGCACACTAGCATAACCAATACCTCCCAATTGAGGCAAAATCTCAACTCCGGCCCAACTACTGGTAATACACCAAACCATCACATGGATCTCTAGCCATGCTAGATAACGGATTAGGCAACAACTATCTTGGACTGCTCAACAAGGGAAACACAACCAAAAGTCCAGAATCACAATGAAACAGGGGTAAGCCAATTAGAAACAGACTAACAAGAACTACCCACGAGCTACAATTCTGGGAAAACACCTCTCAAGGCTAACTTACCCCCATCCACTACTAAAGAATAAACTACCAATAAAACAATGTATCGATACTATAATTCGGGTATCCAAACAACTTAAACAAGTAGCAGGTAGGCATAGAAGCAATTATAGAGTCACAACACGAGCGGTACTAACATAAGAAAAAGGTAGCAAAAGCCTGACCTGGAGTAACAATGTCAGGAACCTCTACCTCTGGCCCACCAAGAGGAGCATCAAGCTGATGGGGTCTAACTCTGGACTGAGTGGTCAAAATTGAAGCCCCAACCAGCCCTCGCTGGGGACAAAATCAATAAAGGTGACCAATCTCTCCACAATGATAACAACCAGGTTGTTTGGGAAACACAATCCTGGGGCAATTCCTAGCAAGGTGCCCATGCTCACCACACCAAAAACAACCTATACCAGATGAAATTTGATGGGAAAATCTCGCCACGTACTCCAATACCGACAGATAACCCTGCTGAAGAACTAGAAGCTCAACTATAACTGAAGCACCACTCACAGAACCAGGTACTGAAACACTCACCGGAGGATTCAGAGTCCTAGTCACGATGTCCTGAAGCAATGAGGTCGCTATAAATCCAGTCGGAGTTTGGGCTGACCCAACACCCCTATCTAGTGCAGTAAACCCTCACTCTAGAGTCCTGGCGCTGATGGAAGCATTAAAGCAACAGGCATAGAAGCCTCGGCACCAACCGCTATCGCACTCGTATGAGGCATCTCAGAATGAATGAACAACCAAAGTTTAGAAGTCAATAGAGCCAGAAACACACAATGAGGAGCCAAAAAGATGAAACTTTTCCTAGCAATGCCCTGTAGCCTCCCGCAGATAGGATACGGACGTCATCGTACCGATCTGCGAGACTCTACTTAGACACTTGCTTCTGTACCATGACACCGTTGAACCTAGAGCTCTGATACCAAGCTGTCACGACCCAATTTCGCAAGTCATGATGGCACCTACAATCCCAGAAGGCGAAACAATTCCCGTATCCCAGAACGGTTAGTAATGGGCTACTGCCTAACCAAAATGCACCAGCAAGCAGAAATAAGCGAAAGCAAAACTCAAATATAAATACATAAAGGAAGCTACACCAACCCCAAGACTTGGTATCGACAGTACAGAAGCTTCAAATAGAATACAAGTGCTAGAAGTAACAAAATACAACATAAATTGCCTTCGAAAGTACAAGGAGCAACAATACAACATATGAGATGTAGACAAGCCCCGACCGTCAGGCGCTCACCCTAGTCTCAAAGATCTAAAAGTTGCACGAGTCTCTAACGTGATCAAAGGCGAAAGCTCAGCTAATATCTGCACAAAAAAGTGCAGAAGTGTAGTATGAGCACCAAAACCACGGGTACTCAGTAGGTATCATAGGCTGACTGAGCGCATATAAGATATAAAAGCAGTAAGTAACAGATAGCAAGAAAGCAGTCACTGAGGCAATAAGCAAGGCACAAGGAGCTAGCACAGATCATCCATAACCAAGAGCTTCAAGTAACACATGCTAGCACAGAGATATAATCATACAGAATCACTGGTGATTGAAAGAAGAACGCACCTGGAGTCCTTGTACAACAATATAAGTAAGTAGAGAGAGAGTTGAGAAAATGGCGGTATACCGGTAACCTCAAGTGGAAGGAAAAAACGGAGAGCAGTCTAACATACTCAAAATAGAATCAACAAGTATAAGGAAATCATAACACCAATCCAATCATATGATAGCATAACCAGGGAATCACCTCACAAGTACAACCCTATGATGAAATAACTAGGCCACAATAACCGAGGGATACCACTCAGCTTCTCACAAGAATAGAACCAGAGTCTCAAACTTTGCTCAGAAGGCCACACAAAAGTGCCTCAATAAGATAGGACTCTAAAGCCCTCTCAATAATTAAAAATCCCACAACCAAAGCCTCAACAGGCTAGCCATCATTTCTCTTTCAAGAACCGGGTGCCAAGACAAGCTATAAGTAAAAACAGGAGTAAATATAGTCTACCTACAGTCCCAACGGGCGCCCATACAACCGAGGAACACAATCAAGTGAAAACAAACCCTCCGGCATCCCATACTACCAGAGCTTACACTGAACACACAACAAACAAGGGTGGAATCCAATGCATGATATGATATATTGTGAAATAGAACCTCTGTATGTACCTCCTCCGGTGCCAATCAGGCCCAGCAGGCAGGTTCCATGGAAGGACTCATCCCGTATACCTCTAATCCACCGTATACCGTTCCCTCTGGCGCACGCAACCCAAAACCCCAGGCCCAGAGCGGCAAGGTCCATGGAGGTCCCCGACCCTATACTAAAACTCAATATCAAGACATGTCATCCGGAAGCAAGTCCGGGATCAAGATAGAGACCCAGTCGCGAATATGCATGCCCAGACCTCGTCCAGGACTAAAGTAGTAGAAAATGCCTCAAAAACCCCTCCAAGGGTGCCCGGGCGTAACCGGGTCTAAAACTGTGGTAAATCAAGTCTAGTGCTCCGCCCCGCAGAGACTATTATCAGTAATAAAATCAAGTCTGGTGCTCTGCCCCGCAGAGACTAGTATCAGTTATAAAATCAAGTCTGGTGCTCTTCCCCGCAGAGACTAGTACTAGTAATAAAACCAGTGCGAAAACATCCAAAAATTCCCTTTTATATCAACAACAGTACCAAAAATGGGCCCCCAGGGCCATGTAAATTTAGGAAAACTGTCAGTAGTGGCTCACAGCCAAAACTGTAGTAAAACATGCAGGGGAAAACCTTTTTCATGGATGATATGCTCGCACACAAATATAAAAGTAGCCTAAAGGCTCACAACAATTCCTATCAGCCCTGCACATGCCCAATAGCTACTCAGCAGACATAACCAGCCTAAAAGGATAATCTCTATGTCCGGGACTCGCAGACATTCCCAAGTAGCCCACCATCTATGTTCCAGAGTCAATACAAGGCCACACAGGACCACAAAGGTAATATATATTACTACGCGAATACTACAAACAACATATGAAATAGACGGATGAAAGGCGGACAAGGTCTGGGGTACAAACCTATAACAACCCATCCAAGGATGCTAATTAATGCAGTTATAGCCTATATACGCAGAGTCTAGATAGGGGAAAACCATAACCTACCTATCATCCGATGACTAGCTGCGGGACCGACGTCATCCAGACTCAAACTGCTCCGGAAAGCTCTGAAGCACAAAAAACAAATACTTTCGACTGAAGCCCGAAATACGTCTCTATGAAGGCTGACCAACTAAGGTAATGGAAAAATTGCTAGAATCGACGAGGCTGCAAGAATGAGCCATAGACATTTGATAACGTGTTAATGTCACACTCACGACCATACAACTCCAAAACATAAAATGAGGCCAATAAAAATAAGAAATGGCAGCTAAATCTAACCATAATATGTTAACCACATCTCAAAGGAACGACGAGCTCCCGAGGCACTATTTCAAGGCGTACTTCACGTTGTCCAATCCAATCACTATCGTATGCAATCCCAAAAAGAATGGAACAATTTCCCAATCCTTCCAGCAACTTACCACAACCAGAACACCACAACAATAACCAAACATAACAAGATAAAGGGGCTGTCCAAAGCCACAAATCCAAAATACCACTTCGTGGCTCAGAAATCCATAAAATAATACTAGAACATATAATAATGAAGGAGGATCGTAGGGGAGAGATTTCCTTGACAAACATATTCAATATTCCAAGATTGATAACCTTCCTCCTTGCAAGAACAACAAACAGATCCAAAATCAACAAGAAACTACTACAAGATATCGGCAACAACAACTTTTCATAACTAGAAGCTTAAAATCTTGATCCAACAAATAGATAAGTATACGGGATCCATACCTCACCAAAATAACTCCATATCTACTACCAAATACTCAGAAAACACCTGCTATATTGCTGCATCAACACCCACTAAGATACGCCATGAAATCGACGGGGAAAACTATACTAAAATGACGAGCTCGCGACGTAGACCAACTTCCGTTAAACTTCTGAATTGAAAGGATCAAAGTCCATGGATTATTTATGGACTCTCTCTCTGATTTTCTGAAGCTTTTGGGTGATTTTTATGGATTAAAACGAAGCTGGAACACCTTTTATAAAGCAAAATAGACTTAGGATGCGGGCTCCGCTTTGACGTGTCTGCTTGTGCACTCTTACGAAAACATGAATATCCCTCTATTCTGAAGTCGTATGGACAAACGGTTTAGTGCATTGGAAACTATACTCGTAGACCTTCGATTTGGTATATTTGGGGCCCACTAAATCTTTATAGATAGGGAGAAACACCGTAAGACATTTAACCCAAATTTGAAGAGAATTCCTTAAAGAAATTTACAATAACTTTTTTCGACTTTTGTTTCACAACTTGCTTGACTTCAAAAATTATCATATGACCATTTTGCCATTAAAATACCTCATAACACATCCTTATTTGTATATTAGACACTATTAGTCTTACCCCAAAGGCACGGGTTACTTTAAACCTTCCAAACGGGCGAGGTGTTACACGAGGCATTTCTTTAACTCAAACTTTCGAGTAAGGGATTACTTTGACCTAGAACCTTGGTTTAATTCTCTGATATTTCCAAGAATGTTGACGGAAGTCAACAATTTCTAAAGTTGAAACTCTAAAATGAGGAACAATCATAAAGACCAAACAAATGGCCCAGGCACCGAACTACCGGTCCCGACAAGCCATAAATGACTTGGGCCACTACAAGTAAGCTCTAATGGTACAAGAAAGGCGAAGACGTGTAAATTACTTGAAGAGTCATTACAAGAATCCAAAGGTTCAACTGTAGAATCTTCATTTAGGTATGTGGTATTTCACTAGTGGGTTTCTTTCACCCATTAGGTCCCTATCACTCAGTCAAAATTCCTTCAATTCTCCATGAATGCTTAAACCTACAGTTCATAGACCTTAGATATCTCTTGCTATTCATATGTTATGGAATTATGTAAGGCTTAGTCCATGTTTCTTGGAGAATCAGTATAATTCATATACAGAATTCAGAATCCTAGCTTGTTATAATTTTCAGTACTCCATAGATTGTACTTGTTAGGCAAACTCAGTCAGATGATCAGATTTCAGAATTTAAATGTCATATCCTACAACATGGTTATGTGCATTCTCAGATTATATCAATATTTTGAGCTATCCAGTGTTTTAGTTGCATGCTAGCTTATATTCAGTTGGGAGTAGACTTAGTACCAAGCGGACTAGGGATGAGGGCTTAGCTGTCAGCTTAGGCTATGACCCTTAGTAGCAATTCCCAAGTCCCAAAACTATGGCGCCACTGTAGGTTTGAATGAGTCAGCTGTTAGACTAGACTACACCTCCTTGTCCCTTGTGGATATCAGCAGTGGATCCACGTCAAACTTATTTGTACCCTTGGCAATGTATGAACGCCCTTCTATCCAGGGTTCTAGGTTGGCCCCACAGTTAGCTCACCTTGGGGTATGTCGGTTAGTAGTATCTCCCATAGTCAGATTCATGTGCATTGACCTTGTATTCAGTACTCATGTTCAGTATTCAGATCAGTATGTTATTTTATGATTTATACTTGGTCATTGCATTCAGTATAACTCTCAGTTACAGTTCAGCATATTTATTCTTATGTTCAGTTATGTGTAGATATATATATTGTTCAATCCAGCTTGTATCCTGCATGCTCAGTACATTCAAAGTACTGATGTATAATTTTGTGATACATCATTTCATTATGTAGGTTTAGGCACTCAGCATCCAGATCGCACCTAATTCGATCTCTAGTCCGTACTCAACAGCTAAGTGGTGAGTCCTCACTAGTTCGGGGACAATAAACATGCCTTCACTTCAGTATTTACCTTCATTTTTCAGATTCATTAGAGTTAGCTGAGGGCATGTCCCAAAAACTCCTATTCAGTTAGATGGCTTTCAGATATAGATTAGACTCAGCAGTTGTTGGTGTCACTTTCAGATAACACTATACTTTTTATATACATAATTTTGGGTTCTTCCCATTTTCAGATAATGTATTGTTTCAGCTTCTGCTTAATGAATTACTTAAAATTGCATATTTTCATATATATGCCATGCCATGGGTTAGGTTGGGTTCACTTATAACACTAAGAACCGTGTCGCGTCTAGGGGGTAGCCTCGGGGCATGACAACATCTTTTGGTGCAGATCCTAGTATGGGCCATCGCCATTAGCGCATTGGAGACTCGTGCGAGGAGCTGCTTTTGTGATATTCCAGACTGAGGGTGAGATCTTGGCGACCAGTGTTTAGATTTTAGTTTATCTTTTGATTATGTACTCTATTTCTACTCGGAGACAGCTTGTATATATTATTTTAGACTCCTTGTCCTCCTTATGTTGATCCGGCTCTTATACGCTATGATACCAGGTTTTGGGTTTGGTTTAGCTTCCGCATTGTATATATTACTCCTATTATCTATTTTCTTCATCTTGTTCCCTTGCTTCGACTTATTAAACTGTTCTTCCATTTAAGTTGATAGAATGTGGCCTATTACTAATCGTTTTGGGATACGGGAATTGGTTCGCCTACTTGGTAGTTGTAGGTGTCATAATGACCAAGAAATTGGATCGTGACAATGATCTTTATTCAAAAATTCAAAAAAGAAAGTTTTTTCCCATTATTCTAAAATCCAAAAAAATAATTATTACCTCATATTTCAAGTTTCACGAACTATGCGCACCTGATTCTCAACTTGATGTGATACGTAGGCAACCCTCCTCAGGTTCGGTGATCTTTATTAAAAAAAATAAAAATTTATCTTTATTCAAAAATTTGAAAAAAGAAGGTTTTTTTCCGTTTATTCAAAAATCCAAAAAATTAAATTATTACTTCATATTTCAAGTTTCATGAACTACGTCTGACCTGATTCTTATTTTAACAAGATACATAGGCAACTCTTCTTTTGGGTTCAGTCTCACTTAAAAATAATAATAATAATCTCTTAACTTGGTTGTTACCAACACTTAGAGGTGTACATGAGGAAAAGATAAGTATTAAATTACTCGACATGATAGAGTGGACCAACTTTATTGTGAACCATAAATTCATTTGGTACCTCTTAATTGTACCTAAGTGACACCTTGCATAAAATTAGGGTTAAAAAAAATCTAACCTTATTGTTTCATGTGCATTGTGAGGTGAGCTTTAGATTGAAAATTTAATGACATGACTCTGTTGATCTTGAACTTGGCCAGAATGTTTGTTGCAGCAAAATTTTGAGCAACACCTAATTTAGAAAAGGATTGTAGGCTTTCATTGACCCGATTGTGCCTTTGAAGCCTACCTAATGAAATGTAATCCCTAGACTTCCCCTTTTGTGCTTAAAGCCTTTTTATTGGATAACCATATCTTACCCAATATCTTTTTTAGTACATAAATATGCTACTCTTCTTTTGGTCTCATCTCCTTGAGTGCACTAACGAAGAACTAAGTTTGATGAAAAAATGAAAAGCTAGAGAATGTGAAGATTCAAAAAATTACAAATCAAAAAAAAAACTCTCCAACAAAAGGAGGATAACAAAAAGAGAGAGGAGAAAAGTCAATAAAATAATAAAGAGAAGTAGCATCAAAGCAAATAAAGATCAAGTGCGAAAATGAAAAATATTGAGCACATAGTGCAAAGCTTAATGAGGAAATAGTCACTCGATCCCAAATGAATATCCTACCTATCCCTAAGCCTACATTACAAGCCAATAACAAGTCCTACTTGTTTCCATTCTAAGTGTTCTCACATTAGTGGATACTTACATGAGGGCCAAGTGTATGGTATGTCTGTTGCATGCATTGAATATCTTTCTCTGTGTTAGTGTCTTCTAAAACGTCCTAAGATCTAAATGCTTTTATTTGAGTTTTATATAGAACTTTGTTTGTGGTAAGGGCACTTGAAACATGAGGATGGGAATATTTTTAAGCCCTTGATTAGAGAAATATGAAGAAATCTTGTCAATACTTAAGTATGTTTGAGGTACCATTTGAAACTACAGGAACTCCTTCTAAGTTGACTCTCAATATATCTAAAAGTTATTGATGGTATCACATGCATAATACCAATTATTGGTATCAACTGAAGTCAAGACATGTTCAATCAATGAATTGGTTTTTCTCTACTCATCCTCCAACATTCTTTTCGTAAAAGGATACTCTTCAAAAAGAAGAAAAAAAGAAAAAAAACGAAAAAAAAAGTTTTATGTTTTTGTATGAACTATATTTGACCTAATTTTTGTCATGGCGGGATACATAGGCAGTCTTGCAATGGAGTTCGGTCTCTTCATATAAAATTTTCTTACATCAAGAAAGTTATTTATTTAAAAGATAAAAAAAAAATAAACATTCCTCGATACCAATGCAGGGGTAATTGTTTTTTATTTTTTTAATTATTATTTATTTAAAAATAATCTTCATGCTTTCACAGGGAACAAACATCCTAATGAAAATTTTAGGAAACAAACACCCTAGTCGCATTTAGATCTTAGGAAACAAACACCCTAGTTGCATTTTGATCATAAGGAACAAACACCCTATTTGCAATCAATCTTGCATTTTTCTTTTTTGGCACAACTAGTTCTCATTCATATCAAAAATTTACAAAAATTCCTAGTTCAAAATGGGGAAAAAATCATGTTGTGTATCTGTGATGATTTAGCATAGCAGGACCGTCCCTAATAATCAGATTTAGCATAGCAGGACCCTCCTGAATAATGAAATTTACTTTTAGTAGGAGGACCCTCCTGAAAAATGGGACTAGCAGGACCCTCCTGGATAATGAGATTTATTTTTAGTTGCAGGACACTCCTAAAAAATGGGACTATCAGGACCCTCCTAAATAATGGGATTTATTTTCAGTAGCAGGACCCTCTTAAAAAATGGGACTAACAGGACCCTTCTGGATAATGGATTTATTTTTAGTAGCAGGATCCTTATGAAAAATTGGACTAGCACGACCCTTCTGGATAATGGAATTTATTTTAGTAGCTGAACCCTCCTGAAAAATGGGACTAGCAGGACCCTTCTGGATAATGAGATTTATTTTCAGTAGCAGGACCCTCCTAAAAAATGGGACTTGCAGGACCCTCCTGGATTATGGGATTTTTTTTTATAGCAGGACTCTCCTAGAAAATGGGACTAACAGGACCCTCCTGGATAATGTAATTTAGCATAGCAGGACCCTCCTGAAAAATAGGACTAGCAGGACTCTCCTTGATAATAGGATATATTTTTAATAGCGGGACCCTCTTGAAAAATAGGACTAGCAAGACCCTCCGAAAAAATAGGACTAGAAGGACCCTCTTGGACAATGATATTTATTTTAGTAGCAGGACTCTCCTTTAAAATAGGACTAGCAGGACCCTCCTGGATAATTAAATTTATGTTTAGTAGCAAGACGCTCCTAAAAAATGGGACTAGAAGGACCCTCCTGGACAATGGGATTTATGTTTAGTAGCAGGACCCTCCTGAAAAATGGGACTAGCAGGCCCCTCCTGAAAAATGGGACTAGCAGGACCCTCCTGGACAATGAAATTTATTTTTAGTAGCAGGACCCTCTTGGATAATGGAATTTATTTTTAGTAGCAGGACCCTCCTGGAAAATTTGACTTGCAGGAACCTCTTGGACAATGGAATTTACTTTTAGATTCAAGATCCTCCTGGAAAATGGGACTAGCAGAACCCTCCTGGATAATGGGATTTATTTTTAGTAGCAGGACCCTCTTGGAAAATAGGACTAGCAAGACCCTCCTGGACAATGGGATTAACTTTTAGAAGTAGGACCCTACTGGAAAATGGGACTAAGAAGACCCTCCTGGATAATGGGATTTGTTTCTAGTAGCAGGACCCTCCTAAAAAATGCGATTTAGCAGTAGCAAGACCGTCCTAAAAAATGGGATTTAGTTATTTTCATTTTTCTCATAGGATAAACACTTCTTAGTTTGAGACAGTCATTTTTCATTTTCTCCTAGGATAAACACTTCTTAGTCTGAAATCGTTATTTTAAAATTTCTCCTAGGGTAAACGCATCATAGTCAGAGTGTTATTTTTCACATTTGCTAATAACTCACAAAAATTTCCAATGAAAATTGGGGCAAATTTTTTGTTTGTTTCTTGTAATGACCCTTTTGGTTATATTTGCGTTTGTGCCTTTTTTGTACTGTTAATGCCTCTCAGTAGCGGCCCCAAGTAATTTATGACTTGTTGAGACCGGTAGTTTGGTGCCCTGGCATTCGTTTGGTCATTTTAGCTATTTTCCTGTTTTAGAGCTTTAACGTAGGAATTCATTGACTTTAGTTAACATTCTTAGCTAACGTGCTCGGAATTGAATTCTGACAGTTTTGTTAGCTCCAGAACGTTGAGTTTTATAACACCCCAAAAATCTTATGCTAATACCCAAACCTTTTTCATCAGTGTAATGATAATTTTCCTAGTGTGGTGAGTGCTTTTGATGCGAATCATGTTCATAAGAAATTCCTACAATCAAGTTAAGTTTAAAGCACCCCAACCAAATGAGTTTTCTTGTAAAACTAAACTAGGGTTAACTTTAATCGACCATTCCTCCTAAAATATAAAGAGTTAGGTGGCCTAGTACCCACAAAATTATAGGGTTTTGAGACTTCTTTCCAATGTTACCGACCGCGCATTAATCCGAGTCTGGAGTAAAAAGATTATAGGCAATTTACTACAACATTGTCAGTGACTATGGACAAGGAAGACAAATCGTGGTTATGAACCACGGTTCGTACTGTGACTCATGATTTCTGACCTAAACCTTAAAATTTCCATGTTCAAAACCACTGGTTGGTTCACGACCCGTAGACCAAAACCACAGTCCGTAGAGTGACCCCTGGTTTGTCAAAATTCAGCTTTTCTTCCCCAGATTCCATGAGTGACTTGATGGGTCATCATTTTAAATGGTGGTCCATCCTGTAACTCATGTAATTACCTTCAGAGAGGTACCAAGTCCTCTAAATTCCATGAGTGGGTTGATGACCCGTCAACCCATTCTACGACCCGTCCTTCCATCCATAATTCCTGAGGTTCAGAGGATCCTCATCTCCTGAAGTTAAAACCACGAATCACAGGACGGTCCATTGTTCAAAATCATGGACCATAAAGTGACTCGTGGAATCGAATTCCAATGAGCTTCCAAAAGTGATTCCTGAAACCACGAACCAGATGACGGTCCGTCATTAACTTTGACGGTTCATAGACCGACTCGTGGTGCCTAAAGCTTAGTCATTTTATCAGTTTTTTCAAGCTTAAGTCCAGGGGTATTTTTGTAATTTTCCACTCTTTTAACTCCTATACTAAGTCATTTTAAGCCTATTTGGAAGGGTTTTTATTTCCACTTGGCCTAAGTTCTCTCCCATTCTTTCAATCAAGTTCCAAAAGAAGAAAATGAGTTCCATCTTCTCAAGATTCAAGTTAGGATTTCATGTTCCATAGCAAGGGATTCACTCCAAGTCTCCATTCTTCTCAATTCTTAGTGGGCTAGTTTCAATCAAGGTATGTGGGTATTCAATAAGGGATTCATTCACCCTTATGCCTAAAACTTCAATCTTCTAAATTGAACTTATGGATTTCTAAACTAGGGTTTTTACCTAATTCTTATAGGTCCTTCTATAAAATTATTTCCTCATGATTCTTCTATGGATTCTAAATCTAGAATGCATGATTTTGCATGGGGTTTTATGACTAGTTTCTTATTCATGATTTTAAAGCTAATCCTTTTCCAATTTATGAAATTTGGGTTCTTATCCAAATTGGGAAAAATGATGGGCTTTGTTTTAAAGTGTTAATTCATGACTTCTTATTCATTACTCATGTTTTAATTGTGGTTCCTTGAATGTTTACAAAAGCCCATATGTTGATGATGAATTTTAGCATGATATAATTGATTTGCATATTTTTAAGCAAAATTGGCATGTTTAGATAACATGGCCTCTATTATCATGAAATTGCATGCCTAATTTTTCAAGCTATGAATTTAGAAAGAAAAGTATATTTTTAATTATGGCTATGCTAAGCTTTAAGACTTATGAATTGAAATTGCATGACATCAGATATGTACCTATGTTTTATGAGAGGTTTGGCATCTAGATATGTCTACCTAAGCTATAAACAGATTTGACATCAGATTTTGTCATTAGTTGTGATCAGTTTTGGCATCAGATATGCCCCAGTAGTATATGTGCTATAAGTATGTTTTGGGAGTAGTATTGAGCACCGAGTTGGATTGGGTGAGCGTACCCCTTGTATATCCTAGAACTATGTGCCCCCGTAGGTTCTAAGTCCCCTCTGATGGGTATCATATTTAGTGATCACGCCACAGTCATGCCTTTAAACTCTGGCAAGGTATATTGGGTCCTTTCGATAAGGCGTATACATCAGATTCCATGTAGCTCACATGGTCTATGTCAGCTAGAGAACCTCCCACAGAAATAGTTTCAAGTTTAAAAATGTATTGACTCTTTGCTTTCAGATTTCAGACTACTACTTATGATTATGCTTTTAGCTTATGATATTGCATTGAGTCATTACATTACAGATTTTACTATTACCACATGATTTTAGCTTCAAGGATAATTTAAGCATGTTGTATCTCAAATTATGCATTATCTCAATTTTGAACACGCTTTCAAGTATAATTTTATCATGACCTATGCATATCTCATATACTCAGTACATTCCATAGTACTGACAGTATACTTCATTGTGCTACATCCTATTATGATGTAGATTCTGTAGCCCGCTCCCTAGTCCGTGGCTAGTAGATCAGAAGCACATCCAGTCAGCTTGGCGAGTCCTCCTTCTTCGACAACTTCGAGCTTAGTTTCATTTCAGTATTTAGATTGTGTATTCAACATTTCCATATTTAGAGTTAGCGGGGGGCTTGTCCCAGTAACTCGCCAGTAGTAGAGTCTTTCAAACATAGAGTCATATGTTCAGTTGTAATTAAGATTGTCATTTTTAGTCTTAAATTTATATAACCGATCAAGTTGCTCATCACTTCAGTTAATCTTGTGTACTTATGTTTTGTCCAGTTTTTAAGTCATGCTAATGCGAGAGGGTTATCTTGAGATCACTTGTGATATTGGGTCCCGTGTTACGTCCATGGGTTAGACTCGGGGCATGACAAACTTTGTATCAGAGCATCAGGTTCAAGAGTCCTAGGGTGTCTGAAAGCCACATCAAGTAGAGTCTCTTTCATGAGTGTGAAGCGCGCCACACTTATGAGAGGGAGGCTATGAGATGTTTTAGGAAACATTTCACTCCTTTCATGTTCACTATCTTGCGATAGAGTTTGAATCTATTTAACCTTATAATCCATTCCGTACACATTTCAAATAATGTCTCTACAAAGAAACCCCACGAGGAATACTAATCCGACCGCTCCAGATCATAAGGTTATGAATACGGAATTTCGTGAAGCCATCTGTATGTTGGCTCAAGCTATGACAACTCAGTTATATGAGAAAGCAAAACTAAAGAAGAGGAAGAGGATGAATAGGAAGACAAAAACATAGAACCAGTCATCTTTCCAACAGAGGTTATTCGGACCAACTCCATCTTCAGTTAGTACACCTGCCCTCGATTCTCAGCCTTATCACTATAGGGCTCCGAGAACCTTGAGGTACCCTCGTTATTGTAGTTGCGGTAAGCTCCACCTAGGTAAGTGTCTTGCATGCAAGGAGGGGTGTTTTAGGTATGGTCAATAAGGCCATAGGATCAGGGATTGCCCCTCACCTAAGCGGAGCAACTGTGGTGTCAGCTCCAAAACCAATTCCTTTCATTACCTAGCCAGCCAGGTCAGAGTATTCCTTCAGAGGTTGAATCAGGTAAGTCACCAGATTTTCTTCCTTTATGCATCCATAGTCCGTGGACCCCTATTCTTGTTTGGTTATGAGTTGTCTTAAACTAGAACAAAGTGGAGGTAGAAGGGTTGAGGCCTAGACTTTTAGGCGAAGGAGAAACTTAGACTATAGAAGGGAGTGGGTATTTGTTCTAGTTCTGGAGTAGTGGATGCTCTGTTAAGGTAAAATGATCATAGTTCCTTTGAGAGGTTGGGTGAGGTCCATAGACTTAGAAGGGTAGGATGAATCTAAGGAGGAGATAGTTGGATGTTGAATCGGGAAGATCTTAGAGGCTCAGGTATTGATGATTTCGGGTGTTAGAACAAGGTTAGGAGGGGAGGAAGAAGCTTAATTCCATCCTAGTGTCCTAAGTATACTTCTTTCATCACAATACCTTTTTGCATGCCTTGTGTATCAACTCCATGTTCCTATTTCAAATTTACACACCCCATTCAAATTCACGCTCATGTTTAGCTTCTAGAGTGACAAATGATTACTTTAGACAACGATTCTAGTCTTACTTTGACATTCCATAAATCCCAGCTTTATGCCTCGAGGTTCATTACATATGAAAACTCATGTCACTCAACACGCTTAGTCCTATTTACTTAGTTCAGTCCTCAGACATGTCTTATTTGTAAATCAAATCATGTTAAATCATGTATATGCTCAGGCCTGATTCTTGAAATGATTCGCGCTTATGATTTCCTTACTCTAAAGCCCTTTCACCTTTGCCTTTGATGACGAGGGGTGGTGATCCCCACTAATTCATGTCTTACGTGCCTAGTATGTGAAGTGCTCATGCCTATTGCACTCGATATGCCAAACTGCACCTTGAGTGGCTTGATCACGCTAGGTGTAAGTTTAGATCGATCAGAAATCCTTCATTCGTGACGCTCATGCTCCCGCTCTTTTATTTCAAGATTTTAGCTTATGTTGTTATAGGTGTTAAGGGAGGAAGCCTAGTAGTAGCCTATATGGGGAGTAGTAGATTTCTTTCCTTTTTGGTGTACTTGTGCCACCTTGACTTCTAGGTGTGGGTGAATTGTGAGGTAAGGATTATTCGCGTGAAATAGTTAGATGAGGAATTTTAGTATGTACCTCTATAGAATTTCTTGAATTTGTGACTCCTAATTATTATAGGGAAGAGAGAGAAGTCTTAAATAGGGTAAGCTACGAGACCATAAGGTGACCATAGTTATAAGCTTGAAAATCGTGATGGGATACATGTGGATATTTGTTTTGCGCAGCTAGTAACCCTTTGGATTGGAGCCCTAGGTTAGTTAGTTATTGTGATAAGAGGGGATCCTATCCTTAGAAGACAATGCAAGAGATCCGGTCGATATAGGTTTGAACATGGAGAATCGGGTAGTTAGACTCAGAACTTTGTACCTTTATGTTTGCTGTTGAGGTTGTTAGTTGCAAATGGTAAGAGTGGTATTTATAAGAGAATAGTTTTCCCATATATCTACTTCTCTCAATTTGGTGTCCCTTTTGGTTAACTACGATTTCTAAAGTATGTTTGTTCTTTATAAGTTTTCACTGAGTTCCTACTCTCATCCTAGACTAGTTATCATGTTGGATATCTAGTTCTTGTCCTATTGGTTGTTCTTACATTCTCATCATGCATACGTGTCTCATGAATCCATCTTAGTTTTTATTTCAATCAGAAGTCGATTACCACAGTAGTACTTCAACTTTTACAACTCAGTTGAAGGAGCTACTTGGGAAGCAAAATCATCCATGAAGGCCAAGTACCCTCATCCTTTTCCCTCCGATCCAGTTTTAGCATGAGGTAGTAGTTCCATCCTTAGTATGTCCCTCCGATTCTATTCCATCAGTTTCCTCATGGTCCTAAGATATATTCATGTTTTCGAAGTTGATTCAGTCATATTTTAAGTACAAAGTTCAGTTTCATGTTTATTCTTTAGTTTTCATGTTTTGTTTTTGGTTGGGCTGTTTTCTCTCTAGAGTTCCCATGCTTAGTTTTCATTCGAGGACGAATGATCCCAAGGGGGAAAGATTGTAACACCCCAAAAATCCTAGGCTAATGCTCGAACCTTTTTCATGAGTGTAATGATTATTTTTCTAGTATGGTGAGTGCTTTGGATGCGAATCATGTTCATAAGAAACTCCTATAATCGAGTTAAGTTGAAAGCACCCCAACCAAATGAGTTTTCTTGTAAAACTAAACTAGGGTCAAATTCAATCAACCATTCCTCCTAAAATATAAAGAGTTAGGTGGCCTAGGACACACCAAATTATAGGTTTTTGAGTCCTCTTTCCAACTCTACTGACCACGCATTAATCGGAGTCCGGAGTAAAAAGTTATGGGCAATTTACTGCAGCACTGTCAGTGACTACGAACAGGGATGATGAACCGTGGTTCTGAACCACGGTCCGTACTGTGACTCGTGATTTCTGACTTGAACCTTAAAATTTTCATCTTCAAAACAACTGGTTGGTTCAAGACTTGTAGACCGAAACCACGGTCCGTAGAGTGACATGTGGTTTGTTAAAATTCAGCTTTTCTTCCCCAGATTCCATGAGTGACTTGCTGGGTCATCATTTTCAATGGCGGTCCATCCTGTAACTCATGGAATCACCTTCAGAGAGATACCACGTCCTCTAAATTCCATTAGTGGGTTGTTGACCCCTCAACCCATTCTACGACCCGTCCTTCCATCCGTAATTCCTGAGGTTCAGAGGATCCTCATCTCCTGAAGTTAAAACCATGAGTCAGAGGATGGTCCATTGTTCAGAATCATGGACCGTAAAGTGACTCGTGGAATGAAATTCTAGTGCACTCCCAGAAGTGATTCCTGAAACCACGGACCAGATGGCAGTCTGTCATTAACTTTGACGGTCCATAGACTAACTCCTGGTCCCTGAAGCCGAGTAATTTTATCAGATTTTCCAAGCTTAATTCCAGGGGTATTTTTGTAATTTTCCACTCTTTTAAATCCTATACTAAGTCATTTTAAGCAATGGACTATGGGGGTAACCAAGTGACAACAACCACTCCTCAAGATGTGAGTTTAACCACTAGCTTACCAAACATGCTCCTTAACTCATTTTTTGGAGTTTATCAACGTCACCAACTATCCTAATTCGCATGCCCACACAAGAACGAACGTCCCAAAAACACATTAGGTACAAAAACAATCATAAGGGACAAATAAAAACACTCAAACTCAAAAGTAAGTTCAAGTGCACACATGTCGAACCATAGGTTTGCCCTTCATGTAAATCGCCACTAATGTAGGGTAGCTAAGCTTGGAATCACAAAGGACTTGCGGGTTACGATGTTGGCTAGGGTTAGGTGAGGATCTCATTTGGTTCAAGTGACTATACCTCCCTAATGCTCTTTTATCTTATTTCGAATACCGCTCACATTTTCAATTTCAACTTTACCCTTTTTATCCTTAACACAACCAAGATTCTGCTTTTTAACTCATGATCATTCAACTCCTAATATCACCTTCACTTGTTAGCACCTAGTTTTTCTTTTCATTTTGCTCATTGGATTGATCTTATGGATCAATTTTCAATTTGGAATCAAGGTGCTAACTTGCACTTGAAGTGCACTTCTTTTCTTCTCCTCATTTGATCAGATGGACCCCCAAAACATAGGCAAATGCCTTTAGGGAGGATGGGTGCTAAGATAGAGGTTCCAAGAAGGTCAAGGTGCTACAAGGTGCCAAAGAACGGTCACATGCTCAAAGGGGTTCACTAGGATTTGATGTCATTGGGAAGTCATTTGGGTGAAGTGGCTATCAAAAAAGGCCTAAGGTCATCCTCAAAGCTTAGTCACACCTAGAATTTTGCCTTGAATCACATTCGGGGAAGTTCTAGACGACACTTATGCACAAGAATTATTCAACTAAACTTCACCACACATGACATGCGAATTATTCAGAAAGGATCAATTTTAACTTTTTAAGCAAGAACAAGTAGGAGCCATAATTTAATTAACAACGGTAATGAGTCAAGAGTCACAAAAAGATCAAAAAAGTTGTCACAAAATCACTCTTTTTCATGCATTTTTCACAATTTTTTTTGGAGGGGTATGCCTGTTTCGATTTGCATGCAAGACTAACTCCATTAGTACCAAACAAGTCACGAATTCACGATTATCTCAAAAGATGACGATTCACCCTTAAGAATGACGTCACCCAATCTATCATAGGGCAAAATCATCAATCTAAATCGATATGGGCACTCAGAATTCAACAACGTATACACCCCAACATACATGCCATTTTATCTAGCCTAATAGGTACTCAGAATTCCCCTGGCTTCACCAAACAAAACAACGGTTTTCCTTAAGAATGTCGTCACTCGATCTATCATTGGGAACCCTCACCTAAACCAACTACAACAAAAAATGAAAAAGCTACGAAAAGAATTAAAGAAGTAACAAAAGTGACTAATCCAACAATATTTCAACAAACAAACCCGGCGAGGGCATAATATCCAAAAAAAACATACTCGACGAGGTCACAATTTCCAAAACAAGCCCGACAAGGGCATAAAATACAATCTAAATAACATAAGCCCGGCAAGGGCAAAAAATAAGTATCAAAATCCAACATAAGCATAACCCAAATGTCGCCACCCCCAACAAAAGTCTACTACAGTGCTTTCAGTGCATAAATCCAAAAATGAAATATAGAGAAAGTAGTGTGAGGGGGCTCCCTGAGATATAGCTAGAGAGGAATCGCTGGAGTTCCATTATCACCGTGAGTCATGGAGTCATCATGATCCTCGGTGTCTGAACCCCAACAAAATCTCTTTATACTCTTCCACATCCTCTTCAACAACTCATCTCTTGCTCTGTCCTTTTTCTTCTGATCCTCAAGGATTTCACTCATTGCTTTCATTTTATCCTCTTGTTGTTCAAAATTCTTTTCCAACCTCTGCTGACTCTCCTCAATATTCTATTGACGGTCAACCACATAATTCAATGTTTCAATTTATGTCTCAGGTGGTCCCGAAGGAATGCTAGTGGTCAATGCACTAATGGATGCTTGAACTATGATATCTGAGTATAGACGTGCTAAAATAGTCTAGGCATGAGTGGAGGTACCTGGGTGGAGGTAGTGGCACAAGGAGAGGTTTAGGTTCCCTCTGTGTCTCCTGAAGTTGAACCAATATCCATCTTCCTCTTTTTGACCACATTTCCAGGGCCTTCCTTTTTCAAAGGATGAATAGGAATCTTCGGATCAATCAAAGCATCTTCTGGTGCATTCAAATCAACTCCCACAACCTGGCATAGCTCAGTAATCAGGGAAGGGAAGAACAAACTCTCATTGCTACCCTTGACACAGTTCTTTATCTCCAGAGTATCAGTGGCCCCACATTAATAGAAACTTCATCAATCATTGCCGCCACATTCACTGTTCTATATACAGGAACCTCACTCTCATTCTGAACCGGATGCACCCTGTTGTATATGATGGATAACCAAATCCTTGCCTCTGCAGTTAAGTCATAAGAGTAGATCTTTTTTTTAAAGATAGCCTATTTGGGCTCCACTCCGGGATAGACACGTGAAGCAATCCAGGGTCTGCCTATAACTCTCTTTTCCCCCAGAAGTGCAGTGTCATGATCCTCGAACCCATAATTTCTATTTATCTCCTCAGCACCAAATATAAATGTCCTTCCCCGGACAGTTATCACCGTGTCCTTGAAGTATATGGATTATGCATTGGCAAAAAATTCTCGAACAACTGTTTCATTGGCACTATATGGTGGAGCTATGAAACAGTTCCACTTTGCTCTATGCAATCAGGCATAAAATTCAGGCAAGGCTGCCTCCACCCCTTGTATTGCAATACCCCTTTTAGGAAGCACCTTTTTGGATAGGTTAGTGTTATACCGCTCTTCACAAGCCGCTGACATGAAATTTGCACGATCATACTCCTCCTCCAAAATTTCATCCACTTGGCTTTCCGAATTTGATGTACGAGTACTCATTTTTTAATCCAAAGTACCTAAAAAGATCATTTTCAAGGTGAGATTGTGGGTACAACATGTAATATAATGGAAAACCAGTGTTTTAAGAAAGAGAAGTTGGTTAGAAAGAAATGCAGTAGTTCTGGGTAGAGCTACTATTTTTCTGCCAGCTACAGTTGTTCAGCTTTATCGGCACGATCGCGCTAAGTCCATTTTGGATCTTGAGAGCTATCGCATAACAGGGGGGCGATCATGCCGTTGAGTCAACCCATAGGCAGCGTGATTGCGCAGGGTCAGCGCGATCATGCTGAGAAACTGGACAGTCATCTTCTTCAACCAAACAACCTCCATTACGAAATTCTCAAAACCATATCGTAGATTTAATTCATTCAGGAGGGTATTTCTCAAAACTAAGCACCATAACAACACAATTTCTTGCTCTATTTCATAGAATCCCTCAACAACATAATTTTTCGGTCATTTAAAAGTTTCATAACAATGGAGGAGCTTTTAGGTACTCAAGACTTCCCCAAATTTTGGCTCAACTACACTTGTTTAACCCGTAAATTCATACCAATAACCATGAAATAGTGGAAGGGATAGAAAATACCTTGATGCCTAATTTTGGTGATTAACAGAGAAGAGAAAAGAGGAGGAACTTTGTGCTTGTAGTTCAACCTAAACCCCACAACTTGTCTTTGTGATTTAGGCATTTAGCATCTCGGGGAGGTACTGAGGAGGAGAGAATTTACCTGATGAACTTGTAGGAGATGTGGAGAACTGAAAAGCTTCTTTCTTTTAATTTACTGTGCTGATACTTTCTTAAGCAAGATCGTGGTAGCAGAGCGCGATTGCGCTGCTCTATGAAAGTTCTCTCAGTGCCATCGGTGCTTCTACAATGCGATCTCGCTTCATAGTCTTCCTGGAAATTTTTAGTTGCTCACTGTTTTGACGTGTGATGGTTGATGCAACGAGCAGTCTTAGAGATGTGAAACACACCTACTTTGCTTGTTCCAGCCATTTTTTAGTAGTTTACTATTTTAGGGTGCGATGGCTGGTGTGACGGGCACATTTCCAGGTGCTAAACACACCCATTTTGCACACATTGACTTTCTCAGTTGCCTTACTGTCTTGGGGTACGTTTTCATGTGTGATGTGCACACTTAGATGTACGTTTCCACCCCATTTAGCATGTCATTTTGGCACCCTTTTTGATCTTTGATTTGATTTTTATGAGTCCTCCACTTCTCAACCTGCCCAAACAACTTCAAAAAGACTTGAAACTTTATGGATTAGTCAAAATTATACAACTAAGCTACTCTAATAAAGAAAAAATTGTAAATCTTCAAGTTTTGAAACTATGGGTTACCTCCCATCAAGCGCACGATTTAACATCACGGCATGACACTGTCTAACTCACCATCAAGATTTCCACTTGGAAGATTTGAACCTTCGACGCAAACATGAATCAAATTTCCAGTGGCACTGCTGAGGTGAAGGTTTTAGTATGAGAAGACCATTCTCTTTATTCTGCATGTCGCACTTTTTGTCCTTCAAGTGAGGAAGGACGCTTTACCTTCATTCCATGACAAACACAAAATCGGATAGACCTTCATACACCCTCCTTCCAAGGTCTTCCATAAGCTTGATTACTTCAACTTCCATCAATTCAATCAAACTTAAGGTCGAACAATGGTTGAAGAGGGATTTGGGCGCCTCTACCTTCAAGCTTGCCTCATTTATAACATCCTAACTTAGAGATGCTATGACATCATGACCCACAAATGGGGTAGTTGGTTGCAACACCACCTTAAATTCATGATCCTCCCTTGTGTTTTCCTCTTCTTTCGCCCTTGCGTCCACAAAGCATTGCTTTATGGATTGCACATTCTCCTCTTGGGTTTCTAGCGAGGCCAAGACGGTTTGGAGCTTACCATATACACCTTCTTCGCTTGAAAATTCATGGTCCCTGTTAAGGTCACAAGCACCACTATCAACATTGTTAGCACAAGAAGGGGGTGGGGGACGATCATCATTGGGGCAATCACTCCAATGTCCATTATGACCATCACACAAATAAAAATTGTGCCCATCATAGGAGTAAGAGGGAGAATACCTTCCTCTCCTAGGGCCAATTCTACACCTTTGTCAAAGGTGGGGTCCTCCATAATAAACACAATAGTCGGGAATATAAATTGGAATGCAAACATATATATTTCTAACAACCAAATAAGCCATGATGCCATCAGCAAACTAAAACTAACTAACAGAAAATCAATTATTCACAAAATTGAACTCGAGTAAGTAAACTTAAATTCTAAACTAACTCAATATGCCTAATTGTTCCCCGATAATGGCACCATTTTTTATAACGCTCAAATCGTGCTCTCCAATTAGGAGGCCACGATGATCGTCAGAGCAAAATAAAATTTATAATTCCCAATAAGTGTCGGGGTCGTACCAAAGGGAACAATGTAGTCGCGATCGATCTAATAAAGAGTCCAAGAAACTTATTAAATTTTAATCAACAAAAAGGAAAAAAGATATCCAAAGGGGGGTTTTAGACTACAACTAAAGATAAAAGTAAATCAAATAAAAGATAAATTGATCAATGGCTTTCACCTTGCTTTCGCCAAGCAAGGACAACAAGGGATAATCGAGAATGGGAATTCAATTCACAAGACCTGCACCCGGTTGACACCTAGGTAATCTTGGCTAAAGGTATTCCCTAACTGTCTCTTGACCAATAGAGAATATTTCTCGTGTATTTTCTCTCGAACTAAGATGAGTAAGCATTAAACCAACCAAATAACTTGGGTGAGTTGGGTTATCTCTAACCCCAACTCTTAGATGGGAGTTTCCAGCAACCAAGCTATGTCTAGCCTTGATCTAGAGTGGAAACCCCAAATCCCCATTAATGAATCTTCCGGAATTCAAGAATTTCTCTCTCGAGCAAAAACCCAAATTAGAAAGATAAGTCAATATTTGCAACCATTGACTATAATTTCAAGCAATGGAGGATTCAATAGACCCAAATAATAAAACAAGAACAAAATCTATATATGAATTCAATAACCCAACAAGTATTATCTCTAATACAAACCCAAAATCTCAAGTCAACAATACACCAATAAAATAGAAATTAAGTACAAGAGTTGAAGAATGGAAACTAAAGATTTTACAATAAAGAGCATCCAAATCTTCACTCCTATGGTGTTGGTTGATGAACTTGCTCTCCAAGCTTGCCAAAAGTTGTGAAAATTAGCCAAAGATGTGTTTCAAGATGGCTTAGGAGTCCATTTGTATCAATTGGGGCTTCCACAAGGGTGAAATATCATTTCTGCCCATTTTCACATTCAGGTACAATGAAGCACAATCGCGCTAATGCAGCGCTATTGCACTCAAGGGAATCACACTGCTCAACACAATCGCGCTGAGGGAACGCGATTGTGCTATTTTCTTTCACAAGAGTTGACCATACTTTCTGCAGCTCTATTGCACCATCCCAGCTCCATCGCGCACAAGCCTGTCCTCCATCTTCAGCGCCATTGGCGCTCATGCAGCGCGATTGCGCTGAGTTGCCCAGAATTTCAGAATTTCCTCCAATTTGACTTGTTTACATCCGATTCCGCACCAATCACTTCTAATTTAGATAATCCTACAAAATAGAAGTAATCTGCGTCAATTGCACTATTTTTCCACTAATTATTAGCAAAAGCATAAGTTTGAAAGTTAAATAAGTAGGTAGAATACCAACTTATCAGCTATGCTAAGCTTTAAGACATGAATTAAAATTGCATGACATCAAATATGTCCCTAAGTTTTATTAGAAGTTTGGCATCTAGATATGTCTACCTAAGCTATGAACAGATTTGACATCAGATATGTCATTAGTTATGATCATTTTTGGCATCAGACATGCCCAAGTACTATATGAGCTATAAATATGCTTTGAGAGTAGTATTGAACACCGAGTTGGATTTGGTGAGCGTACCCCTTGTATATCCTAGAACTATGTGCCCTCATAGGTTCTAAGTCCCCTCTGTTGGGCAACAAATTTAGTGATTATGACACAGTGATGCCTCTATACCCTGGCAAGGTATATTAGGTCCTTTCGATGGGGCATATATATCGGATTCCATATAGCTCAAATGGTCTATGTCGGTTAGAGAACCTCCCACAAAAACAATTTCAAGTTTAAAATTGTATGGACTCTTTGCTTTCAGATTTCATACTTACTACTTATGATTATTCTTTTAGATTGTGATATTGCATTGAGTCATTACATTACAGATTTTACAATTACCACATGATTTCAGCTTAAAGGATAATTTAAGCATGTTTTATCATAAATTATGCATGATCTCAGTTTTAAACACACTTTCAAGTATATTTTTATCATGACCTATGCATATCTCATATATTTAGTACATTCCATAGTACTGACTGCATACTTTTTTTTGCTGCATCCTATTATGATGTAGATTCTGTAGCCCGCTCCCCAGTCCATGGCTAGTAGAACAACACCACATCCAGTCATCTTGGTGAGTCCTCCTTCTTCGAGGACTTAGAGTTTAGTTTCATTTCACTACTTAGATTGTGTATTCAGTATTTCCGTATTTAGAGTTAGTTGGGGGCTTATCCTAGAAACTAGTAAGTAGTAGAGGTTTTTAGACATACAGTCAGATGTTCAGTTGTAATTCAGATTTTCATTTTTAGTCTAATATTTATATAACCGATCAAGTTGCTCATCACTTCAGTTAAGCTTCTATACTTATGTTTTGTCCAGTTTTTAAGTCATGCTAATTCTAGTATGTTTTGATGACGAGGGGTGGTGATCCCCACTAATTCATGTCTTACGTGCCTAGTATGTGTAGTGCTCATGCCTATTGCACTCGATACGCCAAACCGCACCTTGAGTGGCTTGATCACGCTAAGTGTAAGTTTAGATCGATCAGAAATCCTTCATTCGTGACGCTCATGCTCCCGCTCTTTTATTTCAAGATTTTAGCTTATGTTGTTATAGGTGTTAGGGGAGGAAGCCTAGTAGTAGACTATATGGGGAGTAGTATATTTCTTTCATTTTTGGTGTACCTGTGCCACCTTGACTTCTAGGTGTTGGTGAATTATGAGGTAAGGATTATTAGCGTGAAATAGTTAGATGAGGAATTTTAGTATGTACCTCTATAAAATTTCTTGAATTTGTGACTCCTAATTATGATAGGGAAGAGAGAGAAGTCTTAAATAGGGTAAGCTATGAGACCATAAGGTGACCATAGTTATAAGCTTGAAAATCGTGATAGGATACATGTGGATATTTGTTTTGCGCAGCTAGTGACCCTTTGGTTTGGATCCCTAGGTTAGTTAGTTATTGTGATAAGAGGGGATACTATCCTTAGAAGACATTCTTGATGCAAGAGATCCGGTCGATATAGGTTTGAACATGGAGAATCGGGTAGTTAGACTCAGAACTTTGTACCTTTATGTTCGCGGTTGAGGTTGTTAGTTGCAAATGGTAAGAGTGGTATTTATAAGAGAATAGTTTTCCCATATATCTACTTCTCTCAATTTGGTGTCCCTTTTGGTTAACTACGATTTCTAAAGTATGTTTGTTCTTTATAAGTTTTCACTGAGTTCCTACTCTCATCCCAGACTAGTTATCATGTTGGATATCTAGTTCTTGTCTTATTGGTTGTTCTTACATTCTCATTATGCATACGTGTCTCATGAATCCAGCTTAGTTTTTATTTCAATCAGAAGTCGATTACCACAGTAGTACTTCAACTTTTACAACTTAGTTGAAGGAGCTACTTGGGAAGCAAAATCATCCATGAAAGCCAAGTACCCTCATCCTTTTCCCTCTGATCCAGTTTTAGCATGAGGTAGTAGTTCCATCCTTAGTATGTCCCTCCGATTCTATTCCATCAGTTTCCTCATGGTCCTGAGATGTATTCATGTTTTCGAAGTTGATTCAGTCATATTTCAAGTACAAAGTTCAGTTTCATGTTTATTCTTTAGTTTTCATGTTTTGTTTTTGGTTGGGTTGTTTTCTCTCTAGAGTTCCCATGCTTAGTTTTCATTCGAGGACGAATGATCCCAAGGGGGAGAGATTGTAACACCCTAAAAATCCTAGGCTAATGCTCGAACCTTTTTCATGAGTGTAATGATTATTTTCCTAGTATGGTGAGTGCTTTGGATGCGAATCATGTTCATAAGAAACTCCTACAATCGAGTTAAGTTGAAAGCACCCCAACCAAATGAGTTTTCTTGTAAAACTAAACTAGGGTCAAATTCAATCAACCATTCCTCCTAAAATATAAAGAGTTAGGTGGCCTAGGACACACCAAATTATAGGTTTTTGAGTCCTCTTTCCAACTCTACTGACCGCGCATTAATCCGAGTCCAGAGTAAACAGTTATGGGCAATTTACTGCAGCACTGTCAGTGACTACGAACAGGAGTAAGTAACCGTGGTTCTGAACCACGGTCCGTACTGTGACTCGTGATTTCTAACCTGAACCTTAAAATTTTCATCTTCAAAACCACTGGTTGGTTCAAGACTCGTAGACCGAAACCACGGTCCGTAGAGTAACTCGTGGTTTGTTAAAATTCAGCTTTTGTTCCCCAGATTCCATGAGTGACTTGCTGGGTCATCATTTTCAATGGCGGTCCATCCTGTAACTCATGGAATCACCTTCAGAGAGATACCAAGTCCTCTAAATTCCATTAGTGGGTTGTTGACCCCTCAACCCATTCTACGACCCATCCTTCCATCCGTAGTTCGGGAGGTTCAGAGGATCCTCATCTCCTGAAGTTAAAACCACGAGTCAGAGGATGGTCCATTGTTCAGAATCATGGACCGTAAAGTGACTCGTGGAATGAAATTCTAGTGGACTCCCAGAAGTGATTCCTGAAACCACGGACCAGATGACAGTTCGTCATTAACTTTGACGGTCCATAGAGTAACTCCTGGTCCCTGAAGCTGAGTAATTTTATCAGTTTTTCCAAGCTTAAGTCCAGGGGTATTTTTGTAATTTTCCACTCTTTTAACTCCTACACTAAGTCATTTTAAGCAATGGACTATGGGGGCAACCAAGTGACAACAACCACTCCTCAAGATGTGACTTTAACCACTAGCTTACCAAACATGCTCCTTAACTCATTTTTTGGAGTTTATCAACGTCACCAACTATCCTAATTCGCATGCCCACACAAGAACGAACGTCCCAAAAACACATTAGGTACAAAAAAAATCATAAGGGACAAATAAAAACACTCAAACTCAAAAGGAAGTTCAAGTGCACACATGTCGAAGCATAGGTTTGCCCTTCATGTAAATCGCCACTAATGTAGGGTAGCTAAGCTTGGAATCACAAAGGACTTGCGGGTTATGATGTTGGATAGGGTTAGGTGAGGATCTCATTTGGTTCAAGTGACTATACCTCCCTAATGCTCTTTTCTCTCATTTCGAATACCGCTCACATTTTAAATTTCAACTTTACCTTATTTCTCCTTAACACAACCAAGATTCTCCTTTTTAACTCATGATCATTCAACTCCTTATATCACCTTCACTTGGTAGCACCTAGTTTTTCTTTTCATTTTGCTCATTACATTGATCTTTTGGAGCAATTTTCAATTTGGAATCAAGGTGCTACCTTGCACTTGAAGTGCACTTCTTTTCTTCTCCTCATTTGATCAGATGCACCCCCAAAACATAGGAAAATGCCTTTAGGGAGGATGGGTGCTAAGATAGAGGTTCCAAGAAGGTCAAGTTGTTACAAGGTGCCAAAGAACGATCACATGCTCAAAGGGGTTCACTAGGATTTGATGTCATTGGGAAGTCATTTGGGTGAAGTGGCTATCAAAAAGGGCCTAAGGTCATCCTCAAAGCTTAGTCACACCTAGAATTTTGCCTTGAATCACATTCGGGGAAGTTCTGGACGACACTTATGCACAAGAATTATTCAACTAAACCTCACCACACATGACATGCGAATTATTCAGATAGGATCAATTTTAACTTCCTAAGCAAGAACAAGTAGGAGCCACATTTTCATTAACAATGGTAATGAGTCAAGAGTCACAAAAAGATCAAAAAAGTTGTCACAAAATCACTCTTTTTCATGCATTTTCACAAATTTTTTTGGAGGGGTATGCCTGTTTCGATTTGCATGCAAGACTAACTCCATTAGTACCAAACAAGTCATGGATTCACGATTATCTCAAAAGATGATGATTCGCCCTTAAGAATGACGTCACCCAATCTATCATAGGGCAAAATCATCAATCTAAATCGATATGGGCACTAAGAATTCAACAACGTATACACCTCAACATACATGCCATTTTATCTAGCCTAACGGGTACTCAGACTTCCCCTGGCTTCACACGCCAAACAAAATGATGGTTTTCCTTAAGAATGTCGTCACTCGATCTATCATTGGGAACCCTAACTTAAACCAACTACAACAAAAAATAAAAAAGCTACAAAAAGAATGAAAGAAGTAACAAAAGTGACTAATCCAACAATATTTCAACAAACAAACCCGGCGAGGGCATAATATCTAAAACAAACATACCCGGCGAGGTCACAATATCCAAAACAAGCCTGACAAGGGCATAAAATCCAAATCTAAATAACATAAGCCCGGCAAGGGCAAAAAATAAGTATCAAAATCCAACATAAGCATAACCCAAATGTCGCCACCCCCAACAAAAGTCTAATGCAGTGCCCTCAGTGCATAAATCCAAAAATGAAATATAGAGAAAGTAGTGTGAGGGGGCTCCCTGAGATGTAGCTAGAGAGGAATCACTGGAGTTCCAATATCACCGTGAGTCATGGAGTCATCATGATCCTCGTTGTCTGAACCCCCACAAAATCTCTTTATACTCTTCCACATCCTCTTCAACAACTTATCTCTTGCTCTGTCCTTTTTCTTCTGATCCTCAAGGATGTCACTCATTGCTTTCATTTTATCCTCTTGTTCTTCAAACTTCTTTTCCAACGTCTTCTGACTCTCCTCAATATTCTATTGACGGTCAACCACATAATTCAATGTTTCAATTTATGTCTCAGGTGGTCCCGAAGAAATGTTAGTGGTCAATGCACTAATGGATGCTTGAACTGTAATATTTGAGTAGAGACGTGCTGAAATAGTCTAGGCATGGGTGGAGGTGCCTGGGTGGAGGTAGTGGCACAAGGAGAGGTTTAGGTTCCCTCTGTGTCTCCTGAAGTTGAACCAACATCCATCTTCCTCTTTTTGACCACATTTCAAGGGCCTTCCTTCTTCAAAGGATGAATAGGAATCTTCGGATCAATCAAAGCATCTTCTGGTGCATTCAAATCAACTCCCACAACCTGGCATAGCTCAGTAATCAGGGAAGGGAAGAACAAACTCTCATTGCTACCCTTGACACAGTTCTTTATCTCCAGAGTATCAGTGTCCCCACATTAAGTGAAACTTCATCAATCATTGCCGCCACATTCACTGTTCTGTTTACAGGAACCTCACTCTCATTCTGAACCGGATGCACCCTGCTGCATATGATGGATAACCAAATCCTTGCTTCTGCAGTTAAGTCATAAGAGTAGATCTTTGTTTAAAAGATAGCCTATTTGGGCTCCACTCCGGGATAAACCCGTGAAGCAATCCAGGGTCTACCTATAACTCTCTTTTCCCCCAGAAGTGCAGTGTCATGATCCTTGAACCCATAATTTCTATTTATCTCCTCAGCACCAAATATAAATGTCCTTCCCCGGACAGTTATCACCGTGTCCTTGAAGTATATGGGTTATGCATTGGCAAAAAATTCTCGAATAACTGTTTCATTGGCCCTATATGGTGGAGCTATGAAACAGTTCCACTTTGCTCTATGCAATCAGGCATAAAATTCAGGCAAGGCTGCCTCCACCCCTTGTATTGCAATACCCCTTTTAGGAAGCACCTTTTTGGATAGGTCAGGGTTATACCGCTCTTCACAAGCCGCTGACATGAAATTTGCACGATCATACTCCTCCTCCAAAATTTCATCCACTTGGCTTTCCAAATTTGATGTACGAGTACTCATTTTTCAATCCAAAGTACCTAAAAAGATCATTTTCAAGGTGAGATTGTGGGCACAACATGTAATATAATGGAAAACCAGTGTTTTAAGAAAGAGAAGTTGGTTAGAAAGAAATGCAGTAGTTCTGGGTAGAGCTACTATTTTTCTGCCAGCTACAGTTGTTCAGCTCTATGGGCACGATCGCGCTAAGTCCATTTTGGATCTTGAGAGCTATCGCATAACAGGGGCGCGATCATGCCGTTGAGTCAACCCACAGGCAGAGCGATTGCGCAGGGTCAGCGCAATCACGCTGAGAAACTGGACAGTCATGTTCTTCAACCAAACAACCTCCATTACAAAATTTTCAAAACCAGATCGTAGATTTAATTCATTCAGGAGGGTATTTCTCAACACTAAGCACCATAACAACACAGTTTCTTGCTCTATTTCATAGAATCCCTCAACAACACAAGTTTTGGGTCATTTAAAAGCTTCATAACAATGGAGGAGCTTTTAGGTACTCAAGACTTCCCCAAATTTCGGCTTAACTACACTTGTTTAACTCGTAAATTCATACCAATAACCATGAAATAGTGGGAGGGACAGATATACCTTGATGCCTAATTTTGGTCATTAACAGAGAAGAGAAAAAAGGAGGAACTTTGTGCTCGTAGTTCCAACTAAACCCCACAACTTGTCTTTGTGATTTAGGCATTTAGCATCTCGGGGAGGTACTGAGGAGGAGAGAATTTACCTGATGAACTTGTAGGAGATGTGGAGAACTGAAAAGCTTCTTTCTTTTAGTTTACTGTGCTGATACATTCTTAAGCAAGATCGCGGTAGCAGAGCGCGATTGCGCTGCTCTATGAAATTTCTCTTAGTGCCATCGGTGCTTCTACAACGCGATCTCGCTTCATAGTCTTCTTGAAAATTTTTAGTTGCTCACTGTTTTGACATGTGATGGCTGATGCAACGGGCACTCTTAGAGATGTGAAACACACCTACTTTGCTTGTTCCAGCCATTTTTTTAGCAGTTTACTATTTTGGGGTGCGATGGCTGGTGCGACGGGCACATTTCCAGGTGCTAAACACACCCATTTTGCACACATTGACTTTTTCAGTTGCCTTACTGTCTTGGGGTACGTTTTCATGTGCGATGTGCACACTTAGATGTACATTTTCACCCCATTTAGCATGTCATTTTGGCACCCTTTTTGATCTTTGGTTTGATTTTTATGAGTCCTCCACTTCTCAACCTGCCCAAACAACTTCAAAAAGACTTGAAACTTTATGGATTAGTCAAAAATCTACAACTAAGCTACTCTAATAAAGAAAAAATTGTAAGCCTTCAAGTTTTGAAACGATGGGTTACCTCCCATCAAGCGCACAATTTAACATCACGGCATGACAATGTCTAACTCACCATCGAGATTTCCACTTGGAAGATTTGAACCTTCGGCCAAAACATGAATCGAATTTCCAGTGGCACTGCCGAGGTGAAGGTTTTAGTATGAGAAGGCCATTCTCTTTATTCTGCATGTCGCACTTTTTGTCCTTCAAGTGAGGAAGGACGCTTTACCTTCATTCCATGACAAACACAAAATCGGATAGACCTTCATACACCCTCCTTCCAAGGTCTTCCATAAGCTTGATTACTTCAACTTCCGTCAATTCAATCAAACTTAAGGTCGAACAATGGTTGAAGAGGGATTTGGGAGCCTCTACCTTCAAGTTGTCCTCATTTATAACATCCTCACTTAGAGATGCTATGACATCATGACCCACAAATAGGGTAGTTGGTTGTAACACCACCTTAAATTCATGATCCTCCCTTGTCTTTTCTTCTTCTTTCTCCCTTGCGTCTACAAAGCATTGCTCTATGGATTGCACATTCTCCTCTTGGGTTTCTAGCGAGGCCAAGAGGGTTTGGAGCTTACCATATACACCTTCTTCACTTGAAAATTCATGGTCCCTGTTAAGGTCACAAGCACCACTATCAACATTGATAGCACAAGAAGGGGGAGGGGGATGATCATCATTGGGCCAATAACTCCAATGTCCATCATGGCCATCACACAAATAACAATTGTGCCCATCATAGGAGTAAGAGGGAGAATACCTTCCTCTCCTAGGGCCAATTCTACACCTTTGTCAAAGGTGGGGTCCTCCATAATAAACACAATAGTCGGGAATATAAATTGGAATGCAACCATCTATATTTCTAACAACCAAATAAGCCATGATGCCATCAGTAAAACTAACTAAAAGAAAATCAATTATTCACAAAATTGAACTCGAGTAAGTAAACTTAAATTCTAAACTAACTTAATATGCCTAATTGTTCCCCGATAATGGCACCATTTTTTATAACGCTCAAATCGTGCTCTCCAATTAGGAGGCCACGATGATCGTCAGAGCAAAATAAAATTTATAATTCCCAATAAGTGTCGGGGTCATACCAAAGGGAACAATGTAGTCGCGATCGATCTAATAAAGAGTCCAAGAAACTTATTAAATTTTAATCAACAAAAAGGAAAAAAGATATCCAAAGGGGGGTTTTAGACTACAACTAAAGATAAAAGTAAATCAAATAAAAGATAAATTGATCAATGGCTTTCACCTTGCTTTCGCCAAGCAAGAACAACAAGGGATAATCGAGAATGGGAATTCAATTCACAAGACCTGCACCCGGTTGACACCTAGGTAATCTTGGCTAAATGTATTCCCTAACTGTCTCTGGACGAATAGAGAATATTTCTCGTGTATTTTCTCTCGAACTAAGATGAGTAAGCATTAAACCAACCAAATAACTTGGGTGAGTTGGGTTATCTCTAACCCCAACTGTTAGATGGGAGTTTCCATCAACCAAGCTATGTCTAGCCTTGATCTAGAGTGGAAACCCCAAATCCCCATTAATGAATCATCCGGAATTCAAGAATTTCTCTCTCGAGCAAAAACCCAAATTAGAAAGATAAGTCAATATTTGCAACCATTGACTATAATTTCAAGCAATGGAGGATTCAATAGACCCAAATAATAAAACAAGAACAAAATCTATATATGAATTCAATAACCCAACAACTATTATCTCTAATACAAACCCAAAATCTCAAGTCAACAATACACCAATAAAATAGCAATTAAGTACAAGAGTTGAAGAATGGAAACTAAAGATTTTACAATAAAGAGCATCCAAATCTTCACTCCTATGGTGTTGGTTGATAAACTTGCTCTCCAAGCTTGCCAAAAGTTGTGAAAATTAACCAAAGATGTGTTTCAAGTCGGCTTAGGAGTCCTTTTGTATCAATTGGGGCTTCCACAAGGGTGAAATATCATTTCTGCCCATTTTCACATTCAGGTACAGTGAAGCGCGATCGCGCTAATGCAACGCTATTGCACTCAAGGGAATCACAGTGGTCAACTTAATCGCGCTGAGGGAACGCGATTGTGCTGTTTTATTTCACAAGCGTTGACCATACTTTCTTCTTCTCTATTGCACCATCCCATCCCCATTGCAGACAAGCCTGTCCTCCACCTTCAGCGCCATTGGCGCTCATGCAGCGCGATTGCGCTGAGGTGCCCAGAATTTTAGAATTTCCTCCAATTTGACTTGTTTACATCCGATTCCGCACCAATCACTTCTAATTTAGATAATCCTACAAAATAGAAGTAATCTGCGTCAATTGCACTATTTTCCCACTTATTATTAGCAAAAGCATAAGTTTAAAAGTTAAATAAGTAGGTAGAATACCAACTTATCAGCTATGCTAAGCTTTAAGACTTATGAATTGAAATTGCATGACATCAAATATGTACATAAGTTTTATTAGAAGTTTGGCATCTAGATATGTCTACCAAATCTATGAACAAATTTGACATCAGATATGTCATTAGTTATGATCATTTTTGGCATCAGACATGCCCCAGTACTATATGAGCTATAAGTATGCTTTGGGAGTAGTATTGAACACCGAGTTGGATTGGGTGAGCGTACCCCTTGTATATCCTAGAACTACGTGCCCCTATAGGTTCTAAGTCCCCTCTGTTGGGCAACAAATTTAGTGATTATGACACAGTGATGCCTCTATACCCTGGCAAGGTATATTAGGTCCTTTCGATGGGGCATATATATCGGATTCCATGTAGCTCACATGGTCTATGTCGGTTAGAGAACCTCCCACAAAAACAGTTTCAAGTTTAAAAATGTATGGACTCTTTGCTTTCAGATTTCAGACTTACTACTTATGATTATGCTTTTAGATTGTGATATTGCATTGAGTCATTATATTACAGATTTTAATATTACCACATGATTTCAGCTTAAAGGATAATTTAAGCATGTTTTATCACAAATTATGCATGATCTCAGTTTTAGACACACTTTCAAGTATATTTTTATCATGACCTATGCATATCTCATATATTTAGTACATTCCATAGTACTGACTGCATACTTCTTTTTGCTGCATCCTATTATGATGTAGATTAGGTAGCCCGCTCCCCAGTCCGTGGCTAGTAGAACAGAAGCACATCCAGTCAGCTTGGTGAGTCCTCCTTCTTCGAGGACTTAGAGTTTAGTTTCATTTCACTAGTTAGATTGTGTATTCAGTATTTCTGTATTTAGAGTTAATTGGGGGCTTATCCTAGAAACTCATCAGTAGTAGAGGTTTTTAGACATACAATCAGATGTTCAGTTGTAATTCAGATTGTCATTTTTTCTCTTATATTTATATAACCGATCAAGTTCCTCATCACTTCAGTTAAGCTTCTATACATATGTTTTGTCAAGTTTTTAAGTCATGCTAATTCTAGAGGGTTATCTTAAGATCAATTGTGATCTTGGGTCCCTTGTTATGTCCACGGGGTAGCCTCGAGGCGTGACAAGTTTGGTCTAGTTAGACCTTTAATCAAGGCTAGAGAACTTCTGGTGTGGGTTTTGTGTTGCTTTTTCTATTTTTGCGGCTTTTGGAGTTGAAAGTGTAACTTTGGTCAGCTGTTGATGATCGTAGCATTAGATTTAAAATCTGATGATTTCATCAGCTCCAGAATGCTGATTTTTGGTTAGGTTGGTGGTTGGTTCGGGTCCCGGGTGAGCCAGGCTCATTTCGGCTAGTTGGTTGGTTTTTGTTAGTGTTTACTTTGTTCAACATTTCTCCAAAATGACCTCATATGGAAGTTTCATCGAATTTATTGATTCTGAAATGTCATTTCTACTCTATGAGCATTATTAGTTTTTGAGTATCGGATATTGATTATGCCCCAAATGCCCCGTCGAAGCTTTAGAAATTGCAGGTTTTGCTGTTGTAGGTGCATGCCTCAGGCCGTAATTGCGATCGTGAGCCCCATCCCTGCTACCGTGATGAGGCACCTATTTTCTTGTACTATGCAATTGTGACATTCTTTGTCATGACCACGATGAATCCTTCTTCCCTTTGTTCTTCACGACCGCATGGCTAGTCCACGCAATCGCGATGGTCTAGCCAGTGTGGTCATCGTAACCGCGTGCGGTCACTTTGCAATCGCGATGAAGGACCCCTGGGCAGTATATAAACTTTCCACTTCGTCTTATTTACTTTAAAATCTGGTTGCGCCATTGTTTTTAGCTCCAAAATCACCTGAGCTCGTGATTGCTTCAATCCTATGCGCTGGGGTGTAAATTCCTTGGCCTTGATCATTCCTCCATCATTATTGGTAAGTTTTATCTGCATAATTACATTGAATTCGCATTCTTGTTTCCTATATTGTTCTTATAGTTGGCTGATTGGTTTGAGCCATTTCCCTTGGTTAAATTCCTTCAATACTCTGAGCATGCACTCACGGGTGTGTGGTGCTCATTATACGTTCTTTCATTTCAGGATTCGGCTTGCACGGACAACAGGCCGTACGGTAACTCGAATTTTGACCCAACTATTATTATTGTAATATGGGTATTGTTAGTCTCGTTTTAACATGGAGTTTATGTTCTTGATAGTTTGACTTTCATTCAGAGCAGTTCAGGCTTAGAGATCATCGTTCTAGTAGCTTGTCATCGGACGACAGGTAGGCTACGGTCTAACTTCTTTAGACTTCGCATATATAGGATAAAATTGTACGAATTGGCATCTTTGGATTGGGTTTATTAGCTTGGCATCATAGACCTTGACCGCTCCTTCATGTCTGACTCATTTTCTTCCTCCATTGTGTGTAGTATTTTTTATACATTATAATATTACCCTTATGGTCCTGTGTGACCTTGTATTCACTCTGGGACATAGATGGTGGGTTATATGGGAATTTCCATGAGTCCCAAACATCTTTATCATTATTTTAGGTTTGTTATCTGTGAAGTAGAGAGATTGGAGCATGTGCAGGGCTGATAGGTTGATTGTTAGCCGTTGTGCTGCTATTTGTGATTAAGCATGTCATTTCCATGCATGTAAAAGGATTTTTCACATATTTTACTACAGTTTTGGCTTTAGGCCTACTACTTCTGAATTTCTAAACATTGCATGGCCTTGGGGGCCCATTTTCGGCTAAAGTGACTTGAAAATGGTTTGGGCTTAACTTTGTGGATCTTCTTGGGGTAAGAAAACTTAAAAGAGAAACTTATCACAATTTTCCTACTACTACTAGACTCAAAAGGTCCGTAGTGCTAGACTGTCTTTTTATTTACTTGAGATGATATTAAACTTGGTAGGACAAAGCACTACAGCTATTTTACTACTGTTTTAGACCCGGTTATGTTTGGGCACCCTTGATGGGTTTTTTAGACTTAATTCACTATTTTAGTCCTGGAACGAGTTTGGGCATGCATATTAGAGATTTTGAGCTATGAGCTTGGATTCAGATCTACTCCAGATGAGGTTTTGGAGATTGAGATTTAGTATATCGTCGAGGACCTCCATGGATCTTGCTGATCTGGACTAGGGACTTTGGGCTGCTGATGTGCCACCATTTTACGGCACTTTCGACGTCTCTAAACTAAGAACAATCGTACGTTTTCAAGCAACCGTCATCGTTTTTGATGGTTTTATGTTATATTTGTAGGAAATGGAGACAAACACGGAAACAGACGGAAATATGAGCAAAAAGATATTCTGGATAAGAGTGACGGCCTGAGTGACGGTCTGTCACATATGTGACGGTCCGTCACAGAGACCGTCAAGTGGAGGCAGACCACTGACCAGGGGTGACGGCCACCGTGACGGTCCGTCAAGGTGGTGACGGTCCGTCACCCCAAGCCATCAAGTTGAGACAGTCCGCTACGCGGAATCCGAGCATTTTTGGGTTTAATTTCTGGACTCCTATAAATACCCTATGTTAGGTTTATTTTACATTATTCATTACCCAATAGTTTTAGAAGAGTTTTTAGTCGATTTTGGAGAGCAACAACACGTTTTCTTGTTCTTAAATTCGTGTTCTTGATTTGTTCTTGGGATCTTGGTTTTTCTTGTTCTTTGATATTTGAAGATTGTTTTCATTATATTGTAAGAATCCCTTCTCCTTATTATGAATATGACTTTCTTCTCTTTTTCTTCTAGCATGATTAACTAAACTCCCACAACTAGGGTTGTGGGAGCCATGGCTAAAGTAGCGATATAGATTCCGGGTAGCGACGGGTTCAATATATATGATTGTCACATAGTTAATCATTCATGCTTAACATTTTCTAGTGGTTGCAAATATTAGAACATGCCTAGGTTTAATTTGCTTGAGTAAAGAGATTAAAACTGGGAAACTTGATTAACAACGAGGATTCGAGACTACCAACTCTCGTCTTATGATTAATGCTGTAACTAGATTAATCTACTTGATGTTTAGGATTGAAATATAAAAGTACACCTTTTCAAGTTAGAGAGAATTGAAAAGTAAATTCATCTATTTGGTTGAGAAACGTTTAGATGATACCATTAATTCAATCACATTGTGACACACATAAAGAAAGAACCCGGTTAAGCTTAGAATCGACATTGTTACAATGCCATGGGGAACACTTCCCTAGTTCATTCTCCTACTGATTATTTCTCATACATTATTGTTCATTTTGTGTACACATTGTTCACACAAAAACCCCCCTTATTTACCGGAAACTATTGACCATTAGTCAACTAATTCACTAAAGACTTAACTTTCACCATATTCTCTGTGGGATTGACCCCAACCTTTGTTGGGTTCTATATTTGACAACGATCGCTTACGCTTCTTAATTGGAGTGGTACTTTGAGCGTTATCAAATTTTGGCGCCGTTGTCGGGGAATACAGTTGATTATTAAGTCCGATGTGTTTATTTGACTCTTAGTCATACTTTCCTGCTTTTACGTTTGTTTGTTGTTTTTGTTTTTGACAGGGTATAGAGTTGTGCATGCCAAGTACCCGGCGCTCGGGTGAATCAACATTACCTTACGACCCCGAGCTTGCTAGAACGTTAAGGCGGAATATGGCAGCACAACAAGAGGCAGCAAGGCTCGCTGCAGAACTGCAGGCCCAACACAATCTAAATGCTCGTGGTCTGCAGGATGATGTTATGCTGAATGATAAGGATATCGACTTGGATGGAGTTGGCACTACGGGTGCCATTGCTCTTCCACCGCTAGCGCCCGGAGCCAAGTTCAACATCACTAGCACGATGATCCAGCTTTTGAACTTGAGAGGAGTGTTCCGAGGTGCCGCTGGTGATGATCCAAACCAGCACCTGATGAATTTCGTGGGCATCTGCAAGTGGTTCGAGTTGCCTGGAGAGAGTCAGACAGCAATCAGGCTCAGGCTGTTTCCGTTGTCTCTGTCTAATGAGGCAGCATTGTGGCTAACAGAGCTGAGCCCCGACTCTATCACAACGTGGGGAGAGTTGAAAGGAGCTTTCCTAGAAAGGTTCTTTCCTCCCTCTAGGATGATACAGTTGAGGGATGAAATTAGTAATTTCAGACAGCAACCTAATGAAGCGTTACATGAGACTTGGTTGCGGTTCAAGAAGAAGCTGACGCAATGCCCAAACCATCAATTGACCGACAACTTCTTGATGCAGACGTTCTACAGGGCACTGAATTCAGCTACCAAGCCAACGTTGGACAATGCAGCAGGTGGTGCATTCATGGGTCTCACTTTTGTTGAGGCCACAACTACTTTGGACAGGCTCACCAAAACCAACAGATCCTGGCATACACGGGATACAGAGGTAGCAGCTAGCACTTATGCAGTTGGTATGTCAACCGAGCAGCGCAGAAAAGAGGAGGAGCGCGACCAAGACATGGCGCATCTGAAAATGCAGTTGGACCTGCTGACAAAGCACTTATTTTCAGGAGGTATGGAGAAGGTAAAAGCTGTGGGTTCCCAAGGTAGAGCAGCAGAGTTGGAAACTGATGAGGAGGCGAATTACTTGGGGGGTTTCCAGGCCAATGGCCAAGGAAACCAAGGTCGGACCTATCAGAAAGACAACTACTACGAAAAAGCTGGTTAAAGATATCGCGATCACGGAAACTGGAGGAATAACACTGATAGAGGTGGGTTGTATGTACCACCTGGTAATCGGGACAAAGCTAGCAACGAGGCAGGGACTTCCAAGCTAGAGAACATGATGGCGAAGATGCTGCTGAAGGTAGAATCGACTGACTCTGGGGTGAAGGAGATAAGGACTAAGTTATCGGCCATGAGTCAAATAGTGGAGGCACATTCCACCTCGATCAAGCAATTAGAGTAGCAAGTGGGACAAATCTCGGCATCTTTAAACCCAAGGAAGATAGGTACCTTGCCGAGCGACACTATTCAAAACTCGAGGAACGACGCGAGCTGCATGGCGATCGCCACAAGAAGCGGCAAAATATTACCGGAATCACATCCGGTAATTCAGACTCAAGTTGAGGGTGATGACACCAACGACAAGGAGGTTGAAGAGGCTACTCAAAAGCCTGCGAAGAAAAGCAAGGAAGCTGAAAAGCTTCAAACTATGGTGCCACGTCCACCGCCCCCTTTTCCGCAACGATTGAAGAAGAAAGCGGATGATAGTAAGTTTCTGAATTTCCTGACCATGCTCAAGCAAATATCAATAAACATCCCATTGGTGGAAGCGCTTGAACAAATGCCCGGTTATGCCAAGTTCATGAAGGACTTGATTACAAAGAAGAGGTAAATAAGTTTTGAACCGGAGGACAACCTCCACCACTGCAGTGCTATTTCCTCGAGATCGTTAGTAGACAAAAAGGAAGATCCAGGTGCATTTACTGTTCCCTGTACTATTGGGAAACTCGGCTTCGGAAGAGCCTTGTGTGATCTTGGTGCTAGCATCAACTTGATGCCGCTAGCAATCTACAAGCAATTGGGCTTGGGAGCACCTAAACCAACGTCCATGAGAGTGTTGATGGCTGACCGTTCGGTAAAGCGACCCGTGGGAATATTGTCTGATGTGCTAGTAAAGATCGGTAAGCTTATCTTCCCAGCTGACTTTGTGATCTTGGATTGCGAAGTGGATTTTGAAGTTCCCATAATTTTGGACGACCATTGCTAGCCACGGCAAGAGTATTGGTTGACATGGAAAGAAACAAACTGAACTTCTGACTAAACAATGAAGTTGTCAAGTTCGATGTGTCCAAATTGATGAAGCAACCAAGGGACATGAGGGTGGTCGCGGTCGTCAATGTTATTGAGGAAGCTCCTGCGGATGTGCATATTGAGGAGACAGGTTTGGTCGAGACTCTAGATATTGCGAGATGGATGCTGCAAAAAGGGAAACATGTAGAGGAAGGCGGTGGAAATAGATCAAGGAAACGAAAACACCGCAAGAGAATCTTCAAAGAAAGAGCGAAGAAGTTGTCACGACGAGCTGTGGAGCCAATAAAAGAGGAAGCTAGAATGCAACATGAGGTTGTCGCGTGCACACACTCCATCGAGTTCTCCTGCTTTGGAGACCCTGGCGGTCTCCAACATCATGTCAGAATCTGAGTTCGATGGACTTCACATGTATTCCTTATTCTCACAGTTTTTAGTTTTCGTATACTTGTGAGTCATACACCACCGAGGGTTTTTGTTGCCGTGTTTCTTTTCCCTCCGGTGTGCTATCTAGTAGAACCGGCATGTTTAGGTTGTTATTTTAAATTTTTGTTTTTTTTAGTGTCTATAGTGATGAGCATGGCGTTTTTCTTTGACTAAAAGGAGCCCCCTTTAAAAATTTTCTGGTTTTGAGCTTATGTTGAAACGATTGACTGTCTGGATCCTTGAATGTCATTGTGTGGTTATGATTAGAATGAATATGCTTAAGCCGAGCGGTTGTTTTGATAGTTGGTAGTGGTATGGTTTCTTGGTGCCAAGTGTGTGTGAGCGTATTGTTATAAATTCTTACTCTGTGCATGCATCTAGAACTTGCCCGGTCTAGTTTGTTAAGTTTGAAGTTTGGTTGCTTAGGAAAGGATCACAGGCCCTTTTTGTGTGCAGTCCACTTAACCAATAAGACCGCCCAATTGCAAATAATCACTTTTGAACCCTGTTTGAGCCATAATTGACCTTGTTCTTTCAATAACCTGTCACCGTTCCTGTTTAACTTTGAATCCCTATTTTGGCCCTGGTCCTTCCTTGGACATCGTGTACCTCGACTCAGGCAATAAGCCTAAGTTGAGGGTGGCTACTATAGAGGTGAATGATAAGAAAAAGAGGATGGAGAAGATTGGTTGTGAATAGAATGAAAATTCGGGTGTGTGCCTAAGAAAAGAAAAAAAAAGAGATGAAAAAGATCGAAAAAGTAATAAAAAGAATTGTCAAAATAAAGAGGCCGCACCTGTAGCTAGAGAGAAGGAAATAAAAAGGTGAATAAGGATGGACAAAGTAAAGTATGTGGTAATAAGACGTCAGTGGTTCCAAGGAGGGCTTAGTCACTAACCCCTAAATGTATCCTACCTGCACCGGAAGCCTCATTACAAGCCAAAACAAGTCCTGTAGTGATCCTGAGCGGCTTTCTGAAGAACTGAAATAGAATAGTAAGGGCAAGCCTATGGTATCGCATGTGCATTGTTTGAAATCATTTGTGAGTGTGAGCGCTTACCTAGTCCCAAATCTTGTGTGTGGGATTTCTTTGTGGTGAGGGCACCAAGATTTCTGTATTGTCTATTGATTGTTAGGATAGCTGCACGTGTGTATGTAGAATGTTCTATCATATCGGAATGACATGTTTGGATCCATGCAAGTTAGTGTTTCATACATTTGTGTGCTACGAGGGAGCTTGATTTAAAATTAAATAAGATGTTGAATGACCATGAGTTGCTAAAGACACGAGTTTGTTTTCTTAGTTGAGTCGTTATATTGTTTTTGTGTCATGTTGCTTGAGGACAAGCGAACGTTTTAAGTTGAGGGTGTTGATGTGCCGCCATTTTACGGCACTTTCGACTTCTCTAAACTAAGAACAATCGTACGTTTTCAAGCAACCGTCGTCGTTTTTGATGGTTTTATGTTATATTTGTAGGAAATGGAGACAAACACATAAATAGACGGAAATACGAGCAAAAAGACATTCTGGATAAGAGTGACGGCCTGAGTGACGGTCCGTCACACATGTGACGGTCCGTCACAGAGACCGTCAAGTGGAGGCAAACCACTGCCCAGGGGTGACGGCCACCGTGATGGTCCGTCAAGGTGGTGACGGTCCGTCACCCCAAGCCGTCAAGTTGAGACAGTCCACTACGCGGAATCTGACCGTTTTTGGGTTTAATTCCTGGACTCCTATAAATACCCTATGTTAGGTTTATTTTACATTATTCATTACCCAATAGTTTTAGAAGAGTTTTTAGTCGATTTTGGAGAGCAACAACACGTTTTCTTGTTCTTAAATTCGTGTTCTTGATTTGTTCTTGGGATCTTGGTTTTTCTTGTTCTTGGATATTTGAAGATTGTTTTCATTATATTGTAAGAATCCCTTCTCCTTATTATGAATATGACTTTCTTCTCTTTTTCTTCTAGCATGATTAACTAAACTCCCACAACTAGGGTTGTGGGAGCCATGGCTAAAGTGGCGATATAGATTCCGGGTAGCGATGGGTTCAATATATATGATTGTCACGTAGTTAATCATTCATGCTTAATGTTTTCTAGTGGTTGCAAACATTAGAACATGCCTAGGTTTAATTTACTTGAGTAAAGAGATTAAAACCGGGAAACTTGATTAACAACGAGGATTCGAGACTACCAACTCTCGTCTTATGATTAATGCTGTAACTAGATTAATCTACTTGATGTTTAGGATTGAAATATAAAAGTACACCTTTTCAAGTTCGAGAGAATTGAAAAGTAAATTTGTCTATTTGGTTGAGAAACGTTTAGATGATACCATTAATTCAATCACATCGTGACACACATAAAGAAAGAACCCGATTAAGCTTAGAATCGACATTGTTACAACGCCATGGGGAACACTTCCCTAGTTCATTCTCCTACTGATTATTTCTCATACATTATTGTTCGTTTTGTGTACATATTGTTCACACAAAACCCCCCCTTATTTACGGGAAACTATTGACCATTAGTCAACTAATTCACTAAAGACTTAACTTTCACCATATTCTCTGTGGGATCGACCCCAACCTTTGTTGGGTTCTATATTTGACAATGATCGCTTACGCTTCTTAATTGGAGTGGTACTTTGAGCGTTATCAGCTGCGTGTGTCCGAGAAGGGGTATACGATAGAGTAGAGGTATACGGGCAGTGTCCTTCAATGGAACCTACCTGCTGGGCCCTTTAAGCACCGGAGGAGGTACATACAGAGTTACTGTTCCACCCGGATATCATCATGCATCATACCATTTGCTTGTGAAAGGTTCCACCTTTGTTTGGTGGTTGCTGAGTGTATGCTCCAGTAGTATGAAATGCTGGAGTGTTTGTCTTCACTTGTTTGTGTTCCTCTGGTGTATAGGAGCCCGTTAGGAATGTAGGTAGGTTTGTTATTGCTTAGTCAATTTATTATTTCATATGTTGATTTGATACTATGATTTGGATATTGAAAGTAGTACTTGTATCTTGACTTGGTTCTTATTCTTGTATTCGAGCATGTTATTATCATCCTGTTTCCTCCTTTCCTTCTTACTTGAGGTTACCAGTATACCACCCGTCTTTCTAAAACTTCTTGTATATATAGTTATAGCGAGGATCCCATGTGCGTCTTTTCTTACTTTCACCTGTGCTTCTAATATATATTCTATTAGCTTGCCATGTTTGTTGTTTTCGATTGTCTTCCTTCTGTGCTAGCTTCCGTGTACTTCTTAATTGCTTTTTGTGACTACTTGCTTCTACTCTGCTTGTTACTACTCTTTTATATTATATGTTCCCAGTCGGCCTATGATGCCTACTGGGTACCATTTGCTTCGCATTTGGTGCTCACACTACACTCTGTATCTTCTGGTGTAGATCCTAGTGTAGGCCCTCGCTATTAGTTGTGGACACTCGTGCGAGGAGACTTTTGAACCGTCTAGACTGAGGGTGAGCTCTTTGCGACCGAAGTTTGACTTTAGTTTATCTTTTGTATTCTGTACTCTCTTACTACTTGGAGATATTATGCTTATATTATTTTGAATCCCTTTGTACTCCTTATATGTAGATCCGGCTCTTATATACTATGATACCAGATTTTGGGTTTTGTTTTAGCTTCCATATGCTATATATATACTCCTGTTGTTATTTTTCTTGTCGTATGACCCTTGCTTTCGCTTATATTACATGTTCTTTCATTAAATTGTTAGATAGTAGCCCATTACTGACCATTCTGAGCTACGGGGATTGGCTCACCTATCGGAGGGTTGTAGGGGCCATTATGACCGAGAAATTAGGTCATGACAGCTTGGTATCAAAGCTTAGTTTCACCGGTATCATTGGTATAGGATCCAATGTTTAGTAGAGTCCTGCGGATTGGGGCGGACACGTCTATACTTAATCTTTGGAAGGCTATAGTGACATCTTAGGTAATATGACTCTCTTATTGCTTTTGTATCGTGTGTAGTCCTTGAATGTTTCTTGAAATTTCACTTGTTCTAGTTCATTCTTCCGTAGATGGTTTGTATAAGGTCATCAGCATAAAGCGGAGATGAGCCTCAAACTCCCGCACCTCCGACACTCGGTAGGGGCCGGGGAGGTCATAGAGGTAAAGGTCGAGGATGTCCCCGAGCAGCAGCACTGCTAGAGCTGCTAAAGTTGAGATAGATCCCGAGCATGATTATGAGCTAGAATTTGTTCCCGAGAAGCATGTGGACCGGGGGCAGCCCAGGTACCACCAGCTCCAGTACCAGATTCATCCCCAGCTCAGTGGCCTTTTGAGGTAGCACAAACATCCGCTCAGGGGGCAGCCCTGGGTGCACCAAGTTCAGGAGCGCAACATGCTACTTCGGCTCCCCGTGCTAGGTCATACCGGTCCCATTAGTTGCACAGCCTCTTCCTCCTTTCCCAGCTATGACAGAGACGGAGCAGAAGGCACAAGGTAGATTTTTGGATTGGCACCTCCAAGGTTCGCGAGTTCTTCAGGTCAGGATCCACATGATTTCATTACTACCTGTGAGGATATGTAACACCATCTAGATTTGATGGAGACTCACGGTGTTGGTTACACTACATATCAGCTGGAGGGACCAACTAAGTTATGGTAGAGGGCCCATGTTGCTTGCAGATCATCATCTTCACCTCTGTTGACTTGGACTGAGTTTTATAAGGCCTTCATGGACAAGTTTTTGCGACAGAGCAAAAGGGAGCATCATAGGGAGCAGTTCACTAGGCTTATGCAGGGTTCTATGACCGTGTCCGAGTATGAGACCCATTTCCATCAGCTTGCCCTATTTGGGGCCATGATTATGCCTATCGATCCTGATAGAGTCTGTAGGTTTGTTTGGGGGTTGCGGTCAGAGGTTAGAGAGCCAGCTGAGATATTGGTTGCTAGTGGCTGATCATTCCAGGCTATTATCGACTATGCCCACACAATAGAGGACTTGCATAGTCATGACTCCGGGGCCAGAGATAAGATGCCTCAATATCAAGGTGGCTATAGTGGTTCTCATTAGGGTGGTAGAGGTTCAGGATAGTGGGGCCGAGGTTATTTGCTGCAGAAACACCAGGTTTAGTCTAGTAGGCCAGTTCAGGCTTCACTTTAGTCTTCTAGTGGGTCTCAGTTTGAGTAGGGTCAGGGTAGCTAGCAGGGCAATAGTGGTCAGTCGTCGAGAGGTGCATCTTCTGGGGTATCAGGTAGTGGTGTACATACAGGTTCTACTAGTTCATCTCGCCAGTCTAGGACATCCTTATGCCTCGAGACAACTTAAGATTCATGAGATAAACTACCCTACTCATGATCTTGAGTTAGTGGCCGTTGATTTTTCTTTGAAGATTTGGAGACACTACTTGTATGGTGTCCACGTGGATTTATTCATTGATCATAAGAGTCTTCAATATGTATTCACTAAGAAGGAATTAAATCTTCGTTAAAGGAGATGGCTTGAGCTTCTTAAGGATTATGATATGAGTGTGCTTTACTATCCGGGTAAGGCCAATGTTGTGGAGGATGCACTTAGTAGATTATCCATGGGTAGTGTGTCTTCAGTTGAAGACAGAAAGATGGACTTGGCCAGGGATGTTCATCAACTGGCTCGACTAGGAGTTCACCTTATAGACTCAACAAAAGGTGGTGTTATTATTTAGAATGGGTCCGAATCATCCTTGGTAGCGGAAGTGAAAGAAAAGCAAGACAGTGATCCTATTTTGCACTAGTTGAAGGGTGCGGTCCACCAACAAAGGTTGGAGGTTTTCTTCCAAGGGGGAGATGGTGTGCTTCGATATTAGGGTCAATTGTGCGTTCCTGATATAGATGGGTTGAGACAATGTATTTTGACAGAGGCTTATAACTCCAGATATTCTATTCACCCCGGTGCCACCAATATGTACCATGATCTACGGGAAGTCTATTGGTGGAATAGCATGAAGAGGGACATAGCAAGTTTCATGGCTAAGTATCCCAATTGTCAATAAGTGAAGGTAGAGCACCAACGACTAGGTGGTATGACTCAGGATATTGATCTTCCTACTTGGAAGTGGGAAGTGATCAATATGGAATGATTACTGGTTTGCCTCATACTCGAAGGAAATATGATTCGATTTGGGTGATGGTCGACCAGATCACTAAGTCATCCCACTTTTTGGCTGTTAAGACTATGGATTCAACGGATGATTATGCCAGACTCTACATTTGGTAGATAGTAAGATTGAATGGTGTTCTATTGTCTATCATTTAAGATAGGGGTACTCACTTTACATCCCAGTTTTGGAAATCATTTCAGAAAGGTCTTTGTACTCAGGTGAAGCTTAGCACCGCTTTTCACCCTTAGACGGATGGCCAGGAAGAGCATACTATTCAAACTTTGGAGGATATGTTGAGAGCTTATGTGTTTGATTTCTAAGGTAATTGGGATGATCACTTACCTCTTATCGAGTTTGCCTATAACAACAACTTTCATTCTAGCATCCAAATGGCTCCCTATGAGGCACTTTATGGGTGGAGGTGTAGGTCTCTTATTGGTTGGTTTGAGGTAGGTGAGGCAGCTTTGATTGGTCCAGATTCGGTTCCTGAGACTATGGAGAAGATTCAACTTATTAGGGAATGATTGAAGACCGCTCAGAGCCGACAAAAATCATATGCAGATGTGAGGAGAAGGGAGTTGGAGTTTGAGGTTGATGATTGGGTATTTCTGAAAGTGTCAATCATGAAGGGCGTGATGAGGTTTGTCAAGAAAGGGAAGCTTAGTCCCCGCTATGTAGGTCCTTATAGGATTTTGAGGAGAGTTTGTAGTGTTGCTTATGAGTTGGATTTGCGAACAAATTTAGAAGCAGTTCATCCAGTTTTCCATGTTTCTATGTTGAAGAAGTGTGTTGGTGATTTGAACTTGATTGTTCCTTTGGAAGATGTGAGTGTGAAGGATAACCTTACACATGAGGAAGTTCCCGTAGAGACTCTTGATCATTAGTTTTGGAGGTTGAGAAATAAGGAAGTCGCTTCGGTGAAGGTCCTTTGGAGGAATCAGCTTGTTGAGAGAGCTACTTAGGAAGCAAAAGCAGCAATGAAAGCCAAGTATCCTCATCTCTTTCCTCTCGATTCAATTTGAGCTTGAGGTAATAGTTTCCTCCTTAGTATGTCCCTCCAATTCTATTCCATCGGTTTCTCTCATGATCCTAGCATGCATTCATGTTTTCCAAAGTTAGTTTTATCATGTTTTAAGTGGAAAAGTTCAGTTTTCATTATTGTTCCTTGGTTTCCATGTGTTGTTGTCTGGTTGGGCTATTTTATCTCCAAGTTTTCTTGTTTAGTCTTCATTCGAGGACGAATGATACCAAGAGGGAGATATTGTAACACCCCAGAATTTGATCCAGGTTTTAAACTCAGAAACTTGTTGAAATTTTGAACTTCCAAGGATCACGGGTTAAGTCCACGAGCCGTGGATGGTTCCACGAGTCATGGAAAGGACTCATGATTTCAGTCCTGCATACCACCCTCAGGTCTGAGAACCACGAGTCAGTTTCATGGTTCGTGGAAATTTCCACGAGTCATGGAACCAACCCGTGGAAATCAGACAGAGAGTGGTCAAGTTCCTAGGAACCACAAGTGGGTTCCAAAACTCGTAGAATTTTCTACAGGTCATTCTATTGAGTTGTAGGAACTCATCGGCAGCTTGCATTTTTTCCTCAGGAACCACGAGTCTAGTCCACGAACCATGATTCCTTCTACAGCTCGTGAAAGGGACCCGTGGACCTGAAGCCGAGGTTTTTAGCAGTTTTCTCTAATTAAATCCCAGAGGTATTTCTATAATTACTCACCCTTTTAACTCTTAAGTGAGGTCGTTTGGCTAAAATTTAGTAGGGTTTCTACCCCATTTATCCTAAGACTCTCATTAGCCCTCATTCATCTACCAAATTGGGAAAAGAACTCCTTCAAGCTCCAAGTCTCAAGCTCTAAGTTCAAGCCTCCTTTAATTTTCAATTTAAAGTGGGTTAGCTTCAATCAAGGTATGTGGGTATTCAACAATGGGTTCCTTTCACCCGTGTGCCCAAAACCCCTAATTTCTATTTTGATTTCATAAACTTTCAAATTAGGGTTCTTACCCAATTCTTATAGACTTTGTTATAAATTGTCTTCTCATGATTCTTACTATGAAATCACTGTTAAATTGCATTATTTTGCATGCGTTTTTACATGTGGACTCCTATTTCTTTAATTGAAGGTTAATTATTGCAAATTCTACATGCATGAATTGATTCAAGTAAATTCGGTATTTGATAGCATGTTTTCATGAAAATTCAACCAAGTGTATGCCTTGTTCCTATGTTCAATGAAAGTATATGTTATTATGAAATTGAACTAGATCCATGCATGTTTTCAAGTTATGAATTATTATGCAAGATAAGACACCCGATGTTCCATCAATGCTCATGAATCATTTTCTAAACTAAGGTTCGTGAGTAGTATGAAGATCCGAGTTATGAACATATTTATTAACAAACTTTGATATCTAGATATGTCATATGTATGTGAGCCTTATGCTATATATGTTTTGGGAGTAGTATTTAGCACCGAGCGATGAGGGTTCTAGATAACCCAAGTCCAAAACTATGTTGCGACTGCTGGCTGCCCTCCGTGGCTTATGAAAGGATCCTTATGACATGGTTCTAACCTTGACCAGTTAGGACAACCTTTTTCAGTATGGGTGCATGGCACTGGACTCCATGTAGCTCAGCATGGTTTATGTCGGTTAAGAGAAATTCCCATATGATTATTTTCAAGCTATGAAATTATATGATACTCTACTTTGAATCTTGACTTTACTTCATGTTTTATGTAATCTTGACTTTACTTCATGTTTTATGTCTTATATCTTGATGTTTACTTATGCTATCTATTTATACGAATGAGCTCATTTTAAATAGGTTTTAAGTATATTTTTATCATGATCATGCATATCTCACATAGTCGGTACATCCTATAGTACTGACGCATATTTTGTGCTGCATCCTTTTGATGACTGTTCTTCCGAACGCGGGGATCCTGTCGCGATGGAGATGAAGGACACCTGGCAGCTATTTAAATCTCCAACTTTGTTTTCTCCTTCACCATTTCGAACAACTCCATAGCTGAGCTCCCAAGCTCAAATTTACTGTTCCCTTGCTTCAGTATTCTTCACCCGATAAGTTCCCTCGTCACCCCTCTCCTCATCCCATGTTTATTCTGGTAAATCTCCCACTAAAACTCCATTGTTGTTAATTCTCAAGCTTGGGAATTACTTGTAGAAATCTGTTTTCTTGGGGCTACAAGTTATTGAGTTTGTGCAACTCACCTCTGCGGTGTAGTTCTCTTGGTCAGGGTAAGCTTCCGCCTTTAATTCTGAGCTTTTCCTATTTTGATCTCGTGAAATAGTAGCACTTCGGGGCTGATTTGGGCCCCAAAAGGAGCTCCGCTCACACCCAAACTTTGGGCATGGGTTTCTTAACCCATCGCGAGCATAATTTTGAAATTTGCTTTTTATTTCATTGCGCGGGCCCCGAGGGTCATTTTTCTGATCTGATTTCTGGTCTGATTTTCTCGTATAACAATATGAGTGTTGTTATTATTGTCTTGACTCCTAGATTATGTTTTTGATAGCGTGGCAGCTTTTTGAGGATGCTCGGAAAAGGAAGGCACACGAGTGACTGTTCAAGCTTGCAGTTCGGCCATGAGGTAGGTTACGATTTACCTTCTAGACTGAGTTTATTTAGATTATATATATTTATTAGTTACTAGAATGTTAGGTTGGATATTAGATAGAATTTAGGCTTAAATCCTGTTTATCATTTTAATTGGCTATTTCAGATTTTAGTCTTGAACTATTATGCTATCCTTAGCCTAGGTGCTTGCTTTATCTGTTTGACTAGTATAGAATCCTTAGTATGCTTTTAGGAGGCTGTAGAGGTAGAGTAGAGATTCCCAGTGGTTTTTGCTTTTACCTTTCATTTTCCCCGCTTTATTCTATCATTAGGTGTAACTGTGGGCCATAGGCCATGGCTTGGATTTGGACGGCATTCCAGGTCAGTTCTCTTTGTTTGGAGGGTATTTTTGCCCTGTTCTACCTGTTGGTGTGTGTGGTTTTTTTATCTGTTTGTGCGTGTGGTTTTTTTTATCTGTTTGTGAATATTTTATACTCACAATTCATGATATATCATTGGTACAATATAGAAGTATTTCTTTCAAAGATTTTGGTTTGAAATGAGGCTTTGCTACGATTGTGGACATTTATGGACTTAAACAAATTATTTTGAGTATTACTATGGAATTTTGAAGGAAAAAAGAGAAAATACTATTTTATGCATATATTTATAGTCCGATGCGGTATTCCAGACCCCCGATGCGTTATTCCTTGTATTTAATTTTCATTTAGATATATATGCATAGCTCGATGCGTTATTTTAGGTATTTTGCATTCACATATCTACATGCATAGTCTGATGCAGTATTCCAGGTGCCCGATGCGGTATTCCGGGTTTGTATTATATTGCATTCATGTATGCATCATTGTGATTCACATTACATTTGTCTTGGCGTGTGGATTGTCTCTGGATTTGGCTTGATCTTGTCTTCTCTTCACCTTATTGGATTATTGATGTATGCTCGACTTTATAACTAGATTTAGGTGGATCCCTGTAATTTTAGCTACTTTCATGTATCTCTTATTTATATATTATCTTTCTGCACTCGGTCGGCCTATGATGACTACTGAGTACCCATTGCCTTGGTACTCATACTACACTCTGCATCTTTTTTTGATGCAGCACCTAGTATGAGCCACCCTCGGTGATTTTCTGTCGTTCGAGGCCTGTTGCAGTTCGGATCGCGGTGAGCTCCTGATGTTTTTAGAGACTATACATACTTTACATCTTGTACATCCTATCTATATTTTGTATTTTGGCTAGAAATCATTTGTTGTATAGCTACACACACCTCACTTTAGTAGCGCTTGTACTAGTGACACCAGGTCCGGGTGGGTTCTCGTGTTGTTTTGTCTTTTTGGTCACTTTAGGTCCATCTTTTGTATATTTTGTACGTTGGTATTTATATAGGCTATTGGCCCTGTCTTTTCTTTATATCTTCTGCATTTCCTTGGTTTAATTATTATTACTGTTTTCCATAATCATTGGGTTTTGGCTTGTCTACCAGGGGGTTATGTAGATGCCATCATGGACCAGTTTTGGGTCGTGACAGAGTGGTATCAATGCACTAGGTTCACTAGTCTCTCCAGTACAAGAGCAAAGTGATTAGTAGAGTCTCGTGGATCGATATGATGACGTCTGTATCCAATAAACGAGAGGCTATAGGATATTCCTAGGAAATATGTCATATTGCTTGATTCGTTGTCATGCATTATTGACTTGATCAACTTCTGAGTATCTTTGTTTCACTCTTTCTCAGATGGTTCGAACGAGATCTACAGTGGGTGAGGAAGAGGCCCCTGCGCCTGCAGTTAGATCCCCAACTAGGGGACAGGTTAGAGGTCAACCCATAGGTCAAGGTAGGGCACGGCCTTCGGCGCCAGCTCAGGCCCGGGCTAGACTACCTCACCAGAGCCTGAGGTTAGGGTGCCTAAGGTTTAGTATGAGCCAGAGCATGTGAGACCAGTCTAGCATCCGACAGGTTTTGTGGCTACTCCAGTATTGTAGGACACCTTGGTTTGATTATTGGGGTTCCTTGAGGGTATGACTCTACTAGTAGCTTCGCTGAGCACTCCAATTGTTTCTCAGGTTTGTGGTGAGGCTCAAACTTCATCTCAGGCGGTAGCAGAGGGTTCAGGAGCACAGCCTCTTCGAGCCATACCAGTTATGTCTTCTAAGGAGCATAAGATGCTTGGTAGGTTCTTGAGATTGGGTCCTCCGAGGTTTTCAGGTGCATCTAGGGAGGATGCGCACGACTTTTTGACTAGCTGCCAGGAAAGGTTACATAATTTTGGGGTTAGTCGAGTCACATGGAGCATATTACACTATGTTTCAGCTGGATGGCCTAGCAAAACAGTGGTGTAGGTTATATGTTGCTTGCAGACCAGCTGGGTTACCTTCGCTTACTTGGGATCAGTTCTCCGCAGCATTTGTGGAGAAGTATGTACCATGAAGCATGAGGGAGAGTCTGACTGATCAGTTTGCAGGGTTGGATTACGGATCCATGACTGTATCTGAGTATTAGGTTTGGTTCCATCAGTTGTCTAGACATGCCACTATGATTCTGCCCACCGAGCATGAGAGAGTACACCGGTTTGTTCAAGGTTTGACCTTGCATCTTCTCTTGGCCACAGAGGGTATGGTAGCATTGGATCAGTCTTTCTGGAGGTAGTTGATCATGCCCATAAGGTGTACTTCACGAGGCCCAAGTGGGGAGTGATAAGAGGCCCTGCCACCATGGCAGTTTCAGTGGTTCTCAGTGCTGTGGTAGGGGCTACTATGGTAGAGGTTAACACCAGCAGTGTTTCCAGCCGAGCTGGCCTATTCAGGTGGCATTACCGACTGCTGAGGGTAAGATTAGCCAGAGTATCATTCCTGCTCCATGAGGTGTTCATTCAGGGTCTACAGGCCATGGTGGTCATTTTGATTCAGCTGGGTCTTCACAGCGGAGTATATGGGGTCGGGGTTGTTATGAGTGTGGCGAGATGGGACACTTTACTATAGAGTGTCTGATGGAACAACACCCTAGGCGACAAGATCAGTTGGTTCAGGCCGCCAAGGCTTCAGCGCCACCAGCTAGAGGTGGTTCACAGGGTATTAGTGGTGATTCCTAGGGTACTATAGGTGGTTCTCAGTATGGTAGGTGAGGTGGTCATGGCGGTCGGGGTAACATGTAGGCATGTCTAGGCTGGACAATGGTCAAGGCTTCAGATTCTGTAATCAAAGGTACGATCTGTGTTTTCCATCTATGTTTGATCCGGGGTCTACATTCTCATATGTATTTGCTTATTATGCTACTCGTCTGGAGTCTACTTGTGAGTATTTACCTGCGCCTTTGCATGTATCTACCCTAGTAGGTGATTCTTTAGTAGTGGATCAGATGTATTAGGCTTGTATGGTGACTATCTTGGGGTACGACACGTGGGTAGACTTAGTTGTTCTTGATATGGTGGATTTTAATGTGATCTGAGGCATGGATTGGTTGTCTCCTTATCATGCGGTCTTAGATTGCTTCGCCAAGACTGTCACTCTTGGGATACCTGGTATCCCTCCTATCATATGGAAGGGAGCCAACAGCCACATACCGAAGGGAGTTATATCTTTTCTAAGTGCCCATCAGTTGGTTGGGAAGGGGTTCTTAGATTATCTTACCTACGTCCGTGATACTAGTTCCACCACACCTCCTCTTGAGTCTGTTCATGTAGTTTGTGAGTATTTGAATGTGTTTCCTTTGTATCTTCCAGGTTTTCCTCCCGATCCTGATTTTGGCATTGATGTTGAGCCAGGCACTAAGCCCATTTCCATTCCACCATATCAGATGGCACCTTCTGAGTTGAGGGAGCTTAAGGATCAGCTCCAGGATCTACTGAGTAGAGGGTTCATCTAGCCTAGTGTGTCTCCGTAGGGTGCTCCAGTTCTGTTTGTGAAGAAGAAGGACGGGTGTATGCGTATGTGTATTGACTATAGGAAGTTGAATAAGGTGACAGTTAAGAACAAATATTTGATGTCGTGTATTGAGATTTGTTTGACCAGCTACAGGGTGCAGCAGTGTTCTCTAAGATAGATTTGTGTTTTGATTATCACCAGTTGAGGATTAGGGCTGAGGACATCCCAAAGACTATATTTAGGACTTGATACGACAATTATGAGTTCCTAGTCATGTCCTTTGGGTTGAGTAATGCCCCAGCAGTATTTATGGAGTTCATGAACTCAGTGCCTACCGAGGCTCGTTTGTGATTATGTTTATCAACGACATTCTAATTTATTTTAGGAGTAGGGAAGATTATGAGAAGCATCTTAGAGTTGTACTTCAGACCTTGCGAGACCACCAGTTGTATGCCAAATTAACTAAGTGTGAGTTTTTGCTTGAGTCTGTGACATTGTTGGGTAATGTGGTGTCCAAGGATGGGATTATAGTAGATCTGACGTAGATTGCAGCAGTTCGTGATTGGGCTTGGGCTACTTCTTCTGTCGAGGATCGCACTTTCATCAGGTTGGTAGATTATTACAGACGGTTTGTGGAAGGATTTTCTTCGATAGCAGATTCATTGACTAGATTGACTAAGAAGAGTGTTACCTTCCAGTGGTCAGATGAGTGTAGGGCGAGCTTTCTGAAGCTCAAGGCCCTATTGACTTGAGCCAGAAGGCGGTGAGTATGGGTAGCTTGGCTTTCTTAGCTACGGAGGATTGACCTTTAGCTTGGGACATCCAGTCCTTGGCTAATAGGTTGGTTCGACTTGACATTTTTGAGCCGGGCCATATTCTTTCTTGTATTGAGGCTAGGTCTTCCTTGTTGGAGCAATTTCAAGCACATCAGTTTGATGATGCAAGATTGAGGATCATTTGTGACAAGGTGTTGAGTGGTGAGGCTAGGAAGGCGACTTTAGATTCAGAGGGTGTTCTGAGGATCGAGGGTCGTATTTGCGTTCCTAGAGTTGGTGACTCGGTCAAATTGATTTTGGAGGAGGCTCATTGTTCTAGATATTCCATTCATCCTAGGGCATATAAGATACATCGTGACTTGAGGCAACACTACTAGTGGTATGGGATGAAGAGGGATATTTCGACTTTCATATCCAGGTGCTTGAACTGTCAGTAGGTGAAGTTTTAGCACCAGAGGCCTGGCAGTTTATCACAGAGGCTACCCATCCCAAAGTGGAAATAGGAGCGCATATCCATGGACTTTGTAGTCGGTTTTCCACGTACCTTGCGGAGATTTGATGCTATTTTTGTTATTGTGGATAGGTTGATGAAGTCTGCTCACTTTCTGCCAGTTCAGACTTCCTACAGTTCCGAGAGGTTGGCTCAGATCTATATTTGGGAGATTGTCTATTTGCATGGTGTGCCAGTTTCTATAATTTCCAATCGAGGTACTCAGTTTACTTTGCATTTCTGACGGTCTATTCAGAGAGAGTTGGGTACTAGAGTTGAGCTTAGCACCATTTTTCATCCACAGACGGACAATCAGTATGAGCGCACTATTCAGGTTTTGGAGGATATGTTGCGAGCCCGCGTTATTGATTTCAAAGGTTATTGGGACCAATGTTTAGCCTTGAAAGAGTTTACATATAATAATAGTTACCATTGCAGCATTTAGCTGGCCCCAGTGACTTTGCGCGGCCCAGAGTAGGCATAAGAGTTATGCTGACCAGAGAGTTTGGGATCTAGAGTTCATGGTGGGTGATAGTGTGTTCCTTCGAGTATCGCCAATGCAGGGCGTGATGAGGTTTGGGAGGAAGGATAATCTCAGTCCGAGGTTCATTGGGCCATTTGAGATCCTTTATCGTATTTGAGAGGTTGCTTATGAGTTAGCCTTGCCCCCTACTCTTTATAGCGTGCATCTGGTGTTTCATGTCTCTATGTTATGGTGGTATATTCCAGATGAGTCTCGTGTGCTTTAGTTAGAGTCGGTTTTGGGTCGTGACACAAAAAAATGACTCGGTACACAATAAGTCAATTCTAAGTGGTGACTCTGTGAATAAATAAATAATTCCTATTCAAAATCTTCACTTGAATTGGAAAAACCCTTCGATCGTTCGCGTTCATTTGTAAAAGGGGTGTGACAGTGATCCATGTGAAATCAGGAAAATTATATTTAAATGTTGGAGAGAAGGATAAAAAAATTAATGTGGCAAAGGCCACAAGGCTTCCTGCTTACTATGAGAAATTAAAAGGAATCTCCAAAGGATTCCCACACTTAACTAGAAGGGAAGTATAGTACTTCCTAGCTCAGAAAGATATATTGGAGAATGCCTTTATTTATGGTGAGAACGTGATTGAAGATGACCAAGTGGAAGAGTATCTCTACATGCTAGACACTTGCACATATGTTAGAGGAAGCCCCCCATTTGAAGATCTAGAAAGACATTCCAATTAAAAGAAACCAAAATATGGAGGAGGCACTAACTCTCGAACTTAAACCTTTACCTTGTCAATTGAAATATTTTTTTTAGGTAGCGATAACACTTTACATGTAATTCTTTATGCTACCTTGACTGATGTGTAGGTTGAAATGGTGTTAAGGGTGGTTTAGTGTAATGACCCTCTAGGTCATTTTCTTTATTTTCATGTATTTTTAGCATTTCAAGCTTTCTCACAGAGGCTACGAGTTATTTATGATTTACAGGGATTGATGGTTCGATTCCCGAGCAGTTCATTTGTGTTTTAAGCCCATTTCCCTGTTTTGAAACTCTTAAGGCTGGTATGGTTAACTTTGGTCAACATTCAGAGAAGAAGGCATGTGATGGAAATTCTATCAGCGTTGTTTGCTCTAGAATATTTACTTTGGATTCGAGGGACCTTTGCTTTGTGTCGCGAGGCTTCCAGACTCATTTTGGGCTATTAGATTTCTTTTGGTTAAAAGTTAGTTCTGATCATGGGGCCCACTTTTTATAAAAATATTCTCTATTGGAGATTTTGTCGATTTCATGGAGTCATAAATGCCATTTTTGATATGGTAGCATATCTGGTTTGTGTTAATGGGTCTCAGAATGATTCCCAAGGGAGTGATCACAGAGTTTCAAGTTGAGTTTAAGCAAATGTTATTTATGGTTCTTGTATAGGCATGGATGCAGTGCCTTAGCTGCCTCTGCGTAGCCGCCCTTGCGCTCAGGGTGCCTTACTTGCGGTGTAGGGGTGACATAGACAGGGTTTTGCCCTTGCGTTCCTTTATCCTCCCCTCTGGTCCCTGCTCTATGCTTGGTGCATCTCACCTGTGGGGTTGGGGTTCTTCGTTCACCTCTGCCCCTGCGGTGTGCCGCAGTAGTGATGCCACGCCTGCATTAATTATCACCGCAGGTGTGCCGATCGCTGGCAGTTTAAAGGGGCCTTCTTCATTTCATTCTTCCATTTCTAAGAAACTCCATTCCTCCATTATAGAGCTCGGTTAAGAAGAAAAAGTTACCATTTCTCATCAATTTCACATCCTTTCGAGGTAATTCCATTCCCGTCTTTGTTCTAGTGCTTATTCTAGATTTATTTTCACATTCCTTCCCATAAATTGACATCAATTGCATGCGATCTTTTGAATCAAAGTCGACTATGGGGCTGTTTTGGGCCCCGAAAGAAGTCTCGTTTGTGCTCAAATTTAGAGGGAAATCAACAATATCGCAAATTCAAGACAAGAGTAATGTGAACACAATTTGTTTAACAAAATAAGGAAGATTAGGGGTATGCTTCCGATGAGATTCTAAAATGGGTTAGGGACATGATTAATCATTCAAACTTTCAATTATAGGTATGCGTAGCTTGATTAGAGCAATATTTGGTAGTCTTACAACCTTCCAAATATATTTAGCATGGCCTTTGTTGAAGCACCATGGATTTACAACAAAACAACCAATTTACACTTAGGTAAATCACACTATTTCTAGCTTAGATTCTTAGATGGGTATTTCCTTCGATCAAGATATTTCTAGCCTTAATCTATGGTGGAAATTCAAAATTCCTACTATTGAATTCTTACCCAATATATGGACTCATCTTTCAAGCAAGAACAAAATTAGTAAACTCAATCAATGTTTGCAACTATCAATTTTATGATTAAACCTTGAAGAATTCAGTAGACCCATACAAAATAATCAATTATAAGCACAATAAATCAATACCCATACCCAAATTCAAACACCCATCATTCGCATACCCCTAGAATAGAATGTAGTTACTCATATTAAGGGAACAAGAGAATATATTAAATGGGTTTCCCAAAATTCCATTCATATTAAGTTAATTTCCAATTCCAATCTCAAAACTTTTAAAAATGGTGTTTTTCAATGAGGAAGAAGAAAAGAGAAAGTGTACTCTCAATGCTCTTCCTTGGGAAAGTAAAAACTGATTTTTTTTCTCAGGTACACACCCTTAAAAGGATTTTAGAACCTTCTCAAATACGTCATAAGACTTTGGACAAAAATACCCTTCGGGGCTTGTACGATCAGTGTGCAATGACTCACATGTGGCATTTTCTCTAGGCAGTGAGTTCAACCTCCTGGGTGACCCAGGTGTAAAGGGGGGTGCAGCCGCATCTTACAATGTGTGGCTTGCACCTCTTGACACTTCCTTCCTTCTTTCCGATCACCTTTACACTTTAACTTCTTTTTGAGCTCTTTAGGTTCAATTCCTTTGCTTTCTTCTCTAGACTAAAAGTATCTGCATTTTTATCAATAAAGGCAATAAGTACCTCTAATTTCTCATTAAAATATGGCAATAATTCATGAATAAAGGCTCAATAAATTGGTAGATTACCAACTTATCAAACCCCCAAACTTGAACTATTGATTGTCCTCAAGCAAGATACTCACATGGTAAGAACTGAAATAAGTTCTCAAAACACAAGGGTGGTACACAGGATTAACTCTATTCTAAATCTAAGAAAATACGAACAAACGACTCAAAACAAAAAGACTCAACTACAATGCTCCTGTCAATTGGTATCACCAAACTCTCAAGGCAATTCTCATTTCAAAACATCACCAAAAAGGATTTCATTTTTCATTCAAAAGTAAGGGATTTGTTATTCTAAACAAGATTATCAAGATTCTCAAGTCATTTTCATGGACCTTCAAGGTTTTCCTCGAGATTCGCCACACAACTTGTCTCATTCATTGCTCTCAATTAAAATACAGACATCATCATACATTTCAAGTGCGCGATGCCACTCACCACAAGAGAGAATCCCACTCACAATCATGCAATTCAAATTAGAGGGATTATAAGAGAATACAAAGACACTCACTCTCTCAAAGAAGTTTGAGTGCACACGTATAAAACCATAGGCTTGCCTTTCATGTAATTTGCCTCTAATGTAGAGTTACCAAGCTCGGAATCACTAAGGACATGCAGGATATGATGTTGGCTAGGGTTAAGGTGAGGATTACATTTATATCAAGTAACTAAACCTACCTAACTCTCCTTGTGATCATTCAAAAGACCGCTCACATTTTCAGACATTAACTTTACCTTATTTCTCCCTCTCACAACCCAAGTTTCCCTTCAACTTGATCATTCAACATCCTTTTATTATCTTTACTTGGTAGCACCAATTTCTTCCATTTTCATTTTTTTTCATTTCATTGGACATCTTGAAGAAATTTTGATCTTAGGCATAAGGTGCGACCTTGCATTGAAGTGCATCCCTTTTCTTCTACACGCATTGCACATACACCCCCAAACTTAGGCCTTTTCCTATGTTATCATTTCAATTCCTCCCCAAATTTAGGTCTTTGCATATGTTATCATTTCAATTTCCCCCAAACATAGGCTTTTAGATTATATTTAACTTTTGAGCCATTAGGTAGTATGGATGCAAAAATCAATGGTCCAAAGATGGTCAAGGTGTCTAACAAGGTGTCAAAGAGAGGTTATAAGCTCAAAGGGACTTACAAGGATCAATGTAAAGGGAAGTCAATTTGGGTAAAGTGGCTATTCAAAAAAAAGGTCAAAGGTCATCTTCCAAGCTTGGTGACATCTAGGATTTTTCCTTGAATCACATTCAAGGAAAGTTCTAGACAACACATGTACAAGAGAACAAAGTATAAACTTTCCACGCAAGACATAACAACACAAGAATTTCACAATTAGTCTAAAAAACAATTGGGACAAATGACTTTTGACAAGCTATTCTGAGTTATTTTACACACTCATTTGTGAATATATCAAGCCAAATGGGGAATGTGCAAGTCATGACAAGATAATGCTTAAGAAAAATTCATTTTCCCCTATTTTCTTCAGTTTGCAAAATTTCTTACCAAGAAAATTTTTGGTGGGCCTATTTTCAGACAAGCAAAAATAGACTCAATTTAATACTAAAACTTGGCATTTTCCCTTAAAAAAGTCTCCTCTCAATCTATCATAGGGAAACACCAACCCAATTCGACAAAAAAATAAACAAAAGAAATAAACAAAAGAAAATAATTTGCTCCTTGAGAAAGAACTGTGGTAAGAAGAAAACCCTTGGAGTTTATTAAAATAATCTACTATTAACAAGGCGACCAAGATTAAAACCATTCAAGACAACATTTTGCTAATTAAAACATATTCCACAAGGAGGACCCAGTACCACCAAACTTAAACAAAACATTGTCCCCAATGAAATAAGTGTTAGTAGAGGAGTACTCCCTGTAGTGGCATGTGACACATAGAGGGACAAGTGTGAAATACCCCGACCATAACATGTGCGAATAAAAATGAAAAAGTTGCCAGTGATCTATTTGCCCACGTGCAAAGTGATATGCGTCACACATAATATCAAGGGAAAAATGCCCTGGCTATGAAGACCATTCTAAATAGTGGGTGGAATGCTAATGATCTGGTTAAAAGTGTAAAACAGTGTGCATTCTGCATAGTTGAAGGTGCGATTTGCACCTTAGGCCACATGTTTGGTTCCAAACCTTGTCAATCTTACAAGGATCTGCTTCTCCACATGCAAAGTGCAATGCCACACGCAAAATATGGCATGCAATTTGCATAACCCAGTGCATGTGTGTTTAAAAGTTGAAGGGGGAACTATTTTGACGAGCGATGATTGTGCAAAGCGTACTTCTTCAAGTGTGTTTTGCATATTGCCTTAAGCAGAGGTAATTTGATGCCTTTCCAATCATTCTAACCCTCTTAACTTATCTTTTACCAACATAATTCAACAAAAACAACAAAAAAATAACAAAAGAGAAAAATACTAAAATAAAAGAGGATGGTTGGATTGCCTCCCAAGAAGCACTTAGTTTAACATTAAGGCTCGATGAGGGTACCTATCAATCATGGTTTATTGAGGTGAGTCACTACTATGAGCACAACCTCTTCCAGAATACCCAAATATTTCTTGACTTGTTGCTCATTGACTTTAGATGTTGAGATATTTTTGGCTTCCAACTCAATTGATCCATTTGTAAAAACATGAGAAATCTTAAATGGGCCAGACCATTTTGAGTTGATTTACTTGGAAAAATCCAGAGTCAAGAGTTGAACAAGAGCACCCAATCACTAGGAGAGAATTCTCACTTTAGGATTTGCTAATCATGGTAATGCTTTATTCGGGCCTTGTAGAGTGAGGCATTCTCATAAGCTCAAATCCAAAATTTATCTATATCATTGAAGTCTTAAACCCTAGGATGAACAACTTTTTCCCAATTCAAGTTTAGCCTTTTTAAAGCTGACATGGCTTTATGTTCTAACTCCACCAGAAGATGGCAAGATTTTTTAAATACCATTTGGTATGGACACATACTGATAGGAGTTTTGTATGCTATTCTGTAGGACCATAATACATCATCCAATTTCCATGCTTAATCCATTCTGTTGGTATTCACCATTTTTGTGAAAATGGATTTGATCTCCCTATAAGATACTTTAACTTGGCCACATTTTTGTGGGTTGTAAGGGGTGGCGACCTTATGCTTAAATTCTTATTTCTCAAGTAGAGCACTAAACAATCGGTTGCAAAAGTGAGATATTCCATCACTAATCATGGCACGAGGATTGCCAAATTGAGAGAATATATGTAATGACCCTTTCGATCATTAATGCATTTTTGCCTTCTTTGTACTATTAGAGCTTGCTTGTAGAAGCCCTAAGTCATTTATGGCTGATTGGGACCAATGGTATGATGTTGTGGCCGTTCGTTAGGTAGTTATGACCAGTTCCCTATTTTAAAGCTTTAACTTAGGAAATCGTTCACTTTAGTCAACATTCTTAGCAAGCACGCTTGGAATAAGAATTCCAATAGTTTCATTAGCTCAGGAACATGGACTTTGGTATAGTTGGACCCTTGGCCAGTGTCTGGGTGCTTTTGGTTTGGAATTATATCTCTTTCTGTGTTTTCATACCAATTAGGCTTTTAAGGTTGACTTTGGTCAACATTCGGGGAAGATGGCCTCGAATGGAAATTATGTCAGTGTTTTTAGCTCCAAAATATCGACTTTGGGCTAGAGGGACCTTTCATTTGGGTCCTGAGGTTTCCAAACTCATTTTGGGCTATTGGGTTTCATTTAGGAAAAGTTGGCCAAAGGTTGGTTTTAGGCGTTGGGCCCACTTTTCATTAAATTGACCTATATTAGGATTTTTGTTAATTTTTTTAGTCTAAAATGCCCTTTTTAGTTGAATAGCCTAGTTCATTTATGTTTACGGAACCCCAAATGTATTCCCGAAGGTCCATGTGTTGATCCTTGGCCTTAGCTTGGTTGTTGGTTGGTGGTGGCTGCTGCAGCACCAGCCATGTCATTGCATGCATATGGGCAGGCTGCGTGTATGTAGACCAGCCATGCCAGCCACCTCCCTATTTTCCTACACCTGCGAGTTTCGTAGATAGCGTGTGTGTGCCCGCGCGCATGGTGGTATACATGTGAGTGTGTTGGCCTAGCGCTAGCCTGACCTCTGCATAGCACTGGGCGTGTGCGTGTGCTCGGATGCACACGCAGGTCCGCATGCATAGCGCCTGGCAATGTGTGCATGGCAGCGCTGACAGCCTATATAAATTTCCTTCTTCTCAATTTTATTCGAAACTTTCCCAACTCAATTTTCTACCATTTCCTTCAGCTCCAAAGCTCCCATTTCTGGTGCGGGATTTTCCAAAGCATTTGGGTGGATAAATTCTTGTTTGTGATCATTCCCTCATTGTAAATTGGTATGTTCTCGTCTTTAATTTCCATTAATCTCCCTTTCTTTTCTAGATTGATTCTTGAAGGTTGAGGGCTATTTTGAACCACTTCTCTTCTCATTTTTGGAGCACGTGTTCCTTGCAATGTTGGGAACCTTGTGGTAAATTTTTTGGTTTTAGGTTTTGGGGCCCACGGGCCTACTTTTGACCTAGATTTTTACATGGCTAAACTTTTAGCAATATGGGTGTCATTAGCTTCGGATTGATGCATAGAATATGTTCTTGATAGTTTGTTTGTGATTTGGGGTTTCTTTGAGCAGTTCAGGCTTGGACGACGTCGTTCCAGCAGCTTATCATCGGACGATAGGTAGGTTACAGTTTTCCATACCTTAGACCTTGCGTATATAGGATATAATTGCATTAATTTATATCCTTGTTTGGTTATTCTAGGTTGGCAAGCTAGAACTTATCCGTCTATTTTGTCCGAATTATTTATTATGTTGGTTGTAGCATTTTGATCTACTTTTGTAATATTACCCTTGTGGCCTCGTGAGGCCTTAATATATACCTTTGGACCATATATGGTGGGATATAGGGAATGTCCGCGAGTCCCAGATATTGAGTTGTGATTCTAGGCTGGTTATTTATGTTGTAGAGCAAATTGAGCCTATGCAGAGCCAATAGGTTGATTATGAGCCGTTGGGCTATTGATTGTGTCTGGGAATATCATTTCATATCTAGTGTTTTTTGCATTATTTTACCATTACTTAGGCTTTTTGCCTAACTATCACCATTTTCTAAACTTTGCATGGCCCGAGGGCCCATTTTCAGTGTAAAATATTCTACATAGACTCGAAACTGGTTTTGTGGATTTTCTTAGGATAAACGAGATTAAAAGATAATTTTATCACTTGTTTTAACACTGATACTAGACTCAGCTGAGCCGTAGTTCTAGATATGTTTTACTTTGTATTTAGACGCGAATACACTCCGGGCACTCTTTATTGGGGTTTTGAGGTTTCGATCACTAATTTAGACCTAGATAGACTCTGGGAACTTACTACGAGATTCTGATCACTGGTTTAGACCAGGATACACTCCGGTCAGCTATATTTGAGATTTCACAATTTAGTATGTGGTCTATGAGATCTCCATTGACCTTGCAAATCTAGACCATGGGCAACATGCTGCAAGTACCGGAGGAGGGGTAGACAGTGTAGTTGAGGTATACGAGTGTATCCTTTCATGCTACTGGGCCTATAAGCACTAAAAGAGGTACATACAATACTGCTGTCACACCGGTTTCATCATATCACATTATATCATTCATATTGTGTTCGGGTCCACCCTTGTTTGTTGTTTGCTCAGTGTATGCTCTGGTAGCATGGGATGTCAGAGGGTTTGTTTTCACTTGTACGTTTTCCTAGGGTGTATGGGATCCTGTTGGGATTGTAGGTGGATTATTTTTTTGTATCTTAGTATAGTACTTGTTAGTGGCCTTCCGATCATTTGTGGATTAGTGGATTCTATCTTATTGTGTCTCTAGTTAGTGGCCTTCCATGCTTTAGTGGTGTAGCTTATTCTATCATAGGGTTGTACTTGTGAGGTTGCTTTCCATTATTCTTATCTTTAGAGTTGTGGTATTAGAATGATTTCATTTATAGTATTGTTTCAAGCTTTAGTATGTTTACTCGCCTTTCTTTCCTTCCCCTTTATTTGAGGTTACCGGTATACCACCATCTTTCTTAAACTCCTTCTTTATATATATTATTGTTGCAAGGATCCAGGTGCATTCTCCTTTCCTTCACCTATATTTTGTTATATATATCTTTTGTGGCTAGCATAGAATGCTTGTATTCTCTTTGTCTTCTATCCGTGCTAGATTCCGTGTGCTTTCCTCTTCTTGTTTTTGTGACTGTTTTCTTTATTTTCTCCTATTTACTGCTTATATATCTTATATGCTCTCAGTCATCCTATGATGCCTACTGGGTACCCGTTTCTTTGCAATTGGTGCTCATACTATACCTCTCCATCTTTCTGGTGTAGATCCTAGTGTGAGCTATCGCTACTGACCACGTGGATATTCGTACAACTTTTGGATATTCACTACTAGGGTGAGGTCCTACCAACCGGGGCTTAACCACATCTCCTATTTTGGCACTATTACTCTCTTATGTTATTCAGAGATAGTTGTATATTCTATTTTGTTCTCTCTAGTACTCTTTCTTTTATTAGAGGCTCCTACACTATCAATACCAGGTTGTGGGTTTGGGTAGTTTATATATATATATATATATATATATATAAATATATATTGGTTGTTCTCCTTCATCGTTGCTTTATTTATCTGCTTCCACTTATTTCTGCTTATTGTGCGTGCTTGCTTAGGTAGTAGCCCATTACTAACCATCCTGGGCTACAGGGGGTGGTTCGCCTACTATGGGGTTGTAGGTGCCATCATGACCTTAGAAATCAGATTATGATAGTTTGGTATCAGAGCTCTAGGTTCACTAGTGTCGTTGGTATAAGAGCAATTGACTAGGTAGTCTAGCAGATCGTGTAACACCCTGGAAATCAAACCAGTGTTCTAAGTTGAAATTTATAAAACATCCTAAGTTTCAATGAATCACGGGTCCAAACCATGGACCGTGGTTTGAACTACGACTCGTGAAATGGAATCGTGATTTAGACTCTGTAGAAACTAGCCTATGATCTGAGACCACGAGTACACTCTACGGATTGTTGTTTGTTCTACGGACCATAAAGTAGACTCGTGGAACTCAGGTCTGAGATCCGTCCTGTTCCCAGGAACCACGAGTGAATATTATGGACGGTAGTCTTTTTAACAGGTCATCCTATTGACTCATAGTTCCTCTCCTGCAGCATGTGCTTTTGGCCAGGAACTATGAATGGAAACCACGAGCTGTGGTTTGGTCTATGACTCATGAAATCCATCTATGGTACCTGAATATCGACTTTTTTCAACTTTTTCCTAATTACACTTTAGGGGTATTTTAGTTATTACCCATCCTTTTAACCCCTAAATGATATTGTGTTGACTATTTCTAGAAGGGTTTCTACCCCCATTTAGCCTAAGTCTATCATTATCCCTCATTCATCTACCAAATTGGGAACATAACTTCTTCAAGCTCCAAGTTCAACTCTCCTTTTCTTTTCAATTTCAAGTGGGTTAGCTTCAATCAAGGTATGTGGGTATTCAACAATGGGTTCCTTTCACCCTTGTGCCCAAAACCCCTAATCTCCATTTTGATTTCATGAACTTTCAAATTAGGGTTCTTACCCAATTCTTATAGGTTTTGCTATAAATTTCCTTCTCATGATTTTATTATGAAAATACTACTAAATTACATGCTTTTGCATGGGTTTTACATATGAAGTCTTATTTCAAATTGAAGGCTAATTATGGTAAAATCTACATGCATAAATTGACTCAAGTAAATTTGGTATTTGATAGAATGTTTTCATAAATTTCAAGCAAGTGCATGCCTAGTTCCTATGTTTTATGAAAGTATATGTTATTATGAGATTGAACTAGTGCCATGCAAGTTTCCAAGTCATGAGTTATTATGCAAGACAATACACCCGATGTGCCATCAATGCTCATGAATCAATTTCTAAACCAAGTTTCGTGAGTAGTATGAAGATCCAGGGTATGAACATGTTTACGAACAAGTTTTGGCATCTAGATATGTCACATATATGTGAGCCTCATGTTATATGTTTTGGGAGTAGTATTTTGCACCGAGCGATGAGGGTTCTATATAACCCAAGTCCAAAACTATGTTGTCACTGTAGGTTGTCCTATGTGGCTTATGAAAGGATCCTTATGAACATGGTTCTAACCTTGGCCGGATACAAAAATCTTTTTCAGTGTGGGTGCATGACACTGGACTCCATGTAGCTCAGCAAGGTTTATATCGGTTAAGAGAAACTCCCACATGATTATTTTTAAGCAATGAAGTTATATGATACCCTATTTTGAATCTTGACTTTTCTTCATGTTTTATGTCTTATATCTTGATAATTTCTTATGCTATCTCCTATTATGAAAGAGCTCATCTTAAGCATGTTTTAAGTATGTTTTTATCATGATCATTAATATCTCACATACTCGGTACATCCTTTAGTACTGACGCATACTTTTTGCTATATACTCTTGATGATGCAGATTTAGTTTCACGTCCTCAAGTTCGTGGCTAGAGACCCCAGGACATTTCTAGTCAGTTATGGTGAGTCCTCATTGTTCGAGGACTAGTTATGATTCTTGCTAGTTTTTGGTTATTTACATTCGTACCTTGAGTTAGCTAGGATCTTGTCCTAGCAACTCCTTATGTCGTGTGTAGAGGCTTTTCATACATAGCCAGTATTTGAGTCTCTCTTTTAAAATTATGTTTCGTGTTGACGTATCATTTATGGATTTGGGTTGCCTAATGTTCTATCTATGCTTCTGTTATGGTTTCTTTTGAATGGCTGGGTATACTATGACCAAGGGTTAGTCTAGGGAACTCATGCCCCAGATCTCATATTACGTCTAGGGAGTATCCTAGGGTCTTGAAAAACTTGGTATTAGAGCCTCAGGTTCAAGAGTCCTAGGATGTCTAAAAGCCGCATCGAGTAGAATCTCTTTCATGTGTGTGAAGCGCGCCATATTTATGAGAGGGAAGCTACGAGATTTCTTAGAAAAACTTCACTTCTTTCATGATCATATCATGCGATAGAGTTTAAATCTAATATCCCTTTAATCCTTCCCTTATACATTTTAGATTATGCCTCAACATGCTATGCCTCAGTGAGCCACTCAGAATGCTGCTCCTTTAGTTTTGGCCCCCGAGGTCACGAATGAGGAGTTCTGGAATGCCATCCACATGCTAGCCCAGACCATAGCTGATCAGGCCAACCAGCTGGCTCCTATCCCCATCCACGCTCAAGGTGGGGTAGCGGCCCGAGTTTGTGACATTATCCATATAAACCCACCGAAGTTCAGGGGTTCAAAAGTGAATGAAGATCCACTAAACTTTATTGATGAAGTGAAGAAAATCTTTTATGTTATGCAAGTGGCTGGGGTTGATAGTGTTTAGTTGGCATCCTATCAACTCAAGGATATGGCTCATATCTGTTTCACATAATAGAAGGAAGCTAGGGATAGGGATGAGGTCGCTGTAACTTGGGAGTGTTTCAAAAGGGCTTTCCTCGATCGGTTCTTTCAGAGGGAGTTAAGGAAAGCGAAGGCTGAGGAATCTGTTAACTTGAGGCAGGGATCAATGTCAGTCCAGGAGTACATCTTGAAGTTCACTCAGCTGTCTAGGTATGCCCCCTCTATGGTAGGTTCACTATGTTGTTGAGTGATATGAATATTTCTAGACTCATGACCCATGCTCACCAGATCGAGGGAGACAAGCTTAGAGAGATGGATAGGTAGAACAAGAGCGTTAGATATGAGAGTTCAGGTTTTGGCCATCAGAGGTCCGGTGGCAGACATCGCTCCTCATTTCAGAAAAAGTCGCCCGGACCCATTTATTCTTTTGCTAGTGCTCCTACCCAGGCCCCCAGGCCTTATCATGACCAGACTGGTAGAGTATTGGGTTCCTATCCACAGTCTCAAGGGAGTGTTGCTAAGGGATCTTCCCACCCTATTTGCAGCAAGTATGGGAAGAGTAACCCATGAGAGTGTCATTTGGGCACAGGTGCATGCTTTTGATGTGGATAGGCTGGACATATGATTAGATATTGCCCTTCGCCTAAGAAGGGACAGGAAGATAGTAGGGTTCAGTCTACTCTAGAAGCCCCAGGAGGTCAACCAGCCCAGCAGGGCACTACTTCTAGTTTTGGTGGTCAGCACCAGAACTACCTTTATGCCATGTTCCTTCGTCAGGACTAAGAGAGGTCACCGAATATTGTCACTAGTATGTTGCAAGTATTCTCTTTGATGTGTATGCTTTGTTGGACCCCAGTGCATCCCTATCTTTTGTGACCCCTTATGTAGCATGAAAATTCAAAATTTGTCTTGAATTGCTTTTAGAACCCTTTTGTGTGTCTACTCTTGTTGGTGAGTCAGTCGTAGCCAAAAGAATCTACTGAACTTGCCCTATATCAATCCTTCAGCGGATCTAGTAGAGTTGGAGATGACTGATTTTGATGTTATTCATGGTATGGATTGGTTGTATGCTTTTTATGCTTAGGTTGATTGTCTTACTCGGGTTGTCAGTTTTTATGCTTCGGTTGATTGTCTTACTCGGGTTGCCAGTTTCAAGTTTCCAAATGAACCCATCTTAGAGTGGCAAGGTTGTCCCCCATCCTTGAAAGGTCATTTCATATCTTATATTAAGGCTAGAAAGATGATTTCTAAGGGTTATGTTATCATATAGTTTGGGTTATGGCAATGGAGTCTGAAACCCCATCCCTTCCGTCTGTTCCTGTTGTGAATAAGTTCCCAGAAGTGTTTCCCAAAGATTTGCCCGGAGTCCCACTCGAGCAGGAGACCGACTTTGGGATAGATCTTCTTCCAGATACGAATCTCATCTCTATCCCTTCCTATAAAATGGCTCCCGCGGAACTTAAAGAGTTAAAGGATCAGTTGAAGGATCTTCTTGATAAGGGTTTCATCAGGCCTATCATTTCTCCATGGGGTGCTCCAGTTTTTTTTATGCGAAAAAAGGATGGTTCCCTTAGGATGTGTATTGACTACCATCAGTTGAACAAGGTCACAATTAAGAATAAGTATCCCATTCCTAGGACTGATGACTTGTTCGATCAGCTTCAGGGTGCTAGTTTCTTCTCCAAGATCGACCTTAGATCAGGTTATCACCAGCTTCATGTTTGAGAGTGTGATATTTTGAAGACGACCTTCAGGACTTGGTATGGTTATTATGATTTTTTTGTTATGTCTTTTGGTCAAACGAATGCCTCTGCAGCCTTTATGGATTTGATGAACCGTAAGTTCAAATAATATTTGGATATGTTTATGATTGTTTTCATTGATGATATCCTTATCTACTCTCGGAGTGAGTAGGAGCATGCAGACCATTTGAGAGGTGCATTGCAAACTCTCAAGGATCAGCAATTGTTTGCTAAGTTTAGCAAATGTGAGTTTTGGATGTAATCTGTTATTTGTCTGGGTCATATTGTGACTTGAGATGGTATTCAAGTTGATTCTCAAAAGATTGAGGTAATAAAGAACTGGTCTAGACCCATTTCCCCGTCCGATATTAGGAGCTTTTTGGGTTTGGCTGGTTACTACAAGAGGTTTATGGAAGGGTATTCTTCTATTTCTACCCTATTGACTTGGTTGACTCAGAAAAAGGTTAAATTTCAATGGTCTGTCCTTTGTGAGAAGAACTTTCAGGAATTAAGGACTAGGTAGACCACAGCTCCAGTGTTTGCTCTACCCGAGGGCCTAGATGACTTTGTTATGTATTGTGATGCTTCTAGAATTGGTTTGGGTTGTGTTTTGATGCAGCGTGGTAAAGTGATTTCTTATGCCTCTAGACAGTTTAAGATCCATGAGAAGAACTACCCAACTCATGATTTTGAGTTAGCATCCGTGGTTTTTGCGTTGAAGATTTGGAGATATTACTTGTATGGTGTGCATGTGGATGTATTCACTGATCATAAGTGTCTCCAGTATGTGTTCACTCAAAAGTAATTAAATCTGTGTCAAAGAAGATGGCTTGAGCCTTTTAAGGATTATGATATGAGTGTGCTTTACCATCTGGGTAAGGCAAATGTTTTAGCGGATGCACATAGTAGATTGTCCACGGGTAGTGTGTCTTCAATTGAAGATGGAAAGAAGGAATTGGTTAAGGAGAATTGGTTAAGGAGGTTCATAGTCTTGCTCGATTGGGATTTCGCCTTATGGACTCGACAGAAGGTGGTGTTATTATTAAGAATGATCCTAAATCATCTTTGGTAGTTGAGGTGAAGGCAAAGCAAGACAGTGATCCTATTTTTCTTCAGCTAAAGGGTGCAATCCATCAACAAAGGGTCGAGGTTTTGTCCCAAGGGGCAGATGGTGTGCTTCGTTATCAGGGCCGACTATGTGTGCCAGATGTAGATGGGTTGAGACAGAAGATTCTAATAGAGTGTCATAGTTCCTGATATTCTATTCACCCTTGTTCCACTAGGATGTACCGTGACCTATGGGAAGTCTATTGGTGGAATGGTATGAGGAGGGACATAGCTGGTTCTATGGATAAGTGTCCCAACTATCAGCAAGTGAAGGTAGAGAATCAGCAACCAAGTGGCATGATTCAGGATATTGACCTTCCTACTTAGAAGTGGGAAGCTATAAATATGGACTTCATTACTAGGTTACCTCGTACTCGAAGGCAACATGATTCTATTTGGGTGATCATCGACTGAATGACTAAGTCATCCCACGTTTTGGCTGTCAAGACTATTGATTCAGTTGATGAATATGTCATACTCTACATCCGTGAGATATTCTGATAGCATGGTGTTCCATTATCCATTATTTCGGATAGGGTTACTTAGTTTACCTCCCAGTTTTGGAGATCGTTTCAGAGAGGTCTTTGTACTTAGGTGAAGCTTATCATAACTTTACACCCACAAACGGATGGCCAGGCAAAGCATATTATTCAAACTTTGGAGGATATGTTGAGAGCTTATGTGATTGATTTCAAAGGTAATTGGGATGATCACTTACCTCTCATCGAGTTTGCCTACAACAACAACTTTAATTCCAGCATCCAGATGGCTCTTTGTGAGGCACTTTATGGTCGAAGGTGTAGGTCTCCTATTGGTTGGTTTGAGGTAGGTGAGGCAGCCTTGATTGGTCCAGATTTTGTTCATTAGATAATGGAGAAGGTTCAAATTATTAGAGAAAGGTTGAAGATCGCTCAGAGTCGACAAAAATCATATGTTGATTTCAGGAGGAGGGAATTAGAATTTCAAGTTGATGATTGGGTTTTTCTAAATGTGTGACCCATGAAGGGTGTGATGAGATTTTGCAATAAAGGGAAGCTTAGTACTTATTTCGTAGGTCCCTATTGGATTCTGAAGAGAGTTGGTAGCATTTCTTATGAGTTGGATTTGCCATCAAATTTAGAAATGGTTCATCTGATTTTCCATATTTCCTTGTTGAAGAAGTGTGTTGGTGATCCAAACTTGATTGTTCCTTTAGAGGATGTGGGTGTGAAGGATAGTCTCACTTATGAGGATGTTCGCATGGAGATCCTTGATCGTCAGATTTGGTGGTTGAGAAACAAAGAAGTCACTTCGGTAAAGGTCCTTTGGAGAAATTAGTTAATTGATGGAGCTACTTGGAAAGCAGATGCATCAATGAAAGCCAAGTACCCTCATTTCTTTCCTTCCGATTCTGTTTCATCTTAAGGTAATAGTTTCCTCCTTAGTATGTTCCTCCAAACCTACTACATTAGTTTTCCTCATAATCTTAGCATGTATTCATGTTTTCGAAGTTGATTCAGTCATGTTTTAAGTTAAAGAGTTCAGTTTCATGTTTATTCTTCAGTTTTCCTGTTTTGTTGTTGTTTGGTTGGGCTGTTATCTCTCTTGTTTTCCTTTCTTAGTATTCATTCGAGGAGGAATGATCCAAAGGGAGAGATATTGTAACACCCCAAAAATCAAACCAGCATTCTAAGTTGAAATTTCTGAAAAATCCTAAGTTTCCAGGAATCACGGGTCCAAACCACAGACCGTGGTTTGAACCATGACTTGTGATATGGAACCATGGTTTAGAATATGCAGAAACTAGCCTCTGATCTGAGACCACGAGTACACTCTACGGACCATAGTTTGTTCTACAGACCGTAAAGTACACTCGTGGAACTCAGGTCTCAGATCAATCCTGTTCCCAGGAACCACAAGTGAACATTATGGACCATTGTTTTTTCGACGGGTCGTCATGTTGACTCGTAGTTCCTCTCCTGCAGCCTAAATGCTGAGGTCCAAGATGATGACTGGCTCTACGAATCATAGTCAATTCTATGGGTCTGTCATGTTGACTCATAGTTTGGCTTCGCAGCCTGTGCTTTTGGCCAGGAACTACAAATGGAAACCACGAGCCGTGGTTTGGTCTACGACTCATAGAATCCATTTGTGGTTCCTGAAAATTAAATTTTTCCAACTTTTTCCTAATTATGTTGTAGGGATATTTTAGTCATTACCTATCCTTTTAACACCTAAATGATGTTGTTTTGACTATTTCTAGAAGGGTTTCTACCCCCATTTAGCCTAAGTCTATCATTATCACTCATTCAACTACCAAATTAGGAAAAGAACTCCTTCAAGCTCCAAGTTCAAATCTTCTTTTCTTTTCAATTTCAAGTGGGTTAGCTTCAATAAAGGTATGTGGGTATTCAACACTGGGTTCCTTTCACCCTTGTGCCCAAAACACCTAATCTCCATTTTGATTTCATGAACTTTCAAATTAGAGTTCTTACCCAATTCTTATAGGTTTTTCTATAAATTGCCTTCTCATGATTTTATTATGAAAATACTACTAAATTGCATTATTTTGCACGGGTTTTTACATATGAACTCCTATTTCAAATTGAAGGCTAATTATGGCAAATTCTACATTCATAAATTGACTCAAGTAAATTGGGTATTTGATAGCATGTTTTCATGAATTTAAAGCAAGTGCATGCCTACTTCCTATGTTTTATGAAAATATATGTTATTATAAAATTGAACTAGTGCAGTGCAAGGTTTCAAGTCATGAATTATTATGCAAGACAAGATACTTGATGTGCCATCAATGCTCACGAATCATTTTCTAAACCATGGTTCTTGAGTAGTATGAATATCTGGGGTATGAACATGTTTACTAATGAGTTTCGACATCTAGATATGTCACATGCATGTGAGCCTCATGTTATATGTTTTGGGAGTAGTATTTAGCACAGAGCGATGATGGTTCTAGATAACCCATGTCCAGAACTACGTTGCCACCATAGGTTTCCCTCTGTGGCATATGAAAGGATCCTTATGAACATTGTTCTAACCTTGGCCGGTTAGGACAACCTTTTTCAGTGTAGGTGCATGACACGTGACTCCATGTAGGTCAGCATGGTTTATGTCAATTAAGAGAAACTCCCACATGATTATTTTCAAGCAATGAAGTTATATGATACTCTATTTTGAATCTTGACTTATCTTCATGTTTTATGTCTTATATCTTGATATTTTCTTATGTTATCTCCTATTATGAAAGATCTAATCTTAAGCATGTTTTAAATATGATTTTATCATGATCATGCATACCTCACATACTCGGTAGATCCTATAGTACTGACGCATACTTTGTGTTGCATCCTCTTGATGATACAGATTTAGGTTCCCTCCCTCAGGCACGTGGCTAGAGACCGCAGGCCATTTTCAGTCAGTGTTGGTGAGTCCTCATTGTTCTAGGTCTAGTTATGATTCTAGCTAGTTTTTTATTATTTACTTCCGTACCTTGAGTTAGCTAGGTTCTTATCCTAGAAACTCTTTATGTCGTATGTAGAGGCTTCTCAGACATAGCCAGTATTCGAGTCTATCTTTTAAAAGTATATTTCGTGTTGACTTATCATTTATGGATTTGGGTTGCCTTATGTTCTATGTATGCTTTCGCTATACTTTCTTATGAATGACTGAGTATGCTATGACCAAGGGTTAGTCTAGGGCACTTGTGCTCTGGATCCCGTGTTACGTCAAGGGGGTAGCCTCGGGGCATGATAGATCGGTACAATAATGTTTGTATACTATATGCAGGAGGTTACGGGGCATTATTAGGAAAAGTTCCCTATTGTTTGCTCCTTATCATGCGTTCCTGAATCTATCAACTTCTAAACTTCATTGTTCCATTCCTTCTAAGATTCCTAGGACAAGTATGACAGCGGGTGAAAAAAAGGCTCATGTGCCTGTTGCTTCAGTATTTCCTTTAGTGCTAAGATTTCAGAGTGAGAGTATACTGTATCATCTAGGGCGTTTAGGTCTAACCCAGCCTCCATTAAGATTAGTGGCTACCTCAGTTCTTCAGGACACCATGGCTAGGACTCTAAGTCTTCCGAAGAGTGTATCAGTATCACAGGTAGGGGCAATACTCAGTTCTTGGAGTTGTGCTCAGTTAGGTTTGAGGTTTTAGGTCTCCAACAGGGGTCTATGTCGGTTTTGGAATATAAGGCAAGGTTTCACGAGGTGATTAGGTGCACCGCTAGGACTGTGCCTATAGAGTCTTACAGAGTTCAGGGTTTGGTTGGAGGATTGATTTCACCGATTCATTTTGAAACAAAGAACTTGATGACGGTTAGGACTACCTCTCTTCAGTTGGTTGATCATGCTTGGGCTATAAAGGGGTTATGTTGCATGGCATATGGAGGTAGTGGTAAGAGGCGTCACTGTCAAGGGAGTTTCCATGGTTCTTAGTCCGGGGTAGGGGATTCTTTGGTAGAGATCAGTTTCATTGCTTTCTTTCTAATAGGCCAATTTTGGTGGCTTTATAGGGTTCAAAGGGTGGTTGTATAGAGCATGTTAAGCAGAGCAAACATGGTACATGTCAGGTTTCCCTGGGTTTGCATTCAAGGTGTGTAGGCTCTGTTGGACAGTCAGGCTCAATGAGATCTTCCTGTCGGACTTCATCTAGTAAAAGTTGTTTCAAGTGCAGTGAGTGTGGGCACTTTGCTAAGGATTGGCCTACGAGCATGCCTTCCAGTCAGCAGAGTCTGCAGGTTTTATCTTCTAGGGCTCTGATGCCATCGGTTTAAGGTGGTGTGCAGGGTAGTAGGGTTGGTCCCCAGGTAGTGAGAGGTGTTATGCAGGGTAGTTGGAGTAGTCCCTTAATGGTTAGAAGGGGCCTTCAGCCAGGCAGTTCATGTATCCTTCCAGAGTCGACAGGCACCATGCATTAGAGCAGGACATCTCCAGGTTGCTATGGTTATGGTATAATTGGTCACTTTTATAGAGAGTGTCCCTAATGCGAGATAATCGAGCCTTTAGTATTGACTACTCAGTCCAGAGTTTGACACTGATAACCTGATGCCCCTCTTGGTAGGACAAAGAGGGAGGTTCCATATATTATTTCTACAGATTCGGTCTTTGTTATCAGTAGCTAAGTTTTGGTGTTGTTTGCTTTGCGGATCTACCCATTTTCATGTATATTTATATATATGCCTACTTGTTTCTCATTTTGTTGTGCTACTGGTGTTTATAGTGTTTATGCATGTGGTTTATCGATATAAAGTTTATTTTAGTAGTGGATGAGGTGTGTTATCTTTGGGGGGTGACTACATGGAGTTATGACTCATGGGTAGGTCTTGTTAGCTTTATTTATGTTATTTGCTATGGTTCTAGAATTGGTTTGAGTATCTCAGTTTCTAGCAGTCTTGGGTGGTTGTTTCCTACACCATTATCTAGCAGTTGCTAGTAACCTTTCAGTTTTTATAGTATAGTACCTATAGTTGTGTACAAAGGGGGAATTGTTTTGTCTTAAGGACAGTGGGTATCAGGTGGTTTGGCTTTCCTCAGGAGCTTAGAGTCAGCCCTCTTTACTTGATTTATTTGGGAAGTTAGCAGTTATATCGGTTGTTTTTATTGTCTTTTGTTTCCAGTCTGGTTGAGTTTTGACTGTAGCATTATGGTTAAGTTGGGCATTTGACCCATTCTTTTCCTGCCTTATTGAGTGATTCTAGTAGATTTGTGGGAGCTAAAGGAATGGCTCCAAGGTCTTCTGAGCAACAGATTATTGGGTTTAATATATCTTTGGAAAGGGTTTCGTCTGGTTTGCACAGGAAATAAGGTGACTCCTAGTATATATGTGTGGATTACAGGTAGCTAACTGAGGTGACAACTGAGGGTATGCTTTGATTTTGTGTCTTGATGACTTGTTTGAATGACTACAGAGTTCAGTGGCTTTTTCCTTAGAAAAATTTCAGGTCAAGATTCCTTCTAGTAGAGATCGAGGTGGTGTCCATTCCCAGGACTACCTTTGGGGTCTTGTTACATCACCCTATTATTTTACTTGTTATATTCTTTGGCTGGACCAGTCCTCGAAAGCTTCTATGGATTTGGCACACCGTATATTCATAGCCTAGTTGACTCTAGTTTCTATAGTGTACATGGGTGACATAAGAGTTTACTCAAGGATTAGACAGAAGCATGACTGGTATTTGAAGTTGGGTTTCAGAGTCGTGGGCTAACAGGTTCTTCAGATGGTTTGTGGAAGGTTCTCTTTGGTTATGGCATATTTGAGCCAGAAGACAGTGGGCATGGATCGCTTAGCTTGTCTCTTTCAGTTTAGAGTGGTCATTTGCCTTAGACATCTAGTCCTTGGCTAATGATTTTGTTAGGCTTGGCTTGCCAGATCCCGACAGAGTTCTTGCTAGAGTTGAGGTCCATTCTACCTTAGTTGGACATATTCAGCAGTGTCAGTTTGATAATCAGCGGTTTTTGGTTATATGTGATCATATTGTATGGGTTGAGGCCAGAAGGTATACCTTAGATTCCCATGGTACTCTGAGATTGATGGTCGCCTTTGTATTCCGAGAGTTGGAGGTTTGAATTAGTTTATTTTTCAAGGGTTGTCTACAACATGAGATTCCAACATTGATTAGGCTCTGCAGTGGTGGTCCAGGAGTTATGGTATGTTGAATTATTTTAAAGTTGGTGGTTTGTGTACTGGTATAGTAGAGTGGTTGTTTTGAGCTAGTGAGTTGAGAGATTATGAGATTTTCAATAGCTAGGTGGCGACCATGGATTTCAGGCACCTTTCGCTTTACCTACAGGTTGGTTTGACTTGGTATTCATGGCTTGGTGATTTCTTTCTAAGTAGAGAGGCTAGTAGGACGATCATAAATTCGAAGGGTGTTTTGAGGGTTTGGATTAGGAGTGGTATTCCTAGAATATGAAGTTAGTGGATGGCTACGGACTTTGTGGTGGGCTTACCACTCTTCTTGCAGAGATTGGGTTTTGTTTGGGTCTTCATGGGTAGGTTGCCCTAGTTTATTCACTTTCAGCCGATTCAGACTTGGTGCAGTTCAGCAAGGTTAGTTTCATTCAACAGTTGGGAAATTCTCCATCGACACAGGGTATTCACCCATGTCATTCCCAACCCTGGTGTGCAAATTATAGTTGAGGTCCGATGGTTGGTTCAGTTTGGTTGAGGTATTGAGGTTGATCTGAGCAAAAGTATCCGTCCATTGGTTGATGGTCATTCTGGGAAAGTTTCTTCCATTCTCGAGGGTATGCTTTGGGTTGGTATTTTGGGTGTCATAGACTAGTAGACTATAGCTTGGCTTGGATAAAGTTTGAGTATGAAGGTTACCTTATTTGAGGTTAAATGTATGGCCGGGACTATAGGCCTCTGGTGGGTTAGTTTGTGGTTCGAGCATGGCTTGGGTGTTAAGCTTGTGTAAATCTTCATGGTTATGGTGCAGATGATTCAGGTTAGATAAGAGGGTTTTGCAGATCGAAGGATTCATGTGTTAGAAGGTTGAGTAGTGTCTTTCTGAGTAAGCCATGTTGTGCTATCATGGTTTCTAGTTCCACGTGTTGATCTCCTTGGTTATCTTAGTATTGATGTTGTGTCGGTGCTGTTCGGTTGAGTTTTTTGAGGTTTGGTTCAGTTGATAATCCTCTTGAGCTTTTTGAGTTAGAGATTATAGTCTAGTTTAGTGGGTAAGAAGTTAAGGTTCTTGGTAGCTTTTCTTTGATTTAGCTCTGTGGGGTGCCATCCGATCGAGGAGGCTATCCAGGAGATCGAGAGTGGCGCGGTCTTAGTATCCGCGGTTGTTGATCCTTCTAGTGTTCTCTTTTATTGACTTTAACGAATGAAAGTCCTTTTTAGTAGTAGATGATGTAATGACACTTCCAGTCATTTAAATATTTTCTCCTTCTTTGTACTATTAGAGCTTGCATGTAGTAGCCCAAAGTCATTTATGGCTTGTTGGGACGATGGTTCAGTTCCCTGGCCGTTTGTTAGGTCATTCTAACTAGTTCCCTATTTTAGAGCTTTAACTTAGGAAATTGTTGACTTTAGTCAACATTCTTAGCAATCGTGCATGAAATTGAATTCTGACAATTCTGTTATCTCTGGTATGAAGACTTTGGTCTAGTTAGGACCTTATATTGGGTCTGGGAGCTTTTGGTTTGGAATTATCTCTCTTTCTGTGTTTTTAGGTTAGTTGGGCTTGTAAGGTTGACTTTGGTCAGTATTCGGGAAGACAACCTCCAATGGAAATTCCATCAGCGCTGTTAACTCTGGAATGCCGACTTTGGTCAAGAGGGACCTTTGGTTCAGGTTCTGAGGATTCCAGACTCATTTTGGGCTTTTGGGTTTTGTTTTAGAAAAGTTTGACAAAGGTTGGTTTTGAGTGTGGGGCCCACTTTTTGTTAAATCAACCTCTGTTGGGATTTTTTTCAATTCCATTGAGTTTGAAATGCCATTTTAAGTTGACTAGCATAGTTTGTTTGTGTTCGTGAGACCCTGGATGCATTCCCGAGGGTCTATCCATTTATCGTTGAACTTAGTTTGGTCGCTGGTTGCTGGTGGATGCGGCAGCACCAGCCATGACATTGTGTGTACATAGGCAGGCTGCGTGCATGCAGCCCAGCCATGCCAGCCACCTCCCTCCTTGCCTGTGCCTACACATCGCCTGGGCACCGTGTGTGTGCCCGTGCGTATGGTAGCTTTCCTGCATGAGTGCTGGCCTGGCCTTTGACTGTCCATGCCCGTACGCCTGCGCTCTGTCACGTGCATAGCACCTAGCCGCGTGTGAATTGCAATGCTGGAAGCCTATATAAAATTCCTTCTTCTCCATTTTATTTATAAACTTCCCTAACTCGATTTTCTACCATTTCCTTGAGCTGCAAAGCTCCCATTTCTGGTGTGGGCTTTTCCAAAGCTTTGGGGTGCATAAATTCTTGTTCGTTATTGTTCCCTCATTGTAAATTGGTAAGCTCTCGTCTTTAATTTCTGTTAATTTCCCTTTCTATTCTAGCTTGATTCTTGAAAGTTGGGGGATGTTTTGGACACCTTCCTCTACTCATTTTGTGCTCAATTTTTGAGCATGCATTCCTGGATAGGTTGAGAACCTCGTGGTAAATTTTGTTTCTAGTTTTAAGTTGCGGGGCCTACGGACCCATTTTTTACCCGGATATCGACTCGGCTAAACTTTTGGCAATATGGGTCCCGTTAGCTCTGTATTGACGCATCGAATATATTTTTGATAGTTTATTAGCGATTTGGGGCTTTTTGGAGCAGTTTGTGCTTGGACGACGTCATTCCAACAGCTTGTCATCGGATGACAGATAGGTTACAGATTTCCCTACCTTAGACCTTGCATATATAGGCAATAATTACATTAATTAATATCCTTGGCACCCCAAACCTTATCTGTCTATTCTGTCTGTATTATTTCTTATGTTGGTTGTAGCATTTTGATCTAGTTTTTAAATATTACCCTTGTGGCCCCGTGAGGCCTTAGTATATGCCTTTGGACCATAGATGGTGGGATATTGAGAATTTTCGCGAGTCTTGGACATTGAGTTGTGATTCTAGGTTGGTTATCTATACTTTAGAGCATATTGAGCATGTGCAGGGCTAATAGGTTCATTGTGAGCCATTGGGCTATTGATTGTGTTTGGGCATATCATTCATATAAAGAGTTTTCTATATAATTTTACTACTACTTAGGCTGTGGGCCTAACTATCACTATTTTCTAAACTTTGCATGGCATGAGGGCCCATTTTTTGTATAAAATATTCTAAATGGACATGAAACTAGTCTTGTGGATTTTCTTGGGAAAAAAAAGATTAAAAGATGATTTTATCACTGATTTTTACACTGATACTAGACTCGGCTGAGCAGTAGGTCTAGACATGTTTTACTTTAGATTTAGACCCGGATACACTCTAGGCACCCTTTACTAGGGTTTTGAGGTTTTGATCACTGATTTAGACTCAGATAGACTCAAGGAACTTACTACAAGATTCTGATCACTGGTTTAGACCCGGATACACTCCGGGCAGCTATATTTGAGATTTCACAATTTAGTATGTGGTCTATGAGACCTCCATGGACCTTGCTGATCCAAAAGACCAGGGGCAACATGCTGCAAATACCGGAGGAGGGGTAGACGGTGTAGTTGAGGTATACGAGTGCATCCTTTCATGGATCCTACCTGGGCCTATAAGCGCTGGAGGAGGTACATACAATACTACTGTCACACCTATTTAATCATATCACATCATATCATTCATATTGTGTTCAGATACACCCTTTTTTGATATTTTCTCATTGTACGCTACGGTAGTGTGGGATGCCAGAGGTTTTATTTTCACTTGTATGTGTTCCTCGTGTTTATGGGCGTTCGTTGGGACTGTAGGTAGATTATGTTATGCTATCTTAGTGTAGTACTTGTTAGTGGCATTCCGATCATTTGTGGATTAGTTGATCCTATCTTATTGTGGCTCAAGATAGTGGCCTTCCGAGCTTTGGTGGTATAGTTTATTCTATCCTAGGGTTGTACTTGTGAGGTTGCTTTCTGATTATTATTTTCTTTAGAGTTGTAATATTAGCATGATTTCATTTATAGTATTGTTTCAAGCATGAGTATGTTTACTTGACTTTCTTTCCTTCCCCTTTATTTGAGGTTACCTGTATACCGCCATTCTTCTTAAACTCTCTGTTTATATATATATTGTTGTTGAATTGATCCAGGTGCGTTCTCTTTTCCTTCACCTGTATTCTGTTTTATATATCTTCTGTGGCTAGAATAGTATTCTTGTATTCTCTTTCTTCTATTCGTGCTAGTTTTTGTGTGCTTTCCACTCCTTGTTTTTGTGACTGTATTCGTCTTTGTCTACTATTTACTTCTTTTATATCTTATATGAGCTCAGTCGGCCTATGATACTGGGAATCCGTTACTTTACAATTGGTGCTCATACTACACTTCTGCATCTTCCTAGTGCAGATCCTAGTGTGAGATATCGCATCTGACTGCATGGATACTCATGCAGCTTTTGGATATTCGAGACCAGGGTGAGCTCCTGCCGACCGGGGATTTACCACATCTCCTCTTTTGGCGCTATTACTCTCTTTTGTTATTAAGAGACAGTTGTATTTTCTATTTTGTTCACTCTAGTACTCTATTTTGTTATTGAGCACTCTAGTATTCTATTACTCTCTCCTCTTTTTTGGTTGTTCTCCTTCCGTGTTGCTTTATTTATCTGCTTTTGCTTATTTTTGCTTATTGTGCGTGATTGCTTAGGTAGTAGCCTATTATTAACCGTTTCGGGCTATGTGGATTGATTCGCCTACAGGGGGTTGTAGGTTCTATCATGACCTGAGAAACTGGGTCGTGACAATATGTGCTTCTTGAGAAACACTGTTACACTTTTCCCTTTATTGTTTAGTAAAGACACCGCTTCTACCCATTTGGATACATAGTCCACAACCACGAGGATGTAAGTGTTTTCAAAAGAGCTTACAAATGGAACCATGAATTCTATGCCCCACACATAAAATAATTCAACTTCTAAGATTGGTGTCAATGGAAGATCATGGCAACGAGATACTCCCCCCTCACATTCGCATTGGTCGTATTCTTTCACTTGATCATGCGCATCTTGGTAGAGAGTTGGCCAATAGAATCCGCTTTGCAACACTTTCGAGGTTGTTCGCATGCCACCATGATCACCATCGACTGGTGAGGAATGGTAAGCTTCAAAAATACGCATCATCTCTACTTCTAAAATGCACCTTCGAATCATACCATCAGCGCAAATCTGAAAGATTAGGGCTCATCCTAATAGAACTTCTAGGCGTCATGAAGAAATTTTTTCTTCTGATGGAAAGTTAGACCTTTGGGAAATATATCACCTGCTAAGAAGTTAGAAAAATCAGCGAACCAAGATATCAAATCATGAGATGCAACTAAGATTTGTTGGTCGGGGAATGCATCATTTATTTAAAGTTCCCCCACAGACCTTCCTTGTTCTTCCAATCAAGACAAATTGTCATCCACTTGGTTTTCACAACCTCTTCGGTCTTTCACCTTAAAATCAAACTCTTGGAGTAACAAGACATATTGAATAAGCCTTGGCTTGGCATCTTTCTTAGCCATCAAATACTTAATTGCAGCATTATCCGTGTGCACAACTACTTTGGTCCCCAATAGGTATGCCCTAATTTTTTCAAAAGCGAACATTATGGCAAGCAATTCTTGTTCAGTCACACTGTAGTTTGTTTGGGTTGCATTCAAGGTTTTTCTAGCATAATAGATCGGATGAAAGAGCTTATCTTTTGATTGACTAAGCACCGCCCCCAAGGCAACCCCGCTAGCGTCGCACATTAGCTAAAATGATTTTGACTAGTTAGGTGCTATGATGATACATGTTGATGTTAGCTTCTCCTTCAACTTGATAAATGCCTTTATACAACTATCATAAAAATCAAACTTAGCCTCTTTCTCAAGCAATTTGCACAAGGGATTGGCCACCTTTGAAAAATCTTTGATGAATCGCCTATAAAATTTGGTGTGACCCAAGAAACTTCGTACTTCTTTCACAGTTTTCAGAGGAGGTAGCTTGGAAATGACCTTGATTTTTTCTTGGTTAAATTAGATGTCCCTATTGGATATTTTGTGTCCTAACACGATAACTTCTTTGACCAAAAATTGACATGTCTCCGAATTTAGGACTAAGTTTCTTCACACCTTTTTAGCACATCCTCCAAATGGGATAGGCAATCTTCAAAATCATCACCAACAACAGTGAAGTCTTCTATGAAGATTTACATGGTGTCTTCTACCATTCCCAAATATATATACATCATGCACCTTTGAAAAGTGGTAGGAGCATTGCATAGTCCAAATGGCATTCTCTTTATGTAAAGGTCCCATTGGGACAAGTGAATGTCATTTTTTCTTAGTCCTCGGGGGAAATTGAGATTTGGTTATAGCTTTAATACCTATGAAGGAAGCCATGGTAACCACACCCTGCCAATCAATCAAACATCTAATCCATGAATGGGAGAGGGAAATGATCTTTTTTCGTCCATGAATTTAGCTTCCTATAGTCCATGCACACTCTTCGTCTAGTCACTAGCCTGAGAGCTATCATTTCTTCCTTTTTGTTTGGTATGATTGTGATCCCACCTTTCGTGGGTACGCATTTGACTGGACTGACCCATGTACTATCATATTTTGGGAAGATAACCCATGTATCTAACCACTTGATGATTTCTTTCTTAACCACCTCTTGCATAAGAGGATTCAACCTTCTGTGATGCTCAATTGAAGGAGTGCAATCTTCTTGAAGGTTGATCATATGTGTGCAAATCCCTGGAGGTATTCTAATATTGTCAGCAATGGTCCAACCAAGAGCTTGAATATGCTTCTTCAACACTTTGATTAATGCTCATACATGTTCTTTATTCAATTTGTTGGATATAATTACCGGTAGGGTCTCATTGGCACCTAATTATGCATATTTCAAGTGTGAAGGCAAGGGTTTAAGCTCCAATAAGGGGGGCTTAACAATAGAAGGTTTAGATGGGGGGATTTGTCGGTTCTTCAAATCAAGATCAAGATTCTTCGGAGGATAAGAATAAGATCACATTCCTACCAAAGCACTACATATTTCATCATACTCCTCTCTCCCTTCATAATCATGGTTCAACAAAATAGCTTCTAATGCTTTATCAACAAACCCTTCTTCCGAATATAGGTCGACACTTTCCTCAATTTTATTGATTGCAAATACTCTTTCGAGGTCATTAGGATGCTTCATAAATCTACAAACATCAAAAGGTTTCTCTTCCTCATTCATTGATAATTTAAGCTCCCCCAACTTCACCTCATTCAACATGTGCCTCGTCTTTAAACTCAGCTACCCCAAAACTATTGGTATTTCAAAACCACCAGTACAAGAAAGTATCATAAAATCTACTGAATATACAAGTCGATCCCCTTTAATTAACATGTCATAGAAAATTCCCACAGGGAATTTTATTAAGCGGTCTGCCATGAGTACTTTCATCTTTGTAACGGTTGGCTGGCCGAGTTCCAATCTTTTGAATGTGGTAAAAAACATCAAATTTATGCTTGCATTTTCATCAAACAAAATCCTTATTGATTTATGTAACCCATTTGCACCACAAATGGTGAAAACTCTCGGGGTGTACACTTCCTTAGCAAACTTGTTTATGTTATAGAGCTACTTTAAGGAGACATGTGGATGACCCCATACTCCATAAAGTTGTTCATGGTACAAATTTCTTTCACAAATTTAGCATTCTTGGGCATTTCAGTGCTTCCTTGACTTGATGGGACATTGATATTAATCTTCTTTAATATAGAATCAAACTCTTTAGGTTTCTCCCTTTCTTATTCTTGCACTAGTAGTTAAGGGAAAGGAGGTGGACATTTAAAGAAGGGCTTACAAACTTTGGTACCTTATTTCGATGATCACGATTTTCCGCAATACCATTTCCAATAGCCCTTTTGTTTCTAGGCGTGCTTCTATTCGGACTTATATTTTCTTTGGAACTTGACTGCTCCTTTTTGACAATGACCTCCTTGTCTTTCTTGGTTTGATAAAACTCAAATTGAGAGGTGAGCCATTGCATTCTCTCTTTGAGCAACTTGATAGCGACAGAGTGTGAGTGTACCATTTGAGCAAGGTTTGTAAGTTCACATCTCAACTCCCGGATGCCCTCATCAGTGTATTCCACCTTCTCTAATACCATCTCAAGCATGTTTTCTACCCTTGAGTTTTCATTCTCTAGGTTCCAACCTTGATTCCCATGTTCGTGTCTTTTTGATGTTTGATTAAGTTTTTGAAGACTTGCATGGGAACTCGCCTCGTGATCTTTAACAGATGACACTTCACCATCCTCACAAGAATAATGCCCATCATTAACCAACTCTACAGCTCCAATAATACCAATGGCACTAACACTCTCAAATTTTTGACTGAACCCTTTCCTAGTCATGAATCCAAGGAGTGTGTTAATGGTTGTTAACTCTATATCCCTTCATGAACCATTTTTCTTCCATTCATCTAATATTTTAGCGGAGGTAGAACCCATTGTCCCCTCGGCTCCCCAAGTATTCGAATTATGGCCTACTTTAATCACCTTTTCAAGTGCACATGGGGTTGAATAGTAAGTATTAGCAGCAGTGCTTGTGGAGTTCATTCAACATGTTCGAAATAACAAAAACAACAAAAAAGTAAAAGAGAACAAACACTCAACAAAAGTGAACTAAATGACAATCAAATGGAAAATCAAGAACCATTCCCCGACAACAACACCATTTATAATAATGTTCAAAAGAACTCTCCCGTAAGAGGTAGTAACGATCATCATATAAAACAATAAATAAACCCAATGGATATCAGGGTCATATCCACGGAGAATGGAGTAATGACTCACTAATAAATTATCGAATGACAATCAGTAAAGTGAGTAAATATTCAAGCAACAATAGTAAAAATTAGGGGGAAAAGGATTGGGAAATAACAATATCATAATTTCAACATGAGAATAATCATAAACACAATTTGATGATCAAGATAAAGAAGACTAGGGGTATGCTTCCGATGGGGTTCTACAATGGGCTAGGAAATTGATTAATCATGCAAACTTTCGATTATAGATATTGGTAGCTTGGTTCTAGCTATATTTGGTAGTCTTTAGACCCTCCAAATATATGTACCATGGCCTTTTCTCAAGCACCATAGCATTACCATAAAACAAACAATTAACACTTGGGTAAATCACACTATTTCTAGCTTAGATTCTTAGATGGGAATTTCCTTCGATAAAACTATTTCTAGCCTTAATCTATGGTGGAAATCCCAAATCCCCACTATTGAATTCTTACCCAATTTATGAATTCCTATTTTAAGCAAGAACAAAATTAGTAAACACAATCAATGTTTGCAACTATCAACTTTATAATTAAACCTTGAAGAATTCAATATACGCATACTAAATAATCAATTATAAGCACAATAAATTAATACCCATACCCAAATTTAAACATCGATCATGCACATACCTTAGAATAGGATTTATCTACTCATATTAAGGGAACAAGAGAATATACCAAATGGATTTCCCAAAATTCCATTCATATTAAGCTAATTTCTAATTCCAAGCTCAAAATCTTTACAAATGGTGTTTTTCAATGAGGAAGAAGCAAAGAGAACATGTAATCTCAATGATCTTCCTTGGGAAAGTAAAAACTGAATCTTTTCTCAGATACACACCCCAAAAAGGGTTTTAGAACCTTCTAAATACGTCATAAGACTTTGGATAAAAATACCCTTCGAGGCTGGTGCAATCGGTGTGCGATGGCACATGCGATCGCACCTCTTATTTTGTGGCTCGCATATGGATTTTTCTCTAGGCAGTGAGTTCAAATGCATGTGCGACTCAAGTGTGAAAGGGGGTACGGATGCATCTCGCAATGTGCAGCTCGCACCTCATGACAGTTCCTTCCTTCATTCTGATCACCTTTACACTTTAACTTCTTTTTGAGCTCTTTGGGTTCAATTCGTTTGCTTTCTTCTCTAAACCAAGGGTACCTGTATTTAAATCAATAAAGGCAATAAGTACCATAAATCTCATCAAAATATGGCAATAATTCACAAATAAAGGCTCAATAAGTTGGTAGATTACCAACTTATCAAGCACCTAACTTAGGCTAGTACCCCTGCTTTATTGCGTAGGCTTTGGTTGTCCTTTGTGTGATATGATTTAGCTTGGTTGTACTCTTCGGTTGTTTATTCATACTTTAGCATGACACATGGTTATGTCATGCCCCGAGCCTACCCCCTGGATGTGACACAGGATACAAGATCACAAGTGATCTCATGATAGCCCTCTAGTATTAGCATGACCTAAAAACTTAACAAAATATAAGAACGGAAGCTTAACTGAAGTAATGAGCAACTTAATCTATTATAAAAATATAAGTCTAAGAACGACAATCTGAATTAAGCTGAATATCTAACTCTATGTCTGAAAGGCTCTATTATTGACAAGCTGCTAGGATAAGCCCCCAGCTAACTCTAAATACTTAAAACAAAATGAAAGAACTAAATAGTCTAGAATAAAGCTAAACTCCAAGTCCTCAAAAGAGAGGGACCCACCAAGCTAGCTGGATGTGTTGCTGATCTACTAGCCTCAAGTTTAGGGGCGAGCTACTGAATCTACATCATGATAGGATGCAGCATAAAGAGGTATGCAATCAGTACTATGAAATGTACTAAGTATGAGAGATATGCATATGTCATGACAAAATATACTTGAAAGCATGCTTAAAACTGATATCATGCATATTTCGTGGTAAAACATGCTTAAGACATAATTAAATTGAAGTCGTATAATGATAGTAAAATCTGTAATGAAATGACTCCATGAATATCATAAGCTGAGAACATCTTTAGAATCGTGGTAATAGTAGAAAGTTTGAAATCTAAAAGCAAAGAGTCAAATACATTTAAAAGTTTAAAACTATTTCTGTGGGAGGTTCTCTAACTGACATAGACCATGTGTGCTATGTGGAATCCAACTATATAACCCTAGTTGGCAAAGCTACGCCAAAACATTCCTATCACGCCCCGAGGTTACCCCCTAGATGTAACACGGGACTTGGAACCACAAGTGCCCCAAGATAACCCTTGGTCATAGCATTCTCAAGAATAACAAAAGATAAGTGGAAGCATAATAGATAAATTCGAAATCACATAAATGGATAATCAATTCAAATAGGAATACAAAATCCAGAACGAGACTTAAAAGCTATCTATGTCTGGAAAGCCTCTATTCATGACATAAAGAGTTGCTAGGACAAGACCCTATCTAACTCGAAGTGTGGAAAATATAATAGCTAACACTGACTAAGAACATAACTAGTCCTCGATCTAAGAGGACTCACCAATAGCTGACAGAAGGTGTCCTGGGAGCTCTAGCCATGGGTCTTAGAAGGAACACCTAAATTTGCATCATCAAAGGATGCAACACAAGATATGCGTCAGTACTATAGAATTTACCGAGTATGAGAGCGATGCATGAACATGATAAAAACCGTTAATGACATACTTAAAATGACTTGTTACTTAAAGAAACGACATGAATAATATTAAGATAAGAAACATAAGACATGAAAGAAAACTTAAGTTCAAAGTATAGAATCGTATAACTTCGTAGTTTGAAAATGGTCATGTGGGAGCTTCTCCTAACCGACATAAACCATGCTGAGCTACATGGAGTCCAGTGTCATGTACCCCCACTTAAAAGAGCTATCCTAACCAGCCAAAGTTAGAACCATGTCGTACCAGGATCCTATCATAATAAGCCACAGAGAGCAACCTACGGTGGCAACATAGTTTTGGACTTGGGTTATCTGAACCTTCGTCTCTCGGTGAGAAATACTACTACCAAAACATATAACATGAGCTCATATACATGTGGGATATCTAATGCCAAACTTGTTCATAACATGTTCATACCCCGGATCGTCATACTACTCATGAATTATAGTTTAAAAATTGATTCATGAGCATTGATGGAACATCGGGTGTCTTCCATTGCATAATAAAACATAACTTGAAAACTTGCATGGCCTTAGTTCAATTTTATAATAACATATACTTTCATAAAACATAAGAACTAGGCATGCACTTTCTTGAAATTCATGAAATCATGCCATCATTTTCATAATATAAAAACCCAATTCATGAAATAGGAGTTCATATGTAAAAACCCATGCAAAATCATGCAATTTAATAGAATTTCATAATATAATCATGAGAAGGCAATTTATAGCAAAACCCATAAGAATTGGGTAAAAACCCTAATTTGAAAGTTCATAAAATCACAATTCGAAATTTGGGGTTTTGGGCACAAGGGTGAAAGGAACCCATTGTTGAATACCTACATACCTTGATTGAAGCTAACCAACTTGAATTGAAAAGAGTTAGGAGACATGAACTTGGAGCTTGAGACCTTGAGCTTGAGAGAATTCTTTTCCTTTTTGGGAGATGAATGAGGTAATGAGAAGGGACTTATGCTAATGAGGGTGAAAACCCTTCTACAAATAGCTAAAATGACATCATTTAAGAGTTAAAAGAGTGGGAAATGACTAAAATACCCCTGGGATTTAATTAAGAAAAAGCTAGAAAATGAGTCGGCTTCAGGAATCACGGCGGTTCTACGGGCCATCGTTTGAACCACGAGCCGTGGTTCTAAATCATGGTTCTTGGCCAACTAATCAGGTTGTGGAATGAAATCTATCGGTAAACAGGACGGACCCGTAGAGTGGATGACAGGTCGGCAATTTGACTCATCCTTGCTGGGGACCTAGCTGGTCTCTGGATCAAAACACGGCTCAGAAGGACGGTCATCATTTGAACGACGGGTCATAAAACTGAGTTGTCATTTTTTGAGGGACTTGTCATGACTCTGATTTTATTCCACGAGTTGATAGGATGGACCCATTGTTTGACCCATGATCTGTAGAACCAACCCGTGGTTCCAGAGCAGAGACTGAATCAACAAAAGGGAACCAAGGTTCCATTCTACAACCCATGGTTCAAACCACGATCCGTGGTTTGGACCCGTCATTCCTGGAAACATGAAAAAAAAATTGAGTTTCATACTTAGATAGCTAGTTTGATTTCTAAGGTGTTACATTGCCAATGCACGAGGTACTATACATATCATAGCGTGGAACCACTTTCATAAGGGGACATTCTCAACTAACGCGGACCCTTCTTCACGAGGAGACACTCTCAACTAACGAGGACCCTCTTAACCTACACTGGCAACATAGTTTTGGACTTGGGTTATCTAGAACCCTCATCGCTCGGTGCTAAATACTTCTCCCAAAATATACATATATCTCATAATATACTAGTGACATATCTAATGCCAAAATCTGTTTGAAAAGAATACGGACATATCTAATGTCATGCAAATTCAAATCATAAGTCTTAAGGCTTAACATAGCCATAATTCACTTTTCTTTCTAAATTCGTAACTTGAAGAATTAGGCATGCAATTTCATAAAGTACTTGATATCGTAATATATCAATACATGCAATTATTCCTTAAATCAAGCCATGCATCTAAAATTGAACTAGGGTTAGCCTTCAAATCATGAGATAAATAATCATTTGTGAAACCCATGTAAATCATGAAATTGAACTTAGGATTTATTGAAGAATCATGAGAAAACACTTAATAGAAAAGCCCATGAGAATTTGGTATGAACCCTAACTTGAAACTTCATAAAAATCAATTTATAGAATTGGGGTTTTGGGCATAAGGGTGGAAGAATCCCCGTATTGAATACCCGCATACCTGAAACTTGAAGAACTTCTAGCTAGAACTCTGGGGATGAATCTTGGAGAAGAATCCATACGGTTGGAGGTGGAGTCTTGGAGTAGAAATTTGAAGGAAGAACCCTTGAAACTTTCTTGTTTGAGCTTCTATGCTCTTGCTTTCTTGAAATCCTAGGTGTATTGCCTTAGGTCCTTGAGAGAATTATTTAGAGATATATCGATGTTGTTATGAGAAATAACCCCTTTTGGTTTTTTAAAGGAGGAGGGAAAAGACCTGAGGTAAGAAAAGGACAAAACTACCCCTAACTTAAATGTTGGAAAAAATGCACATAACTCATCGAACGATGCTTCCCACGGGCCGTCATGGCCCCACGGGATGTTGGACCCAACTGTCGACTTCACGGGGGGTCAAATAGGCTTACTTGATGGTTCCCACGCCCTGAAACCACTGTCCGTCATGGTCACCACGGGCGTCAGGGACGGTCATAAGAAATTCCCACGCCCGTCGACCTGCCTGTCGGATTTTTTACAGCTGACATTGCTTCACTAAAATGCCCATAACTTTTTACTCCAAACTCGAATTAATGAGCGGTTGGTGGCGTTGAAAATAAGATTCAAATACCTTTAATTTGGTAGGTACTAGGCCACCTAACTCTTCATATTCTAGGAGTAGTGATCATTTGAATTTTACCCTAGTTAGAACTTACATGAAAATTAAATAGGTAGAAAGACCTCCAACTTAACTTTGAGCTAGGGGTCCTTTATGACTTAAATTCACATCTAATACTCCTTCAAAACATAGGAATTGATATTTATACTTAGATATAGAGAAAATTCATCTAGTTCGGATCTCACAACACTGAAGAACAAATTGGACCTTGGTTTAGAATTTCTAGGGTGTTACAATATCTCTCCCTTGGGATCATTTGTCCTTGAATGAAGACTAATAAGTTAGGATAAGAGGGGGAAAATGTTGCGATCCTATCAATAGAGTTTGAGTAGATGGAGTATTCATGGTAATGGATTTCTGACTTAAATATAAACTGAGATAGATTTATGGAACATGTATGCATACTGAGAGCATAAGCATAACTGATGGGACACTAAGATGAATATTTAACATAATTACCGATCTGGATTAAGTGTAGGGACTCAACTGAAACTCGTAGAGAATAAACACATTCTTAAGGATCATAGTCAACTAAATGAAACATCAAATAGAGAGGGGTAACTATACGAGAAAACTATTCTCTTTTAAAGTGAACTTATTACCATGGACTTAGATGAACGTAGGGTCTTTTGGAGTTAGGAATGAGTACCGGCATGTCTGAACTGACACGATATGATCACCTTGGGTAGGGAGTAAGAACAAGACTATTCCTGCCTAAACAACACAGTTGATAGATTTTAAGCTTAAGAATATCTTTTTAACTACACTAACTTTCCTGAATAGCATACTTACCATTTGCAACTAAAATTCTCACCAGCGCACATATAGATACTATGGTTTGAGTCTTACTACCTTCTTCAACCATGTTCAAGCCTATCTCGACTAGATCACTTGCATCTAGAGTTATCCCCTAAGAATAATATTCCTTCATATCACGAAAATCAACTAACCTTGAGCTCTTAACCAATGGGATCACTAGTTGCGTGAGGCAGAAGCCCATATGTATATCATCCCGATATTCAAGCTTATAACTATGGTCACCTTATGGTTTATTATATCTTACACTATCCAAGACTTCTCCTCTCTTCCCTATCATTTCTATGAGCTGCAACTTGAAGAAATTCTACAACGAGACATAACAGAATTGAAGACTTCTAAGCTAGAACCTTGAGGGATGGAGACTTGAAGATGGAGATCCTTAGATTAGAGCTTGAAGCTTAGAGGAGTGGAGTTCTTTTCCCCTTGGGATTTAGAATGATGGGAATGGGAAAGGTTTAGGCTAATAGGGGATAAGACCCCACTACAAGTGTCAAAACAACCTCACTTAGGAGTTAAGAGAATAGGGGAAAAGACCGAAATACCCCTGACTTAAAAAAGAAATTATAGAAAAACATTCATCAGATAGGCTACCCGATGGGCGTTGGAACCACGATGGCCCGTCAGACTAAGTCATCAGGCTTATTGGCTGAGGCTTGGGGTCGCTAAAGGATTTCCATGGTGACCACCCATCTGAACGCCAAAGGGATTAGGGAAAAGTCCACTGAAGGGTTCCCACAATGGGGCCGACATCCCATAGCGAATTCCACGCCCATCGCCCAAGGCCGTTGGGCTGGGAATACTATGGCACAAGGCCACTGGACAACTTCCCACGATGAGCCCCACGGCCCATCGGAACTCCGACGCTCGTGGTGGTCACCTATAGGGACCTACAGTTGCAAACTTTTTCTTGGGATTCTAAGTTGGAAAGCTGGTCCAGATACTGGGGTTGCTACAATATCTCCCCCTTGGGATCATTCTACCTTTCTAAGTCTATGGACCTCTCACTAACCTCTCAACTGAACTATGATTATTTTTTCCTAATAGAGCAAACAATACCCTAGAAGATAGTCTGAGTGTACACTTCCTTTGATAGTTTAAGGCTCTCCCTCACCTAAAAGTCTTGGCCTCAAACTTTTTATCTCATATAAAGGTTGTCCATATCATACTCATAAATGTAAGCCTATCACTCACAATAACATGTCAAGCTTACATGGTTCTAACTCTTAAATTCCTCTCTTTCCACTACCCACCATACCAAATGCGTTAAGGCCTATACTGAGAGGCTCAAAATTGTATATCCTTCTCTGGCCCACATATATATATCATGCTCACATATTCACACTTGCTGCAATTTCATCAACTTAAACTCGTACATTATTCTATACCACACTTACCGGATAAATCCCACAGAACTATCATTATCACTCTCATACTATCATCTTTTCATTCACATTCTATACTTGGTATAAACTAGCCCAATAACTTACTACTCTTTAGTCCACACCAAGGGATGTATCATCCCATCACCTATCTAATAGAACACAACCCGGAATGCAAGCTCTAACCAAATGCTATTCTTCCTTCTAAGCTACTACACTTCTGACTTCATACTTCTATCTCTAGGTCCATTCTACTACTAATGGCTTACAACACAACATCTGTTGGGTGGCAACACTACCCAAGGATCTAGGTACACACTTTTCCATCTTGAGGAATAATTATTAACAAAGTTCTGGAAGAGATCTTAGAGCACCTCGATGATAGATAATCTGACATCTACTACTTCTAGCACCTCATATATGAAGTATAAACAATGGAACTAGGAACAATGCATAAATATAGGGGTAAATAGAGTTAACCTCTATCGCAGGATAAAGAACATGAAAGAAGTGGAGTTTTCCTAAAAACATTTTATAGCCTCTCCCTCATAAATTTGGCGCGCTTCACACCCATGAGAAAGACTCTACTTAACGCGACTTTTAGACACCCTAGGACTCTTAAACCTATTTCCTTGATACCAAGTTTGTCATACCCCGAGCCTATCCCCTGGACATAACATGGGACCCAAGATCACAAGTGATCTCAAGATAACCCTCTAGCATTACAATGACTTAAAAACTGAACTAAATATAAGAATGGAAGCTTAACTGAAGTAATGAGAAACTTAATCTATTATAAAGATATAAGTCTAAGAATGACAATCCGAATTAATCTGAATATCTAACTCTATGTCTGAAAGCCTCTACTACTGACTAGCTTCTAGGACAAGCCCCAAGCTAACACTAAATACTTAAAACTCAATGAAATAACTAATAGTATAGAATGAAGCTAAACTTCAAGTCTTCAAATGAGGAGGACTCACCAAGCTGGCTGGATGTACTGTTGATCTACTAGCCTTGAGTCTGGGAGCGAGCTACTTAATCTACATCATGATAGGATGCATCACAATGAGGTATGCGATCAGTACTATAGAATGTACTGAGTATGAGAGATATGCATATGTAATGATAAAATATACTTGAAAGAATGCTTAAAACTGATATCATGCATATTTCATTGTAAAACATGCTTGAGGCACAACTAAAACTAAAGTCATGCAATGATAGTCAAATTTCTAATGAAATAACTCAATGCAATATCATAAGCTGAAAACATCTTTAGAATCATGGTAATAGTAGAAAGTCTGAAATCTAAAAGCAAAGATTCAAATACATTTAAAAGCTTGAAACTATTTCTATGGGAGGTTCTCTAACCGACATAGACCATGTGAGCTACATAGAATCCAACTATATAATCCTACTTGGCAAAGTTACCCCGAACCTTACCAAGGCACGGGGTACTATACATATCGTAACATGGAACCACTTTAATAAAGGGACACTCTCAACTAATGAGGGCCTTCTTTCATGAGGGGACACTCTCAACTAACGAGGACCCTCTTTAGCAACGTAGTTTTGTACTTGGGTTATATAGAAACCTTATCGCTCGGTGCTAAATACTACTCCCAAAACATACATATAGCTCATAATATACTAGTGACATATCTAATATGTTTGAAAAGTATACGGACATATCTAATATCATGCAAATTCAAATCATAAGTCTTAAAGCTTAGCATAGCCATAATTCACTTTTCTTTCTAAATTCGTAACTTAAAGAATTAGGCATGCAATTTCATGAAGGACTTGAGATCATAATATCAATACATGCAATTGTTCCTTAAATCAAGCCATGCATGAAAAATTGAACTAGGGTTAGCCTTCAAATCATGAGATAAATAATCATTTGCAAAACCCATGTAAATCATGAAATTGAACTTAGAATTTATTAAAGAATCATGAGAAAACACTTAATAGAAAAGCCCATGAGAATTGGGTATGAACCCTGATAATGCTCAAATACACTCTCTAATAGAGGTAATTGCGATCGTCAGAGCAAAACACATTTATATTCCCAACGGATGTCGGGGTCATACCCACAGAGAACAATGTAGTTGTGATCAAGCTAATAAATAATCTAAGCAGCTTATTAAATTTCAATTAACAAAAGGGGAAAGATATCTAAAAAGGTTTTTTTAGACTAGATCAAAAGATAAAGAAAATCAAATAAAAGACATATTTTGATTAATAACTTTCACCTTGATTTCGCCAAGCAAGGATAACAAGGGAGAATAGGGAATAGGAATTCAATTCACAAGACTTGCACCTGATCAACACATGGGTAGTCTTGGCTAAAGGTGTACTTAACCATCTTTCTAGTCCTAACTCTTACATGGGATTTTTCGGCAACCAAACTATCTCTAACCTTGATCTAGAGTGGAAACCCCAAATCCCCACTATTTAATCTTCCCGAATTTAAGGAAATCCTTTCTCTAGAAAAAACCCAAATTAGAAAGCTAAGTCAATGTTTGCAACCATTAACTATAAATTCAATCATGGAGAATTCAATACACCCAAATAATTAACCAAAAGCAAAATCTAGATATGAATTCAGTACCCAAACAAGTATTATCTCTAATACAAACCACAAATCGCAATTCAAACAACTACAACAACAAAACAGAAATTAAGAACAAGAGTTGAAGAATGGAAACTAAAGATTTTACAATAAAGAGCATCCCAATCTTCACTCCTATGGTGTTGGTTGATGAACTTGCTCTCCAAGATTAGCCAATAGTTGTGAGACTATCCAAAATTAGCCTAATATAGGTTTCTAATCGGCTGGGGAGTCTTTTGTATGGATTGGGGTTTCCAACTGTGTGAAATTACAATACTATCCCGATGCCTCCGCTTTCCTTCTTCGCCTACGCGAAAGGTCCGCCGCGTACGCGAAGTGTCTTTGTCTGGTTGACCTTTGCGTACTCAGTCAGTGTGTCACGTTCGTGGAGCTTTGCTTTAGTTGACCTTTGCGTATGCGTATGGGGCACCGCATTCACGAAGTACTGTGTTGCTGCCAGTCACTTTCTTCTACGAATAGCTTCCTTTTGACTTATTTTCATTCGAATTCTTCCTGAACTCTTCTAAAACATAGAGACCTGCAAAATAGAAGTAATTCGTGTCATTTACACTATTTTCCCACTTAATATTAGCAAAAGTATAAGATTAAGAGCTCAATAAGTAGGTAGAATACCAACTTATCAAACCCCCTAACTTGAACTATCGCTTTTCCTCAAGCAACTAAGAATTCTAACTCAAGAAGCACACAACACAAGTGCAATGACAATGCCATAAGCCAAGAAAGCCCATTTCAAGCACCAAGCATGACTTCAGTTGGTACTAATGATTACTCAATCACACGATAATTTAATCTAAGCATTCCCCTCTATTCAAATCACAATTCAAGGATGCAATGAAACTATAAGAACAACCAAGTGACAACAACCAATCTTCAAGATATGACTCAAACCACTAGCTTACCAAACATGCTCTTTTGACTCATTTTTCGGAGTTTATCAATGTCACCAACTATCCTAATTCGCATGCACTCACAAGATCGAATGTCCTAAAAACACATTTTATGTACAAACACAATCACAAGGGACAAATACAAAAACACTCAAACTCACAAGGATGTTCAAGTTCTAACAAGTATCAACCATAGGCTTGCCCTTATTTTTATTTGCCAGTAGCTTAAGAACAATCGGTTGGAAATCTCAAAGGGCTTTTCTAAGCTTGTAAAGTAGACTTCGGTAAAGGTAGGATTCGCATTTGAATTCAAGTGACTACATCCTCCTCGAACTCTACACAACTTTTTTAATTCAAAACCAAGGCCATTCCTTTCATTTTCATTCAACACGCGACACCATTTCACTTCTTTTTATTTGAAGCCCCAATTCTTATCATCTTCTTCACCTTGGAGGATTTTCTTTCTTTCTTTTCCTCTTTGCTTTTCATTTTTATTTCTTTCTTCCTTCTTTTTAGAGATTCTTATTAAACAACAAACCATGATTTACTCATTTAGTACTCCTCCAATGTACCTTTATCAACCCCCAAACTTAGGCTTTTAGCCTTGATTTCACACTTGTGGAGTTCAAGAAGGGAGGGGTTAAAGAGAGGGATTCGTTGTCAAAATGGTTCAAGGCTTTTAATGAGGTTTCCAAAGAAGAGGTATTAGGCTCAAGAGGGGTGGCTAATGATTCAATTTAAGTGAAATGGTGGCTTTTAAGGCTAAGTAGGCTTCAATAATCACAAATAAGGCCTAAGATCATATCTCCAACCAAGAGTAATCAAAACTAGCATTAACGACTAATCAGGAAAGTTCTAGTTAACACAAGAAAGCACAAGAATTATTCAACTAAACCTCACTACACATGGAATGTGCATCATTCAAGAAGGATCAATTTTTACTTCCTAACAAGAACAAAAATGAGCCAAACTATATTATCACCGCTAATGAGCTAATATTCACAAAAAGATCAAAGGGGTTGCCACAAACATCATTCTTTGCCATGCACTTTTCATAAAATTTTTGGAAGGGTATGCTTATTTTACTTAGCATGCAAAACTACTTCATTAGTACCAAATAAATCAATCGTAACCAAAACCTCAAAAGACAATGATTTTCCCTTAAGAATGATGTCACTCAATCCACCATTGGGCCAATTCATCTATCTAAATCGGCATGGCTACACAAGGTGGATCAACCCAACCATCACAATCAACAGGCACATGTTATTCTGTGTTCCCGGCTTTGACAAGTTCTATTTAGCCTAACGGGTACTCAGACTTCCCCTGGCTCACAACAACCAACACATCGACTACAAAATAACAAAAGAAGCTAAAAAAAAGAAAAGAAAACTAAATAGATAAACCATCAACTTTTTCCACAGCAACACCAAAACCCGACAAGGGCATAAATCCGCAAAACACATCTGACCAGGGCACATAAATAGCTAAATAAACAAAACAAGCCCGACAAGGGCACAATAATATCCAAAATGAAAAAACATGTTCGGCGAGGGCACAATAATATCGAAAAGTAAATCAAGCTAAGCTAGATAGAGTGCAGTTCAACACGCCACCCCCAACTAAGATAGAGCAGTGCCCTCACTGTATCAAAATAAGAAATAAGTTTGAGGGGTATCCCTGATGTGTATCAGTCTGAACTGGAGGAATATGGGAACTCAAGTCTCTCCTCATCCTCATCATCATCATTCTTGGTTGTACAAGATCCACAGAAGTACTTCAATCTATCCATCATCTTTTTCAAGAACTTGCTTTTTTTCTTCTCATGCTCGCTGAAATTTCTTTGGCGCTTTTCAACCTTTCCTTGCCTGTAGCTCATGTTCTCTAAGAGGGTATTTATTGCACTCCGTCGCCCATTTATAAACTTTTGCTCAGTGGCCACTTTTGCAAGAGATGGAGGGGACTCGAAACCTGCAGGTGTGTCAGCTCTAGCTGAGCCAGTAGAGAATCCAGCCAACAACTGCTGAACATGTGCATCCACTCCCTGAATCTGACTAGAGAGGTGGCGCATGAGATAGGGACCAGACTGTATTGGTCCCACAGTATGAGATGATCTAGATGTAATGATGGAAGGACTAGTGGGCTCATTTGAAGACTCGAGAAACTATACGAAAGATGGAGAAGCTACATCAATCTTTCTCTTCTTCTACTTTGCCTCTGGGGCCCTTTTCAACAATGGGTGGATCATGGTTGCTGGCTTCTTCTTAATGTTATTCGGGCATGGAAACACCCCAGCATCATAGCACAACTGAGTCACCAATGAAAGGAAGAAAAGGCTTTTCGACCTTCCACTAGCTACCTCTGCCATCTAAGCCACAATATGGAGCCCAACATTCACATTTACGCCATCAACGAGGGATGCAACCATAAATGCTTGGTCAGGGGTCACATCAGTGTCATGAGAGGATGGTATGATCCTCACAAAGATAATCGAAAGGCAAGATTTGGCTTCTGCAGTGAACTCATGCAAATCAACCCCCTTTTGCAAGGTCAACAAATTCAGAGTCACCCCGTCGTACAACTTGTCAACCAACCAGTGGTGTGCTTCTTCTTTTGATTTTGCAATATAAACTTCATTATAAACATCTGGAAGGTTGTACAGTGCATTGATGATTTCGGGGTTTAAACTCACTTAGACACCCTGAATGGTAGTGACCAATGCGCTCTTGAAGTCGGTGATCGAAGCATTAGCATAGAACTCCGTGACCACTGTGTGGTTAGCCATGATAGGTGGAGGAGAGAAGAAAATCCACCTCTTATCCACTAATCTCTTATAGAACACTGGGATTTTACCTTCAACTTTGTCCAAGTTGATTCCTTTCTCCCTAACAAAGGGCTTGGATAAGAGCTCATCATACTGACGCTCACATGATGCCGCTAGGAATCTATCCTGATCATAATTCTCCTCTATTTCCACCTCCAAAACATTTTCAACTTCATTGTCACTACCGTTAGAGGCCATTTTTAGGATCAAAGTACCTACAAAACAATCCAACATGTTTAAAGTTCTTAGGGACACTTAAAACAATGTACTATGAAGCACTTAAGCCAAAGAAATAGCTGGAAAAAATTCTGAGGTGGGCTATGCGGAGCTACTATTCTTGCACTGCCAGGCATTCCTTCTTCGTGTACGTGGTTAGATGGATACGTTCGCGAAAAAGAATTTTATTTTCACAAAAAAATTCTCCTTCGCAAATGCGGCCAAGTGACCGCAAACACAAAGGTCATCGTGTTTGCCCAGATCAGTGCCTCTTTGAGGCATTTTCTCAAACACCTGACAGGCACAATTCATTCAAGACATTTTATTCTCATTAGGCTCATGCTAATCACCACATTTTTGCACTCTTTGTACACATGATCACCCACCTTATTTAACATTTACCCTTCTATGTACTCATAAAATTAAATTCCAAAATTGCAATTCTTACCATTGTGATAGCATAAAGTGTGGGAAAGGAGGAGAACTAATAACAATATTAAAGCTGGTGAGTGTCATACCTGATGGATTGCACTTGGTAGAGAAATGAATGGAAGAACTTGATGCAATTATTGCTTGCCAAAGAAGGAGAGAGTATCTTTGTTTTGATAAGAAAACGTATAAGCCTTCCGAATTTTTAGAACGTTTAAACTTACCTGGAACTGCCAGTAGGCTTCACGTTCGCGAGTGGTCTGTCACGTACATGATGATTTGATTTTCAATTGGTCTTCGCATACATGGCCAGTCCACCGCATTCACAAAGAAGGAGTGCTGGAACAGATTTTTCACATTTTTCTCCAGCTTACTGCTTGCAATGTGCGACGTCAGGTGTGATGGGCACTTTGTGAGGTGCGAAATGCACTAATTCCACACAAGCCATGTTTTTTTATCAGTTTACTATTTGCTTGTGCGGTGGCATATGCAACGGGCAATCTTCAAGGTGCAAAAAGAACATTTTTAGAGGTATTTTTGGTACTTCTCAACACTTGGTTCCTCTTCTCATTCCTTTGAGCACCTAAAGATAAACAAAAAAGAAACAAAAGGTGAAGTAAAACATAAAAATGATGTGTTGCCTCCCATCAAGCGCACAATTTAATATCGCGGTGTGACACAAGCTACCTCACCATTTGGATCTCTGTTTGGAAGATTTTAAGCTTTGAATCAAACTTCTGGTGACACTCCCGGGGTGGAGATTTGAACATGAAAAGGCCATTCTCTTGAGTTCGCATTTCTCTCTTTTTTGCCTTCAAGTGAGGAAGGTCGCTTTGCCTTCTTTATACGACAAACGTAAAACCAGATAAACCTTTATCTATCCTCCTTCCAAGGTCTTCGAAAAGCTTGATTACTTTGACTTTCGTCCATTCAATCAAATTTAAGGTCGAAAAATGGTTGGAGGGGGATTCGGGCATCTCCACCTCCAAGCTTGCCTCATTCATGACATCCTCACTTTGAGATGCCATAGCATCATTCAACACAACAAAAAATAAACAAGACAAAAACAACTATTCACAAAATTTAACTAGAGTAAGTAAACTCAAATTATAAACTAACTCAATACGCTAAATTGTTTCCCTGCAATGGCGCCATTTTTTATAACACTCAAATACACTCTCCAATGTAAGTGATTGTGATTGTTAGAGAAAAACACATTTATATGCCCAACAGATGTAAGGGTTATACCCCATAGAATAATATAGACGCGATCGAGCTAATAAAAACTCTAAGCAGCTTATTGAAGTTCAATTAACAAAAGGGGAAAGATATCTCAAAAGGGGGGTTTTAAACTAAATCAAAAGATAAAGAAAATCAAATAAAAGAAAAGTTTTGATCAATGGATTTCACCTTGCTTTTGCCAAGCATGGATAACAAGGGAGAATAGGGAATGAGAATTCAATTTACAAGACTTGCACCTGATCAAAACATGGGTAGTCTTTGCTAAAGGTGTACTTAACCATCTTTCGACCAATCAAGCAACTATCCATATGGGTTCTATCGAATCACCTCAAGTGTGCAATAACAAACAATTTAACTTGGGTGAGTTGGGCTATTTCTAACCCCAACTCTTAGATGGGAGTTTCCGGCAACCAAACTATCTCTAGACTTGATCTATAGTGGAAACCCCAAATCCCCACTATTGAATCTTCCCAAATTTAGAGAAATCCTTTCTCAAGCAAAAATCCAAATTAGAAAGTTAAGTCAATGTTTGCAACCATTAACTATAAATTCAATAATGGAGGATTCAATAGACCAAAATAATTAACCAAAAGCAAAATCTAGATATGAATTCGATAACCAAACAATTATTATCTCTAATAGAAACCCCAAATCTCAGTTCATCAACTACACCAATAAAAATAGCAATTAAGAACAAGAGTTGAAGAATGGAAACTAAAGATTTTACAATAAAGAGCATCCAAATCGTTACTCCTATGGTGTTGGTTGATGAACTTGCTCTCCAAGCTTAGCCTAAAGTTGTGAGACTATCCAAAAATTATCCAAAGATAGGTTTCCAATCAGTTGGGGGGTCTTTTGTATGGATTGGGGTTTCCAAATATGTGAAATTCCGAAATTGTACAGCTGCCTCCGCTATCCTTCTTTGCATACGCAGAAGGTCCGCCTTGTACGTGAAGTGTCTTTGTCTTATTGACCTTTGCGTACGCGGTCAATGCGTCATGTTCGTGGAGCTTTGCTTCAGTTAACCTTTACGTACGTGTGTGGGGCACCGCATTCGCGAAGGCATGTGCTGCTGCCAGTCATTTGCTTCTCCGAATAGCTTCCTTTTGACTTGTTTTCATCCAAATTCTTCCCGAACACTTCTAAAACATAGAGACCTGCAAAATAGAAGTAATATGTGTGATTTGCACTATGTTCCCACTTAATATTAGAAAAAGTATAAGATTAAGAGCTCAACAAATATGTAGAATACCAACTTATCAAACATTTTTGATAAACTCTAAAATTGTACTCCCTAAGTATACAGGCATCGCGATCATCATGAAAAACACATTTATAAGTACCCAACAGGTGTCGGGGTCATACCCACAGAGACTTGATTCTAGCTTTATGAAGATTGTATCGAAATGAGTTGACAAAGAGAGTAAATGCTTAAAACACAAAAATAAAAGGTTGGGGGAATTGGGATTCTGTCACTACAATCATCATTCGAATTAAAGTAAATGAGTAAAGTGGGTGTACCAATGGGGTTTTAATGTGGGATAGGGTTATTATCAATTCACACTTATTCTCTCTTATTGACACAAGTAGCATTGGTTATGAGTATGGTTGTTTATCTCTCGATCAACAACCATATATCCGATAATCCCAGTTAGAGCATCATCGTTTAAATCAACAAGAAACCAATATCTAGCTTAGGGAGGTCATATTATCTATAGCTTAGACCCTTAAGTGGGTTATTTTGTCGATATGAGCTATTTCTAGTCTTAAATCTGAATGGAGTCCCAAGTTCCCATTAGTAATCTCACATCCGAAACCATGAAATTCTCTTTCAAGCAACAACATCGTCAAGTAATGAAAATTAATGTTTGCAACCACCAATTTTAGGATTAGAACTTGGTGAAACTACTAGACCTATGTCAAATAAGCAATTATAAGCGAGAAATAACAATACCCACACCCATTTGTCAAGCACTCATTATCAACACATCTCTAAATAAATGAAATTAGCCACTCATGCTAAAGAAAAGAGATATACCAAGTGGGTAAGTCAAATTCCTCTTCATTCAAGCTTAATCTCAAGTTCTAAGCTCAATTTTTGTACACAAATGGTTAACCAATGGAAGAGAGAATATATTGAAACCCACTTCTTTTAGGAGAGGAAAACTTGTTCTCAAAGGTAAAATCTCTTCAGAATATTCAGGACTGTAGAATGTTTTTTACAATTGTGCCTAAATTGGCCTTTTATACTTTCCCAAAACATCACTAATTTTCTAGAAAAAATTTCCCTTCAGGTGGTATGCAGCATAACGTGCGGTTCACACGTCGTGATGTGCGCATCGCACACCTTCTTCATCTGAACCAGTGACTCAGCCGACTTGGGAGACGTTATACAAAGATGGTGCTATTCACACCATGAGTTGTGTGCATCGTACAATGACCACACCCCATGACAGATCCTTCAGGCAATCCAAAGCTTTATGTGGTGAGAGGTGTGGAATGTACCACGGCATGTGCATGTCACACAAGCGTCGCATCTCAGGGCAGATTCTTCGTCTTCTTACGATCACTTCACACTTCACTAATTTTAAGCTCTTTTTGGGTCCATTTTCTTGTTTTCCATCTTTGATCACAAGTACCTGCATAGACATCAATAAGAACCTCTAAATCTATTCAATACATAGCAATAATACATGGATAAAGTATCAATAAGTTGGTAGATTACCGACTAATCAAACCCCCAAACTTGAACTATTGCTTGTCCTCAAGCAAGATACTCACAAGTCAAGGAATGAATTATTCTCCAGTCTCAATCAAGGAATAAAAGACTGATCTCTACTAAAAAATAAGAAAAAAAATAAACAAAAGACTGAACTAAGATGCTCATCTCAATTTGAACCACCACAAACTCAAGGCATTTGGCCATTTCAAAATATTTTCCAAAAGGAATTCATTTCTCATTCAAAATTAATGGAATTTTGTCATTCAAAACAAGACATTTAAGCTTCTGAAGTCATTGGCATGGACCCTGAAGGCTTGCCTCGAGATTTTTCACACAACATCTCTTATTCATTCCCCTCAATTGAGATAGAGACTTTATGTTTCAATTAGAGTGCATGATGCCACTCACCACAAGAGAGAATTCCACTCACAATCAATCAATTCACAAAACAACGGGATTATAGGAGAACCAAGAAGTCTCTCACTATCTCAAGGAAGTTCAAGTGCACACGTCAAACCAAGGCTTTCCCTTAATGTAAATCGCCACTAATTTAGGTTAGCCAAGCTCGAAATCACCAATCACTAATTTAGGTTAGCCAAGCTCGAAATCACCAACCATAGGCTTTCCCTAATGTTCTTTGTTCTTATTTCGAACACCGCTCACATTTTAAAATTTCAACTTCACCTTATTTCTCCCTCACACAACCCAAGCTTCTCATTTTCAATCATGATCATTCGACTCCTTTTATCGCCTTCATTTGGTAGCACCTGCTTTTTCTTTTCATTATTGCTCATTGGATTGACTTTTGGAGTAATTTTCAATTCAAACCTAAGATACTAGCTTGAATTTGAAGTGCATTCCTTTTCTTCTCTTCATTTGATCACATACACCCCCAAACTTAGGCGTTTGCCTATGTTGTATTTTATTCCCCCCCCCCAAATTTAGTCTTTAGCCAATATTTCACTTTTAAGCAATTAGGGAGGATAGGTGCCAAGATAGAGATTCAAAAAGGTCAAGGTGTTAGCAAGGTGCCAAAGAACGGTTACAAGCTCAAAGGGGTTCACTAGGATTGATGTCATGGGAGTCATTTGGGAGAAGTGGCTATTAAAGATGGCCTAAGGTCACATTCCAAGCTCAAACACACCTAGAATTTTACCTTGAATCACATTCGGGGTAAATTCTAGATGACACGCATGCATGAGAGCCAAGGTAAAGCCTCACAACACAAGGCATTATGCCACAAGACTTCTTTCACTAGTCTCAAAATCAATAGGGACAAATGATTTTTGGCAAGCTATTCTAAATTCATTACACACTCATTTGTGAGTCCATCAAGCCAAAGCGAGAGTGTGAAAGTCATGAAAAGAGAATGCTTTTCCGCAAAAATTCATTTCCTTTCTTCCTTTTATTTTCAAAAACAATTTGCCAAGATTTTTTTTCCGGTGGGCCCATTTCAAGACAATCAACTACGGACTCAATTTTAAAATAAAACTTGGTATTTTCTCTTAAGAAAGTCGCCTCTCAATCTATCATAGGGAAAACCAACCCGGTTCAACACAAAAACAAAAGAAAAAGAAAGATAAAGAAAACTTTTTCTCCTTGAGAAAGAACTGTGGTATTAAGAAAACCCTCGGTGTTTATTGATAAACTACAATTAACAAGGCAATATCCAAATTGCACGCTCATGATTCATTAAGAACAAGCCTCGACGTAGGCCTTTAGTGCATTTGCAAAGTACGGGTAGTAATACAATGGGGTATGTCAGACCAACCTGGCAACAACCAATCATTAAAAATAAAAATAAAGCCCAGCAAGGGCACAATTAAGCTCAAAAACAAACTAACATAATCTAAAGTCCCAAAAAGGACAATAAGCATCACAATCATCCAAAATATGCCCGACAAGGGACAAATCAAATCTAGTAGGAATGTCAACAAGGAATATAATCTAAAGGCTCGGGAAGGGAAATAAGCATCACAATCATCCAAAATATGCCCAACAAGGGCCAAATAAAATCTAGCAGGAATGTAACAATCTTACTTTTTGGGAATTTTTGCTCCAGTTCTATTGGGAATTGAAGATTTTGTTCATATATTGTAAGAATATCTTCTTTATATTATGAATACTATCATCTTATTCCTCCTCTTTGTAAGCATGAGTGGCTAATACTCCCACAACTAGGGTTATGGGAGCCATGTCAAAAGTAATAATATAGATTTCTGGTGATGTTGGGTTTGATTTATATGCTTATTATATTGTTAATCTTGCTTTTTTACCGTTTTCTAGTGGTTGCAAACATTAGAACATGCCTAGGTTTGATTTGCTTGAAAAAGAGATTAAATCTGGGTAAATTAGATTAACAATAAGGATTCAGGACTTCTAACTCCCGTCTAATGATTGATGCTTCAGCAAGGTTAATCTACTTGAAGTTTTAATTGAATTGTATAATTGTATCTTTTCAAGTTTGAAAGAATTTTAAAGAAAATGCATCTATTTGGCTGAGAAACGTTAAGATGTAAGAACGATTTCAATTATTTCATGTTAGGCATATGAAAAGAACCCGATTGAACTCTAGCTCAAAATTGTTAAAAAACCATGGCGAACACATCCCTAGTTCACCTCTCATATTGATTTTTACTCCTTGAAACTTGTTATTTGTTACATGAATTATTCAAAGAATAAACAAAATTTGATCACTATAAAAACCCCTATTTATCAGAAATTATTGATTACTAATCATCTAAACTACTAACGACTTAATTTTTTACCTTATTTCCTGTGGGATCGACCCCAACCTTGTTGGGTTTAATATTTGACAACGATCGCTTACGCTTATTAATTGAGGTGTAATTTAGGCGTATCAAATTTTGGCGTCGTTGCCAGGGAATACAGTTGTTTATTGAGTATGGTGTGTTTATGTGACTCTTAGTCATATTTCCTAATTTACTTTTATTTGTTGTTTTTGATTTTTACAGGGTACAAATTTGCTCATGCCAAGTACCCGACGCTCGGGTGAACCAATATTACCCTATGATCCCAAGCTTGCAAGAACTCTAAGGCAAAATATGAATGCACAACAAGAGGAAGCAAGGCTTGCAGCAACCCAAAAATACCTGAATGCTAATAATGTTGAGGTGGATGTTGTGTTGGATGATGATATTACAGTAGATAATGTCGGCAATGTTGCCCCTATAGATCAAAGGCCGCAATAGGGGGGTAGAGGTCGACAACAGCCAAGGCAGTTTGCTTTGGATAATGATGATGGTCTTGACTTGGATGGAGTTTGTGCTACGGGTGCCATAGTTCTTCCCCTATTAGTGGTTGGTGCTAAGTTTAATATTACCTGCACGATGATCCTAATGTTAAATATGAAGGGGCTGTTTAGAGGAGTAGTTGGTGTTGATCCCAACTGGCACCTGATGAATTTTATGGGAATCTGCAAATCTTTTGAATTGCTAGGAGTGAGTCAGATGGCTATCAGGCTTAGGTTGTTCTAACTGTCTCTGTCTGATGAGGAAACACTATGGTTGACAGAGCTAACACCAAATTCTATAACAATCTGGGGTGAGTTGAAAGGAGCTTTCCTAGAAAGGTTCTTTCTCCCCTCCAGGATGATACAGTTAAGGGATGAGATTAGCAATTTCCGACAGCAACCTCATGAGGCCTTACATGAAATCTGGTTGAGGTTTAAGAAAAAGTTGACTAAATGCCCAAACCGCCAATTGATAAATAATATTTTGATACAGACATTCTACAGAGTGCTGAATTCAGCTACTAAGTCGACACTTGATAATGCAGCAGGTGGAGCATTCATGGGGCTCACTTTTATTGAGGCCACTGCAATTCTGAACCAGCACACCAAAACAAACAGAGCCTGGCATACATGAGATAGAGCTGTAGCTGCTAGTACTTATGATATTGGTATGTCAGCTGAGCAGCGTAGAAAAGAGGAAGAGCGAGACCAAGACATGGCCCATTTGAAAATGTAGATGGACCTGGTGACAAAGTAATTGTTAGCAGGAGGAATTGAGAAAGTAAAAGTTATGGGTTCCCAAGGTATACCAGCTGAGTTAAAGTTTGATGAGAAAGAAAATTATTTGGGGGGTTTCCAGGCTAATGTCCTAGGAAACCAAGGTCGAAACTACCAAAAGGATAGCTATTATGAGAAGGCTGGCTATAGGGAGCGAGATCAAGGAAACTAGAAAAGTAAAGCAGATAGCGGTGGGTTATATGTTCCACCTGGGAATCGAGAAAGATCTAGAAATGAGGCAGGGACATCCAAAATAAAGAACATGTTGGCCAAGCTATTATTGAAAGTAGAATCGACTGACTCCGGAGTGAAGGAGATGAAAACTAAATTATCATCCATGATTCACAATCCACCTTGATTAAACAATTGGAGCAGCAGATGAGTAAACTTTTGGTATCTTTAAATTAAAAGAAGTCTGGTACCTTGCCTAGCGACACCATACAAAACCCGAGGAATGATGGGAGTTGTATGGAGATCACTACAAGAAGTGGTAAAACACTATTAGAATCACATCTGGTAATTCAGACTCAGAAAGGAGATATTGTTGATGATGATGAGCTAGTAGATGATGAGAATAAGGTTGAGGAGAATGTGGGTGTATATGCTAAAAAACCCACCATGGTGGAGGATGATAATCAAGTGCGTAAAGAAAAAAGCAAGGAAGTTGGAAAACTTCCAACTCAAATACCCAATCTTCCTCCTCCATTCCCTCATAGGATAAAGAAGAAGGTAGAAGACAGAAAATTCCACAAGTTTATTTCTATGCTCAAGCAAACATCTGTGAACATCCCTCTGGTGGATGCTCTTGAGAAAATGCCCGGATATTCCAAATTGATGAAGTACTTGATCACTAAAAAGAGGTCAGTGAGCTTTGAGACAGAACACAACCTTCACCACTGCAGTGCAATCTCATCAAGGTCGTTAGTGTAGAAGAAGGCAGATCCAGGTGCCTTTACTATCCCCTGCACCATCGAGGAGTTAAATTTTTCAAAGGCACTCTGAGACTTGGGAGCTAGCATAAATTTGATGCCGCTAGCTATATATCGGCAGTTGGGCTTAGGTGCCCCCAAACCTACTACAATGAGGCTACTGATGGCCGATAGATTAGTGAAGCGACTGGTGGGTATTTTGTATGACGTGCTAGTGAAGGTGGGAAAATTTATATTTCCAGCAGACTTTATAATCCTTGATTGCGAGCTAGATTTTAAAGTTCCCATAATCTTAGAATGACCCTTTTTAGCGACGGGCAGAGTACTAGTGTATATGGAGAGCAATGAACTGACTTTTAGGCTAAATGATAATATAGTCACGTTCAATGTTTGAAAGTCTATGAAGAAACCTAGAGACATGAGTGTTGTCTCGGTTATTGATGTGATGGTTGAGTCTGAAGTAGAGGTACCAATTGAGGAGATATTCACTGTGGAGACTTTGGCTATGGTAATGATGAACTTTGATGGTGATGACATCGAAGACTATGAGGAAACAATGAATGCTTTAGTAGGAATGGTGTCATATTCCTGCGCTCTAAAGAAACTAGACCTTGATCTGAAGAACCAACTGACACCTCCAGCAAAGCCTTCCATTGAAGAGGCACCGGTGTTAGAGTTGAAAGAATTACTGGGACATCTCAGATATGCATTTCTGGGTGAGAATATCATATTCCCTATTATTATTATGGTTGATCTTTTGGAGTGGAAGGTAGAGGCATTATTGTCCATATTGCAGAGATATAAGAGAGCTATTGGCTGGACCATTGCGGATATCATCAAAATTCCACCGGGTATTTGCACTCATAAGATACAGCTGGAGGATAATTGCACTCCCACTACTGAGCATCAGCAAAGGCTAAAACCGCTGATGTAAGAAGTGGTGAAGAAGGAAATAATTAAATGGATCGATGCTGGAGTGGTGTACCCAATTTTTGACTGCAAATGGGTAAGCCTAGTTTAAGGTGTACCTAATAAGAGAGGAATGACCGTAGTAGCGAATGAGAAAAATGAGTTGATTTCATTAAGACCTGTCACTGGTTGGTGAGTCTGTATGGATTATCGAAAGCTTAACTCCTGGACTATGTGGTATCTCCTCCCTATGCCTTTTATGGATCAGATGCTTGATAGATTGGCCGACAAAGGGTGATATTGCTTTTTGAATGGATATTCGGGGTACAACCAAATATCCATCGCACCAAAAGACCAGAAGAAAACTACCTTCACCTGTCCGTATGGAACTTTTTCCTTCAGACGAATGCTTTTTGGCTTGTGTAATGCTCCTATAATGTTTCAAAGATGCATGATGTCTATCTTCTCTGATATGGTTGAGGATACATTGGAAGTCTTCATGGACCATTTTGTGGTTGGTAATGCATTTGAAGATTGCTTGGCTAATCTAGGTCAATCATTGCAAAGGTATAAAGAAGCAAATCTTGTTCTCAACTGGGAGAAATGCCACTTTATGGTGAAAGAAGGCATTGTTAGGACACAAGATCTCTGTGAGAGGTATTGAAGTGGATAAATCCAAGATCGAAGTGATTGAGAAATTACCTCCACCCATCTCATTAAAGGGTGTTAGAATTTTCCTTGGTCATGCAGGGTTTTATAGAAGATTTATCAAGGAATTCTCCAAGATCGCCAACCCTTTGTGCAAATTGCTAGAGAAGGAAATAAAATTTGTGTTTGTTGGTGATTGCTTGAAGGAATTTGAATTCCAAAAGGGGAAGTTGGTGGTTGTGCCCATTATAGTTACCCAGATTGGTCCAAACAATTCGAGGTAATGTGTGATACAAGTGGTGTTGCACTTGGAGATGTTCTGGGTAATAAGAGAGACAAACTTTTTCACCCCATTTACTATGCTAGAAAGGCATTGAATGGGGCGCAAAATAATTACACGATTACTGAGCAAGAGCTACTAGTGGTTGTTTATGTCGTTGAAAAATTTAGGGCATACCTTCTTGGCACAAGAGTTGTGGTGCACACCGACCATGCTGCATTGAGGTACCTCATGGCAAAGAAAGATGTCAAGCCTTGACTAATCAGATAGGTATGGTTATTGCAGTAATTTGACTTTGAAGTCAAAGACCAAAAGGGTTGTGAGAACCAGGTGGCTGACCATCTTTCCAGGCTAGAGAATAAAGATAAAGTGGTGGATGAGCTGGAAATCGATGATTCATTTATGGATGAGCATGTATTGGCCACTTCACTTGACCTTGTGCCATGGTATACTAATTTTGACAATTATTTGGTCAGTGATGTGATGCCGGAAGAGCTGAACTTCCACCAAAGGAAGAAATTCCTTCATGATGAAAGTAAGTATTATTGGGATAAGCCTTATTTGTTCCGGTTGTGTGCTGACAACATAATTAGAATATATTTGCTGGAAGTGGAAATGATGAGTATCCTTCAAGCTTGTCATTCTTCTCCAGTTGATGGGCATCATGCGGGTGATCGAACTGCCCAAAAAATCTTGCTGGGTGGGTATTATTGGCCGTCAATTCACAAAGATGCACATAACTTTGACAAATCTTGTGACCAGTGCCAAAGACGAGGAGCAATATCTCGGAGGAAAGAGTTACTAATGTCCATGATCCTGCTGGTTGAGTTGTTCGATGTGCGGGGAATAGATTTCATGGGCCATTTTGACAGTTCTTATGGTAACTGTTACATCTAGGTAGCAGTTGATTATGTGTCAAAGTGGGTAGAATCGGTAGCTTTGGCCGACAATGAAGGGAAGGGTGTGGTGGTTTTCTTGAAGAGAAACATCTTTGCTTGGTTTGGCACTCCTCGCACAATCATTAGCGATGGAGGGTCTCACTTTTGCAAGAAGGTGTTCCGTGCTACTCTAGCTAAGTATGGTGTGAAGCACCACAAAGTGGACATTCCATATCACCCACAAACCAGTGGACAAGTTGAAGTGTCCAACAATGAGATCAAGGAAATATTGGCAAAATCGGTAAATGCTAATTAGAAAGATTGGGCAAGGAAGCTTGATGATGCACTCTGGGCGTACCAAACAGCGTTGAAAATTCCAATAGGTATGTCCCCTTACCAACTTATTTTTGGAAAATCTTGCCACTTACCTGTTAAACTTGAGCATAAGGCCCTTTGGGCACTCAAGAAGTTAAATCTTAGATGGAAAGATGCCTCAGAGTTGAGATTGGAGCAGCTGAATGAGATGAACGAGTTCCGATTGCAGGCGTATGGGAGATCTTCTCTCTATAAGGAGAAAATTAAAATGTATCATGACCGAAGGATTGAGAAGAGGGAGTTTAATGTCAGGGACTTAGTGTTGTTGTTCAACTCTAGGTTCAAGTTATTTCCCAGAAATCTCAAGTCCAAATGGTCTGGGCCGTTCAATGTGAGTCAAGTGTTTCCACCCGGCGTTGTTGAACTTGAAAACAAGGATGGGGAACGTTTCAAAGTGAATGGCCAGTGGGTTAAGCAATATATAGGCTTTTCAGAAGAGGTAAAAGTGGTATAACTTGATGAAGTCTGAGTAATGAAGATCCCCACATCGTGCCGCACTGTTAAATTAGGCGCTACTTGGGAGGCAACCCAAGTATACTGCTTTTGTTTTATCTTTAGTTGTTAATTTTTGTAGATAGAATAGATTTATGGGTTTTTGATGTGTAGAGAAGGACATGGACGGAAGGTGAATTAAGTTGGTGAAATATTGATAACTAGGTAAAGCACAACAGAAGACAAAACACACCATTTTCTATGAAAATGGATCGTTTGGTTAACCGTTGTAACTTCTTATAAAAAAGGATCTATTGTTTTGGTGACAGCTGGGAACGACCGCCTAAATGGTCTGATCCTCTAGAAAATAGACTGTTGTTGGTATCGTTTTAAAGTTTTTATTTTTAATAATTTAAAAAAAATAAAAAAATTGGGAGTTGAGGGGTTTAAATACCCATTTAAAACTCTTCTTTCCCATACAAATTGGGTAACCGCCCCTTTATTCCCCTTTAATTTCCCCAACTCCCTTATTTATTTCCCCCCCATGTCTCTCTCTCCCACATCAGTCATCTTCCCAAAATTTCCTTTCTCTCCCTTACTCCCTCTAATAGTGAAGCACGAAAGCGCACACACACAGAGTCGCGTCTTCTCTCTCTCCCTTTGTGTGATTGTAGGAAGTGAAGAATTCAACTAAGCGGTTTTTTCATCTTTACTTACCTTTTCAAATTGTTCAAGGTTTCAATTCCTTCACCTTCTTCTCCACCTAAGAACTAAGGTTCATGTGGTTAGAATGGTCAAGAGAACGGACCATTTTCAGATGAAACAAACCTTTTCTTTGACTATTTCCAGAAGAAGAATGTTGGCCAACATTGGGAGTTAAAACGTTCAAGAGAACTGTCCATTTGTGCTCAAAAGAGACAATTTTGGAAACCATTTTTTGGACGCGACTTTCCTTTCCTGGAAAACTGGATTTAATTTGTAATTTCCTATAAATAGGACACTTGGGGTATTTTAATACTACTTTGTTTCAGCGTGTTTTTAAAAACAACATTCAGCGCTCAAACAACAAACATACATTACTATTCTTGTTCTTACTTTTTGGGAATTTTTTCTCCAGTTCTATTGGGGAATTGAAGCTTGTGTTCATATATTGTAAGAATATTTTCTTTATATTATAAATACTATCATCTTATTCCTCCTCTTTGTAAGCATGAATGGCTAAAACTTCCACAACTACGGTTGTCGGAGCCATGTCAAAAGTAATAATCTAGATTTCGGGTGATATTGGGTTTGATTTATATGATTATTATGTTGTTAATCTTGCATTTTTACCATTTTCTAGTGGTTGCAAACATTAGAACATGCCTACGTTTGATTTTCTTGAAAAAGAGATTAAAACCGGGTAAATTAAATTAACAACAAGGATTCAGAACTTCTACTTTCCGTCTAATGATTGATGCTTTAGCGAGGTTAATCTACTTGAAGTTTTAATTGAATTGTATAATTGTACCTTTTCAAGTTTGAACGAATTGAAAAGAAAATGTGTCTATTTGGTTGAGGAACGTTTAGATGTAAGAACGATTTCAATTACTTCGTGTTAGGCATGTGAAAAGAACCCGATTGAACTCTAGCCTGAGATTGTTACAAAGCCATGGTGAACACATCCCTAGTTCACATATCATATTGATTTTTACTCTTTGAAACTTGTTATTTGTTACATGAATTATTCAAAGAATAAACAAAATTTGATCATTAGAAAAAACCCCATTTACCAGAAATTATTGATTACTAGTCATCTAAATTACTAACAACTTAATTTTCACCTTATTCCCTGTGGGATCGTCCCCAACCTTGTTGGGTTCTATATTTGACAACGACCGCTTACACTTCTTAATTGAGGTGTAATTGGGTGTATCAACAACCATAAATTATTTAATTAAAACTTGAAGGATTCAATGGATCCACACTTAACAATCAATTATAAGCATAAATAATTAACAACCAATCACAATTTATACACCCATCTTGCAAATTAAAAGAGGAGAGATTATACTATTTGGGTTAACTTCAACTCCTTCCATTAATAAGATTCAATTCAAATCCAAGCTTTCAATATCAACAATGTAGTTTTCAATAAGCAACCAAGAAGAAGAAGCTCTAGTGTACTTCTCTAAGTGTACTCTAATACAATACCAAATCTGAAAAATTCAATGTAAAGTATTCTATGCACAGAACCCTAAAACATCATTGGAAATCCCCCAAACACGGTAGAAATTTCTGGATGAAAATATCCTTCGGCTAAATTGTGTTGCACCTATGGCCACAAGTCTTGATCCACAACATGCAGGTGATGGAAATTTCTGCTAGTCACTTGTAATTCTCTTGCCTCTCACCTGTGTTTCACAGGTGCAGACTTGCAGCACGTAAGTCCCACGCGGCTTTCAGTCAAGGATCGTTGCTTTTGTTGTTTTCTTGACTTGGGTTTCTTCATTAACATGTAGCTTAGGATTTTGCCTTTCTTTTATTGCATACTTGGGTTAAAATTTGTTTCTATCCTCAAATCCTAAGAATGCCTGCACCAATAGAGAACTTAGGCACAAAATACTTCTAAATAGCACAAGATTGAGGCAATAATTGATGCTTAAGAGCTAAATAAGTTGGTAGATTACAACCTTATCACCAACCTTCTGTACTCAGCGAGAAAATTGGAAAACTCAAGCCAAGTCAAACAAGGAAAGCTAGATATTTCTCACCTCTATAAAAAAATACTTGGGCATTTTTTCAATAGTTGATCACTTTTTGGCAGAGCATAACTTGGAGAGAACATCTCATTATTAGGTTTCTTACTTTTCTACTTTCCCTTTCATTAACTTTGCACGGACAATATTTTCTTCTGATTTATTTTTGGACATGAGTAGATAAGAACCTTTGTTCTGGGGTTACGGCTAAATGCATCATTGTATAGTGGAGATTGAGTTTGATTAGTTTGTTCATCAATTAATAGTTGTTCTTATATTCCTATGTATTGTATTTTGATGTGTGGCTGCTAATAAGTCGGTAATCTACCAACTTATTGAACCTATATCGATGAATTATTACTATATTTTGAATAACTTTAGAGTTTCTTATGGCCTTTATTAATATCTATGCGAATACTTTTGATAGATAATGATAAACAAGGAAATGAACCCAAAAAGAGATAAAAAGGAGTGAAGTGTGAAGTGTCGGAAAAGCTGAAGATTTTGATTGAAGGTGTGGTGGCCGTGCGACACGCACAAGCCAAGGTGCAAACCGCACCTCCTCCGTATAGAGCTGCAAAAGTCCCGAAGAGTCTGTTAAGGGTTGCGGTTGATGTGTAATGCACACATCCTAAGGTGCGAACCGCACCTCCTTCGCACAGAGTTCCCAAAGATAGCTGAAGTCACTGGCTCACTATAAGGCAGTATGAGATGCGCACATCACTCTGTGCAAACTGCACGTCGTGCCACACACCTCCCAAAGGGAAATTTTGTCCTAATTTTTAGTGACGTTTTGGGAAACTATGAAAGGCCTATTCAGGCACAATTGTAAATAACTTTTATCATTCTGAACATTTTGAAGAGCTTTTTCCTTGGAGACTAAGTTTTAAACCTCCATTGAGAATAGGGTTTCAATCTAATTCTCTTGGTTAACACTTGTGTGCTCAAATTGAATCTAGAACCTGAGATTTAGCTCTAATGGGGGAGATTTTGAATTACCCAGCTGATATCTCTTTCTCTCTTGCTATGAGTGTCTAATTTCTCTTGTCTAGGGGTGTATTGATGATGGGTGCTTAACAAATAGGTGTGGGTGTTATTTATTCTTGTTCATAATTTCTTAATTGACATGGGTCTAGTAATTTCACCAAGTTTTAATCCTAAAATTTGTGGTTGCAAACATTAATTTTTATTACTTGACTATGTGATTGCTTGAGAAAGGATTTCATGGTTTCAGATGTAAAATTACTAGTGGGAACTTGGGATTCCACTCAGATTTGAGGTTATAGATAGCTGTTATTGACAGAATCACCCATTTAAGGGTCTAATCTAGAGATAGTGTGACCTCCCCAAGCTTAGATTGGTTGTTTATTCATCAAACCGACGATGCTCTAACCGAGATCATCGGATATAAGATTATTGATTGAGAGATAAGCAATTCTTACCCATGACCAATGCTACGTACATCATTAAGCAAGAATAAGTATGAATTGATAATCACCCTATCCCATAACTAAAGCCCTATCAGATATGCATCCCTAGTCATCTAATCGACTTGGTTCACCCATTTTAGTTTTATTTCTTTTTAAGTGAATTGCGATTGTAGTGATAACATCCCAATTCCCCCCATCCTTTTACTTGTTATTCTGAGATTTACTCTTATTTTGAACTCAATTTGATACAATCTCTATTTAGAATCTCCAAGTCCCTTGGGTACGACCCCGACACTCGTTGGAATTATAAATTTTATTTTACTACACAATCATCATGACCTCCTACTTTGGAGAGCACGATTTGAGCATTCATAAAAAATGGTGTTGTTGTTGGGGACTTAAGTTGTTAGCTATTTTTTATTGTTAATTTGAGAGAACTTGTTTATTTTACTTTTGTTTGTTGTTTGTGTTTTGATTGAGCAGGCTAGCCTATGAATGAGGCCGATGAAAATGAGAGAGTTGATGACTTTATAGAGGCTAACGAGGCTGATCCTATGATGCAAGGGGGTGTAGGTGCGATCCGCCTACCCCTCACGGTGGGAAATATTGTCCTTCATGTGACTAGCACCATGCTCTACTTAATCCAAATAAAAGGCCTATTTTGTGGAGCAGCCCATGAAGATGCCAACTGATATATTCAGAATTTTGTGGAGATCTGCCAATCGTTCATCTTTCAACTTATCTCCCAAGAGTCCATCTGATTACGTCTATTCCCTTTTTCCTTGATGGGGGAAGCCACGACATGGTTGGAGGAATTGTCGGATGATTCCATCACCTCTTCGGCCAAGTTGGTTGAAGCATTTACATTGAGATTCTTTCCTCCATCTCAAATGATGCAGTTAAGAGATGAAATCACCAACTTTAGGCGACTCTCGGATGAGCCTCTTCATGAGGTTTGGCTAAGATTCAAGAAGAAGCTTCTCTTGTGTCCAAATCATGAGTTGTCAAATGATGTGCTGCTACAAAGCTTCTATCAATCATTGAACTCTATGAATAAATTGGTGGCTGACAATCTTGGAGGTAGTACCTTCATGGACTTAGAGTTTCCCGTAGCCTCGACTTTGCTAGAGCGAATGACAAAAACTAATCAAGCTTAGCATACAAGAGAAGCGGATATACCAACCTCGGGAGGACCCTCAGCTATCTTGGTTAATGAAATGAGTAAGAAGGATGAGTAGCATGATGAGACAATGGCCAAAATGATGACACAAATTGATTTGATGGCCAAGCATGTGATGGGAGCTGGTGGTGCTAAGACAGTGAATGCAGTGAGTACACCAAAAATCAAAGCTAGTAATGATGAGCTCATGAGTCTGGTTGATGGAAAGCTATGTTTTGTGTTGGTGGGTTCTCATCCTGGGTATTATCACCCGAGGGAGGAGAACCAAAGTTGCATTCGAGACAATTAAAGAGTCAGAAATTGGCAGGATAGAGACAAGGATGGTGATTGTTTCAATCACCAGAGTTCGAATCCCTATATCCCTCCGAACAAGGCGGACCCTCTCTACCAACCGAGCATAAGCAACCCCGGCCATTCAAAGTTGGAGTACATGTTGTCCTTGGTTCTTAAGAAGGTGGACACCATAAATATGGGAGTGAGTGAACTAAAGAGTGAGGTCTCAACACTTCACCAAACTGTGAGCTCTCACTCAGCCTCAATCAAGCATCCGGAGGCCCAAATGAACCACCTCTCAAGCCAAATAAACCCGAGGATAAAAGGGACGTTGCCTATAAATACCATCACCAACCTAAAGAATGAGTGAGGATTGAGGTAGTATCGTCATGCCGCGATGTTAAATCAAGCGCTGCTTGGGAGGCAACCCAAGTTTCTTTATTGTGTTTTGGTTATCTTTTGTTGTTTTTTTGTGGTTTTGTAGGGAATGCATGGATGGAAAAATGAACAAGGGAAAGGAGGGAAAAAAGGGGCCGCGGGGTGAACTGTGCGGACCGCACAAGAATTTGTGTGTGTCGCACATCCTATCGCATGCCAAATCAAAATACCTGAAGGAAATTTGATAAATTGGAGGTGACGTACGCTAGGCCGTGCATACCGCACCTTGTCTAGGACGTGTCTCATGGTGAAACAGATGCCTGGGCAAACCCAAGGAAGAAAAAGGGGCATGTGTGAAATTCCATGCGGTCCGCACCTTTTCTGGTGCAAATCGTATGTCACGGCACACAAGCTGTAAGTTTGAATTTTGATTGACCTAACCCGTTGACCGAACCGACCCGAAGATGACCCGGCCGACCTTTTTTCTTCTTTTTCTTTTAAAACAACCTCTTCTCTTTCTCTTCCACCATCTTTTTCATCAAACCCTCAAAAGTTTCTCCCAAAAATCTCTCTAAATCCCTCAAACCTCTCCAAAAATCATCTCCTCCTCTCACCCACAATCTTCACCACTCCATCACCACTGCCGTAATCATCTCTTCGGGAAGGTTTCGTGGGTCACCATTGCTGAAGAGCAAAAAGCTTTAATTTTCACTCCTTTATTCATAATCTTCACTTGTGGTAAGTTTCCCAATGTTAAATACTTATTTTTATGAAGGTTGGAAACTCATATTGTGAAGCATGCTTACAAGAATTACCAAGTTGGTTTTGGGTGAGATCCAAAAATTTTGGGTCCCCAATTTTGAGTTGAATTGATGATTTTGCTTGCTTCCAACATGGTAGAACTTAAATTTTGTTAATGCATGTTGAATGGTAGTGATTTTTAGCCTTGAACTTTGTGTTGGGGTGAAGTTTGAGTAACCCCCTTATGCCAGACAAATGATTTGACCCGATTATAGATTGAGTGACATGTTCTTAAGGGAAATCATTGTTTTCCATGAGGTCTTTGTTGAATATTTATTTTGAAGGCGGAATTTCGCTTATTGTATACCCATGGTTTTTATTGAATATTCTATTTAAGGTGTATGATCTTGTGTGGGGAGGGGGTTAATTATTGCTGAATTTATGGGTGTCCATTGTGCAAATGAAGGCTTGATGTTCCCAATGATAGAAGGGGTAACGTCCATCTTAAGGGAAGTCATTGAGTTCCTCTATCGCTTGCTGTTGTGATAATGGAAATCCGAGGAAGTCTGAGTACCCAAAAGCTATGGTCATAAGATCCCTTGTCACCATTGTTTCATGTTGATTGGGTTGTTGTGTGATGCCCAGTGCCTAAGCACATCTTGCTCTATGAATAACATGTGGAATTCACAAGAACACAAGGAACAAAATATTCCAATTGTGCCTTTGTGCGTTTCGTATGAGATGCATAGATCTTGATGTGCAGGGAGCATGAGGCATCACACCATGTTTAAAAGAAAAGCCAGGTCACTGTTCTGAAGGGTGACGCCTGGTGCGACATGCACTTTTAATGGTGCGAATTGCACCAGCGTCGCACCTAGATGGAAAATCCTTGTAGGATTCTGTCTGCTTGTACGATAGCACATGCAATGCACATTCTCTCTGGTGCATTTCGCATGTGGTCCGCACACGACGACATTCACCTTCTTTTTTTTTCTAATCCTTTGCATTCCATCCTTTATAGTTTGCTAACTTCTTCTTAGGTTTTGTTTTTAGCTCACAATCTCTGTATGTAGAACATGTCTTCTAACAGGGGTAACTCCGAGAGAAGCTCACGCAGGACAACAACTCCCTCTCCCTCCAAGAAAATTGTAATATGGAAAGAGAAAGTCTCATCTTCCCGTGACAACGTCTCAGAGGAGGAGAGAGTTTGGTTCAAAATGGAGGGCATGAAAGTGATCTATGATCGTCATAGGGGAAGGACCTTCAATGAGGAACAAAGCTTCAACCTAAATGCGGTGGGGGATAATCTTCCCAACATTCCCACTAAGTTTTCCAACCGTCAGTGGCAACCATTTTAAGAAGTGCCCAGAACCTATTACACGGAGTTAGTTTGAGAGTTCTTTGCCTCATATCAGACCTCACAGGATGCTAAAGGCCACAAAAAAGGTTGTGAGAAGTTCCCCGCATTGGAATCAGTTATGGTTTGGGGAAGAGAAGTCAAGATCACTCCAGCTGCATTTAATGCCATCTATTGGAGCAATCCAATTGAATCAACACCTTTTCTCATGGAGAAGCTACTTCTCAAACGTAAACCTCTTGAATAGGCTGCCTCCATCATTTCTCCTGACACACATCCCTGGGCCACTATGGGGGGGAGGGGTGAAATTCCCCGCCTAACTTTGTACTTCGAGGAACTCTTGTGGTATGACTTTGTTCTCTCCCGTCTAATACCTTCTCAAAACGAACAAAAGATAACACATGATAGAGCCATGCTGTTAGCTGCAATCATAGTAAGAGATCATATCAATGTGGGTGAGGTCATTACATTAGTGATAAAGAGGAAATCTCGAAGGAGTGCTGATGCATTTCCCTTTTCGTTGTTAATTAGCAAAGTTTGTGTGGAAGTCGGTGTTCCTTTCTTTGACTGTGATACTTCTACTCCGGCCAATGGTGTATTGGATCTTGACAAGAACACTGATAGGGACGCTCCTTGATTCAAAAAGTGTACGGAAGAGGAGTCAATGGAAGTCGAGAATGATGACGCTGATGCTGAAATACATACCTCTCCTCCGTCTCCTCCTGCTTCAAAAACACCCACACCTCTAGCCACCGCACCCAGAGGGCCACTGTCTAACATTGGTCTCCAAGACCTGGTCGACAAAACTTACAATCATGAGTGGCAATTGAGGGACTTGTCAAATGATCTACCGGGTTGGATTGCAAGGGAAGTCAAGTGGGTCATGCAAGAAGTTGTGGAAACCGTTCTCAATTTGCAAAAATTTGTGGACGAGTGTGATAAATCTCTCAGGACCCTCCATAAATACATGGGCATGGAAAAAGGAAAAGCACCTGTGGTAGAAGCTAATCTGACCTCCTTGCCTCCACCTCGTTCCATTCCAGGACTCTTGGATAGCTTGTTTGCAGCCTATAAGGATGAGGTGTTATCCGATCACGAAGATCAAGAGCCGGATGATAATGTGAGTGAGAAGACCACATATAAGGACATAACTTCCAATGATGATAACGATGAGGCTTAGTCCTTCAGGGAGTTCCACCCTCTTCCCATTGCACTATTAGCATTGAGGGCAATGCTCTATATATGGGGAGGGGGTGTCTTTACAGCTTTTGTTGGTGCCTGTTAGTGGGCTTGAGACATTTTATTACCCTTGTCGGGCATTGTTGACATTCTGCTAGATTTTATTTGGCCCTTGTCGGGCATATTTGGATGATTGTGATATTTATTGCCCTTGCTGGGCCTTTAGATTTTGTTTTGTTTTGAGCTTATTTGTGCCCTTGTCGGGCTTGATTTTTGTTGATTGAGATTGTGTTGCCGGGTTGGTCTTACATGCTCCATTGTCTTACTACCTGTGATTTGCAAATTCTCTAAAGGCCTATGGCAACGCTTGTTTTAAAATGAATCATGAGTGCGCTATTCGAATATTGCCTTGTTAATATTAGTTTAGAAATAAACTCCGAGGGTTTTCTTAATACCACGGTTCTTTCCCAAGGAGCAAAAGTTTTGATTTTTTTTCTTTTCTTTTGTTTTTGTGTCAAACCGATTATGTGTTTCCCTATGATAGATTTAGAGCCGATATTCTTAAGGAAAAATGACAAGTTTTAGTTTAGAATTGAGTCCGTAGTTGCTTGTCTCAAAATGGGCCCACCGAAAAATTTCTCGTGGCAAACTGTTTTGAAAATAAAAGGACAAAGGGAAATGAATTTTTGAGGAAAAGCATTATGTTGTCATGACTTGCACACTCTTGATTTTGCTTGATTGACTCACAAACGAGTGTGTAATTGAACATAGAATAGCTTGTCAAAAATGATTTACCCCAATTGATTGTGAGACTAACGAAAGAGGTATTGTGGCATGATGTCTTGTGTGGTGAGGCTTTACCTTGATTCTTGTGCATAAATGGCATCTTGAACTTGCCCCGAATGTGATTCAAGGCAAAATTTAAGGTGTGACCAAGCTTGGAAGATGATGTGAGGCCCTTTTTTACAGCCATTTCACCCAAATGACTTCCCACGGCATCAAATCCTAGTGAACCACTTTTGAGCTTATGACCGTTCTTTGGCACCTTATAACACCTTTACCTTTTTGGAACCTCTATTTTGGCACCCATCCTCCCTAATTGCTTAAGAATGAAATGTAGGCTAAAAGCCTAAGTTTGGGGGGGGGGGGGAAACTAAAGATAACATAGGCAAATGCCTAAGTTTGGGGGTGCATATGATCAAATGAAGAGAAGAAAATAAGTGCACTTCAAGTTCAAGGTTGCACCTTAATTTCGAGTTGAAAATTTCTCCAAAAGATCAATACAATGATCAAATTGAAAATCAAAAATAGATGCTACCAAGTGAAGGCGGTATAAGGAGTTTGAATTATCATGATTAAAAAGGAGAAATCTTTGGTTATGAGAGGGAGAAATAAGGTGAAGTTGAAATATATATTTGTCAGCGACGTTCAAAATAAGAACAAAGAGCATTAGGGAGTGATGTCACTTGAACCAAATGATATCCTCACCTTAGCCCTAGCCAACATCGCAACCCGCAAGTCCTTGGTGATTCCGAGCTTGGCTACCCTACATTAGTGGCGATATACATGAAGGGCAAGCCAATGGTTCGATGCATATGCACTTGAACTTTCTTGAGAGAGTGAGAGTATTCTTGGTTCTCCTATAATCCTGTGTTTTGTGAATTGAATGATTGTGAGTGAGATTCTCTCTTTTGGTGAGTGGCCTCATGCACTCAAATTGAAACATAGAGTCTCTATTTCAATTGAGAGGAATGAATGAGACAAGTTGTGTGGCGAATCTCGAGGCAAACCTTGACGGTCCATGGCAATGACTTGAGAAACTTAAATGTCTTGTTTTGAATCACAAAAATTCCCTTGATTTTTAATGAGAAATGATGTCCTTTTGGAAAAGGTTTTAAATTGATCAATTGCCTTGAATTTGAGGTGGTCCAAATTAAGATGAGCATAGTAGTTGAGTCATTTGTTTGAGTCTTTCATTTATTTTTTTTTCTTTTTTTTAGTGTAGAGTAGTCTTTTGTGCCTTGATTGAGCCTAGAGCATAATTCATTCCTTGTCTTGTGAGTATCTTGCTTGAGGAAAAGCAATAGTTCAAGTTTGGGGGTTTGATAAGCCGGTAATCTACCAACTTATTGAGCCTATATCCATGAATTATTGCTATGTTTTGAATAGATTTAGAGGTTCTTATGGCCTTTATTGATATCTATGCAAGTACTTTTGATAGATGAAGACAAACAAGGAAATGAACCCAAAAAGAGCTAAAAAGGAGTGAACTGTGAAGTGTCGGAAAAGTTGAAGATTCTGACTGAAGATGCGGTGGCCATGCGACACGCACAAGCCGAGGTGCGAACCGCACCTCCTCCGCATAGAGCTGCAAAAGCCCAGAAGAGTCTGTTAAGGGGTGCATTTGTTGTGTGACGCGCACATCCTAAGGTGCGAACTACACCTCCTTCACACGGAGCTCCCAAATATAGCTGAAGTCACTGTCTCACTGGAAGGCAGTGTGCAACGTGCACATCACAATGTGTGAACCGCACATTGCGCCGCACACCTCTCGAAGGGCAATTTTGTTTGAATTTTTTTAGTGACGTTTTGGGAAACTATGAAAGGCCTATTCAGAAACAATTGTAAATAACTTTTATCATTCTGAATATTTTGAAGAGCTTTTTCCTTGGAGACTAAGTTTTTAACCTCCATTGAGAAGAGGGTTTCAATCTAATTCTCTTGGTTAACACTTGTGTGCTCAAATTAAATCTAGAAACTGAAATTCAGCTCCAATGGAGGAGATTTTGAATTACCCAGCTGGTATCTCTTTCTCTCTTGCTATGATTGGCTAATCTCTCTTGTCTAGGGGTGAATTGATGATGGGTTCTTAACAAATGGGTGTGGGTGTTATTTATTCTTGTTTATAATTGCTTAATTGACATGGGTCTAGTAATTTCACCAAGTTTTAATCCTAAAATTGGTGGTTGCAAATATTAATTTTCATTACTTGACTATGTGATTGCTTGATAAAGGATTTCATGGTTTCAAATTTGAAATTACTAGTGGGAACTTGGGATTCCACTCAAATTTGAGGCTAGAGATAGCTATTATCGATGGAATCACCCATTTAAGGGTCTAAGCTAGAGATAGTGTGACCTCTCCAAGCTTAGATAGGTTGTTTATTGATCAAATCGATGATGCTTTAACCGAGATCGTCGGATATAAGATTATTGATTGAGAGATAAGCAATTCTTACCCATGACCAATGCTACTTAAGTCATTAAGCAAGAATAAGTATGAATTCATAATCACCCTATCGCATAACTAAAGCCCCATCGGATATGCATACCTAGTCATCTAATCAACTTGGTACACCCGCTTTAGTTTTATTGATTTTTAATTGAACTGCGATTGTAGTGACAACATCCCAATTCCCCCCATCCTTTTACTTGTTATTCTGAGCATTTACTCTCACTTTGAACTCAATTCGATACAATCTCTATTTAGCTACTCTAAGTCCCTCTGGTACGACCCCGACACTCACTGGGGTTATAAATTTTGTTTTGCTACATGATCGCCGTGACCTCCTACTTTGGAGAGAACAATTTAAGTATTCATCGGCTGCCATTGAAATAAACCCTTAGTCTTGTTGTGAACCCGAAAGAAGAATCAACAAGATAAAATGAAGAATCTAGGGAGCAAGATCGCTCTTGTTAACTTAAAGAGTAGATTTATGTCTAGGATATAAATATACCTAGAACGTCTTGCTTGGTCCTAAATGGGAAAAGCTACATTGTTTACATGTTCATCTTACTCATACAAATATAGACATATAAGTGCATGTAAATAGGTGATTAGAGGTTTAAAGGACCATAGTAATATAATTAACCCCATAATCAACAACTAGATAAATGAACGAGTTGATAAAATTGGATACTATTCATGATTGCAAAAGAAAGTTGTAACCTTTGAATTTCCTTTCAAATTGTGATCACAGCCTCAATTTTCATTCTTGCTTACTTGATAGTTATTTAATTACACAACTCAAAACAACTTTCTTGGTTACATTTCACACTTGGTTAAAACTATGATAATTGAATTAACTGGAATCTTTACTATATCATAAGTCCCTTGGGTATAATATCTTGACTACACTAGTCTATACTACTTGATGACCACGTATACTTGCGTGGGTTGAGAATCGCAATAAGTTTTTGGCATTGTTACTAGGGACTTAGAAATTAGCAAATTTCTAGTTTTTCTCTTATGTCTTTATTATTAAGGTGTTGAAAACTTGATCTTATCTTTTTATTCTATAGGTAGAATCTCAGAATTTCAACAAGCTGTCATGGAATAGAGAGTTAGTGGAATCGCACCCTGAACCTGAATGATTATTTCATTAAACAAGGAGGGAAGCAACCCTTTATCCAATTCAACAGGTTGAGGAGGCAACTCTTAATCTGATCTAGCAGGTTGAGCAATGTGAAGTTGTCCCGATAGAAATGGAATAACCAAGGGAAGTACGAGAAGTGGAAATTCCATAAGTGACTAATGTTACATACAACATTCGCAATATATAAATTGGGATTTAGCTTCAATCTTAAAAAGAACATGGTACGACTCTTGCACTCTAGCAGACAGTTTACAAGCCTTGTATATGAGGATCTGCAGCATCATATCTAGACTTTTCTGGATATTAGTTACACTTACATACCTACTAGAGTCTCAACCGATTATGTTAGACTCACTCTATTCCCATTTTCTCTCCTTGGGGAAGCGAAGAGGTGGTTAAAAGCTGAGACACAAAACTCCATCACTTCGTGGAATGATTTGGCTAGGAAATTTCTTATACGTTTCATTCCATCTATGAATACTGCAAAGTTGAGAAGTGAGATATTAGGGTTTAGACAGAAAGATGGGGAGAACTTATATTAAGCTTGGAAAGGTTCAAATCCCTCCTCAGAGATTTCTCAGATTATCAACAGACTAATGAGGTGTTAGTTCATACATTTATTAAAAGCCTTGATGCACACTCAAAGATTTTGCTAGATTGTGTGGCATATAGTCAGGCACTTGAGAAGACATATGATGAGTTTTATAGCCTCTTACAGCGGATGGCGCAGAGTAATCCAGAGTGGAATGCAGTCACTAGCAGAGCTGCAACTAAGAAGGTTGTCAAATTGTTAGAGGTAGACAACCACACAACTTTATTTGCTATAGTGGAGTCTATGTCTAATCAGGTGAAATAATATAACTACAACATTGAACAAGTTGGCTCTTGTGAGAGCTCGAGCATGGGTGAATGTAGTAGTACAGCTGACACAACAATTGTGTGAGAATTATGGGGGTAATCATTTGTCCGAAGACTATGGAGCTAATCATGATTCCATAAACTTTATAGGGAATGCATAGAGAGGCAAAAATCTAAATAATGGTAACACTTAAAATTCTAACATGAAAAATCACCCCAACTTGTCATATGGGGGAAATCAATGGAAGAATCAGTATAGAAATGTAGGGAAGATTCAACAGTATAATAAAACCATTTCCCTGATGAGTAATATAGAGGAGATGCTGAAAAAGGACATGAAACATCAAGCAACCCAAGTGGCTGACATGAAAAATCAATAACTTGCAATTAAGAATCTTGAGAAACAGTTGGGGCAGATAGCTGGAGCACAAAATTAAAGACCTCAAGGGGGTCTCCTAGGTAATACTGACCAAAATTCTAAGCAAGTGAATGCAGTCACTACTCGCAATGGAAGGGATCTATAGGAACTTGCACTGAAAAAGGCAATGCCCAAGGCAGTTGGGGTTGAAGATGAGCAAGAAGCACCAAAGAAAATTACACAGGTTAAGGTAGCACACCCCATCATAAGGCCTCCACCTTCATTCCCATAGAAATTGAAGAAGCAAAAGGAGGAGGTAGGGTTCAATAAGTTCCTTAATCTATTGAAACAAGTGCATCTAAATCTTCTACTTATTGATGTCCTGCAATGGGCTCCTAAGTATACCAAATAGATCAAGGACATTATGGAAAACAAGGTTGTTAGAATATGTGATAGTTGCACTCACTGCAGTGTGCACTCCAACAATTAAGAATAGGCTACCAATGAAGTTGAAGGATCCGAGTAGTTTCACTATTAAGATTACTATTGGGCAGAAGGTCATCGCGCAGGCTTTGTGTGACCTTGAGGAAAGTATTAATTTGATGACATCTTTTATCTTCAAGAAGATGGGATTGGGAAGCCCTCCTCCTACTTTGATTATCCTTCAGCTAGTAGATAGATCCTTTGTAAGATCAGAGGGCATTATTAAAGATGCTCTAGTGCAAGTTGGTTCCCTTATTTTTCTGGTGGATTTTGTCATTCTAGATTTTGAGCTATCCAAAGTCCTATTTATTTTGGGGCGTTAATTTTTGGCCACAGGGTGAGCTTTGATTGATGTGGCTGTCAGGAAGTTAACTATGAGAGTACATGATAAGATAGAGGTTTTTAATGTATACAAGGCGATGAAACTACATGCACTATATGAAAAGTTGTCTACTATCACTGTTGTGGAGTTTAAAGATTAGTTACCTCTTACATTGTCTAGAGACTCATTGGAGAGAGCTATTATGGGGCAAAATATCTTTAGGGATATGGCTGCTCACGAGATGATACAGTATATAGATGTGGCATGTGTGTTCATCCAAAAGAGTGAGTTTGAGCCTCTTAATAAACCTCTTAGGCCCCCTCCTAAGCCATTTATTGAGGAAGCTCTAAAGTTAAAATTGAAACCTTTCCCATCTCACCTCAAGTATGCTTTCTTGGGAGAGAATGACACCTTGTCGATTATTCTTGTTGCCACTTTGAATGACGCACAAGTGAAGGAGGCTCTAGTGGGTTGAAAAGGTGCAATTGTGCTCTAGGTTGGCAAATGTCTGACATTCATGGGATCAACCCAGCTTTTGGTATGCACAAGATTTATATGGAAGAAGGGTGTAAGAACAATATTTAGAATCAAAGGCGATTGAACCTGGTTTTGAAGGATGTGTGAAGCAAAGAGGTGATCAAGTGGCTAAATTCAAGCATTGTTTATCCTATCTCAGATAGAAAATGGGTTACCCCAGTCTAGTGTGTTACTAAGAAAGGGGGAATGAGATTTATCACTAATGAGAAGAAAAAGTTGATCCCTACAAACACAGTCACTGGGTGGATAATATGCATTGACTGTAGGGAATTGAATGAGGCCACTCGCAAAAACCACTATTATATTCCCTTTATTGATCAAATATTGGACAGACTTGTCGGCCAAGAGAATTTCAAATTCTTAGAAGGGCATTCAGGCTACAATCAAATAGCTATTCCACTAGAGTATCAAGAGAAAATGATGTTTACTTGTCCTAATGGCACTTATACTTTCAAGCATATGTCATTGGATTATGTAATGCACCGGCTATGTTTTAGAGATGCATTATGGCTATTTTCTATGACATGGTGGAGGAGATTATGGAGGTCTTTATCGATGATTTTATATGTTTGGTAACTTGTTTGAAGAATGCTTGCAAAATCTTGATAAGGTACTGGCTAGATGTGAGGAGACAAATTTGGTGCTAAATTGAGAGAAGTGTCACTTTCTAGTCAGGGAAGGGATTGTCCTTGGCGATAAGGTATCACAGAAGGGTCTTGAAGTAGATCGTGCAAAGATAGAGGTTATTGAAAAGCTTTCATCTCCACTTTCTGCAAGGTGTGTTCGCAGTTTCTTAAGCACAATGACTTTTATAGATGATTTATCAAGGACTTTTCCAAAATATCTAGACCTATGTGTAGAGTGCTGGAGAAGGAGGTTAAATTTGAATTTTGTGATTGAGTATGTGAAAGCCTTTGAATAGTTGCAGAAGTGCTCGATTGAAGCTCCTTTCTTGGTTGCAACCAATTGGGAGCTAGCATTTGAGTTGATGTGTGATGCTAGAGTATTGTTGCAGTAGGGGCTTTTTTGGGGCAAAAAATAGAGAAGGTGTTTCACTCAATCTACTATGCTAGCAAGACACTTCATTCTACATAAGAAAACTACACTATCACAGAGAAAGTGTCACGCATATAACACAGGACTTGGGACCACAAGTTCCCCAAGCTAACCCTTGGTCATAGCATTCTCAACCATAACAAAATATAAGAGGGAGCATAATAGGTAAATCCAGAATCACATAAATGGATAATCAAGTCAAATAGGAATACAAAATCCAGAAAGAGACTCAGAAGATGTCTATGTCTGAAAAGCCTCTACTCATGACATAAAGAGTTGCTAGGACAAAGCCCTAGCTAACTCGAAGTGCGGAAAGTAAAATAGTTAACACTGACTAAGAACATAACTAGTCCTCGACCTAAGAGGACTCACGAACAAGTTACATAGAGTAGGCTGGGAGCTCTAGCCACGGGTCTGAGAAGGGGCACCTGAATCTACATCATCAAAGGATGCAGTGCAAGATATGCATCAGTACTATGGAATATACCGAGTACATGAGATATGCATGAAGATGACAAAAATGCTAAGTATGCTTCAGTAATCGAAATCATGCTTTAAAGGTAAAACTGGATGCAAATGACTCTATGAACTACCACAAGCTGAAAACGTGATCATAAACAAAGAGTCTGAAATCTGAATAAGAGTCAAATACATTTTTAAAGCATAAGCTATTTCTGAGGGAGGTTCTCTAACAAACACAGACCATGTGAGCTACATGGAATCTGATGTACACTCCCCATTGAGAGGACTCAATATACCTTGCCAAGGTATAAAGGCATGACTGTGGTGTGATCACTAAATCTGATGCCCAACAGAGGGCACTTATAAACCTATGAGGGAACGTAGTTCTTGGACTAAGGGTACTCTCACCCTGTCCAATTCAGTGCTAAATACTACTCCTAAAACATACACATAGCTCATATAATACTGGGGCATTTCTGATGCCAAAACTGATCATAACTGAAGACATATCGGATGTCAAAACAGTTTGAAAAGCAATAATACATATCTGATGCCATGAAATTCCAATTCATACTTTTAAAGACTTAGCATAACTATAATCCAAATCATGCTTTACCTTTCTAATTTCATACTTGAAGAATTGAGCATGCAATTTCATAAACACAAGAAAGGTCATGATATCTAATCAGGTCAAATTTCTCTTGAAAACATGCAATTCAATGGGATCATGCTATAAAGCAACTTTAATGCTTGAGTTTTTAAAACCAATGGGGAATCATGATCAAATCACATTTAAGAAATAAGAAGCCATGAAATTAAGCATAGAAACTGATTTCGTAAGTTTTCCCCAATTTATATCAAAACCCTAATTTTACAAGTTCATAAATTACTTCGAGAATTAGGGGTTTTAGGCACAAGAGTGAAAGGAACCCATTGTTGAATACCCACATACCTTGATTGAAGCTAACCCACTTGAATTGAAAAGACTTAGGAGACTTGAACTTGGACCTTGAGACTTGGAGCTTGGTGAAGAACGTTTCCTTTTTGGGAGAAGAATGAAGTAATGAGAAGGAACTTAGGCTAATGAGGGTGAAAACCCTTATTGAAAAAGCCAAAATGACATCATTTAGGAGTTAAAAGGGTGGGAACTGACTAAAAAACCCCTGGGACATAATTAAGAAAAAGATGAAAAATGGGTCGGCTTCAAGAATCACGGGTCGGTTCTACGGGTCATCGTTTGAACCATGACCCGTGGTTCAAATTCGTGGTTCCTGGACAACTAATCACGCTGCAGAATGTAATCTACGGGTCAACAGGATGGACCCATAGAATGGGTGACGGGATGTCAACTGGACTCGTTGTTGCTGGGGACCTAGCTGGTCTCTGGATCAAACTATGACTCAGAAAGACGGTCCATCATTTGAACGACGGGTCGTAGAACTAAGTCATCATTTTCTGATGGACTTTTCATGCCTCTGATCTGGTTTCACGAGTTGACAGGACAGACCCATGGTTTGAACCACGATCCGTAGAACTAACTTGTGGTTCCAGACCGAAGACTGAATCAACAGAAGGGATCCACGGTTCCATTCCACAACCCGTGGTTTAAACCATGGTACGTGGTTTAGACCCATCATTCCTGGAAACATGAAATTCTTCTGAGTTTCAGACTTACATAGCTGGTTCAATTTTTGAGGTGTTATAGAAAGAAATGTTTGCACTGGTGTATGCATTTGACAAGTTTCAATCTTATATTATGTGGACAAAAGTGATTGTATGCACAGACCATACTGATATATGTTACTTATTCAACAAGAAGGATATAAAACCCAGGCTCATTAGGTCGATTTTGTTGGTGTAGGAGTTGGACTTAGAGATCAAATATAGAAAGGGGACTGAGAATTGGGTGGATGACCACTTATCTAGACTTGAAGATTGGTCTCATCTGACCAATGATGGGCAAATTAGGGAGGAGTTCCCTGATGAATAACTCCTTGCTTTTGCTTTTTATGAGTTTCCTTGGTATGTGGATATTGTGGATTTGTTGTTGAGTGGAGTGTACCCCACAAAAGTGAACACTCAACAGAAGAAAAGGCCTTACCATGACTCTTCTATGTCTGGAAGTGCCCTATTTGTTTAAACAAGGCCCAAATCATGTGAATCAGAGATGAATTCTAGATAATAAAGTTAAAAAGGTCCTTGAGATTTGTCATTCTTCACCTTATGGTGGACATTATGGAGGTAAGCGTACAACTCAAAAAGGTAGTGCAATCGGGTTTCTTTTGGCCTACATTGTTCAAGGATGCAATGGCCTTTGTATAGGGCTGTGATCAGTGTTAAAGAAAAATACCGATGTCGAGAAGGCATGAAATGCCTTCGAAAAATATTCTTGAGGTAGAGATTTTTGCTATTTGGAGGATCGACTTTATGGGACCATTCCCACCATCTTTTGTCAACAATACATACTTGTTGTGGCAGATTATGTTTCCAAATGGGTAGAGGCCATCACTATCCAAACTAATGATGCAGAAGTGGTGGTGAAAGTTGTGAAGAAGAACATTTCTACAAGATTTGGGACTCCACATGCAATTATTAGTGATGGTGGGACTCACTTCACCAACAATCGGTTTCGTAATTGGATAAGTATGGTGTAAGACACAAATTAGCTATTGCATATTATCCCCAAACTTGTGGCCAAGTGAAGGTGTCCAATTGAGATTTCAAGAAAAATCTCCATAAAATGGTGGATGCACAGCGAAAGAATTAGGCAATGAAGATAGAAGATGCATTATGGGCGTATCGAACTAAATACAAAACGCCCATTGGAACCTCTCTTTATCGGCTAGTAGACGGGAAGGCTTGTCACTTGCTGGTTGAACTAGAGAATGAAGCTTATTGATCCATAAAAAAGCTTAATCTTGATGTAGAGTTAGTGCAATGGAAGTGAAGGCTGCAACTTCATGAGCTTGAAGAATTTAGGTTGCATGCATACGAGAATGTTAAACTCTATAAGGAGAAGACAAAGAGGTGGCATGACAAGAATATCCTTCCTCGCTCGTTTGAACTAGGACAAAGGGTCCTCTTATTCAATTCGCGACTGAAGTTGTTCCTTGGAAATCTTAAGTCCAAATGGTCTGGTCCATTTGAGGTGGTGCGAATGACACCCCATAGAGAAATTGAGCTATGTAATGCAAACAAGATAGCCACATTCTTAGTGAATGGGCAAAGAGTGAAGCACTACTGGGTTGAGCATGTGGACAGAAAAAAAACCTCAATTGCCTTGTTGGATGAGTGATTTTGAGATGTGTCGTGCAATGATGTTAAATCAAGCTCTACATGAGATGAAACCCATGATTGTAATATAATAGTATAGGATATAAAATAAATATACAAAAAATAGAAAAATAGAAAAACACAAAAAAATGTGTAGTGCCATGACAAAAACTAAGGCACTTGGTGGGAGGTAACACACCTTTCTAATGTTATTGTTGTTTTTGGTTGTGGCAGGTGCTGAAAGTTTTGGAAAATCCATCATTGGGCAAGCTAAATCCAATAGGTAAGTAATCTGCTATTAACCAGGGTCCATACTATGCCTAAAGTTTTAAGCATTGGACCCTGCGCCATACCTCGGGTTTTGAGCGTTGGACCCTATGCCATATCTTGAGGTTAATGCGTTAAGGCCCGCAACGCCTAAGAGGTAAAACTTCAGAACAAGTGAAAAATAGCTCCATATCGCATTAGGTACCACACCGCATGGTTGAATTATAGCATTGGGTCAGTGGTTGTCACGACTCGATTTCTTTAGTTGTGATGACAGATATTATAACCCACGAGTAGGTAACCCAAACCCTTAGCTCGATACTCCAAGTAACGGGCTAACACAAGAACAAAACAAAAGCAGAAGCACAATAATAAAAGCAGAAGATAACTGAATAAGAATAAATAAATATAGGGATGGGAGAGAACAAAAATATCCAAGATTTCCCCCAAGACCTGGTGTCAGTCTGTACATGAGCTGCTACAACCTATATGTACTAGATAGACATAATAAATACATAACAGTGTCCGAAAGTATAACAGAAGACTAGTCCAAAAGTAGAAGGAAATGGATCAACCCTGGTCGCCAAGAGCTCACTCTGTATCTCTGATCAGCAACATCACTCGAGGACAACATCAATGGAGATAACCCGCACTAAGATCTGCATCATAAAAATATGCAGAAGTATAGTATGAGTACTAAAACCACATGATACCCAGCAGGCATCATAGGCCGACTGAGCCAAAATAAGATATAAGTAAAAGTAAATGCGAATATTTTAAAGGGAAGAAAAGAAGGGGTCAAAAATAGGTTAACCTGCCAACGCTAGAAAATTTACGATAAGTCACGAAAATAACTAAACAAGAAATGTAAAGCAACTATCCGACTAAATACCATAGAGAAAACATATGATACATACCTTGGGAGATACGAATGGACACAAGTAAACCCAACCAGACCCCTTTATGCCCAGAAGGTACAAGCAACAACCAATGAATCCAACTGTACCCCCACAAACTCGGAGGAGACAAGCAACATACAATACTAGCTAGTAATCAACCAGATGGGTAGATAAGGGATGCAAAGACATTCCATAACATATGGTATAAGATGGGAGCAATTCAATGTGTGGCCAATGTATAAAAAGTAGACATCCCTGAGGAATGGATTCGCAGGCCACCCCGAAGGCCACCCTTAGGTTTAACAACGTTTGCAGAAGGTAAACAGACAACCCCAGGAACAGAACCGCGAGCTACCTCATAGTCTCCTTGACTCACCATGCAGGCCACCCATAGGTTCAACTATAAATTCATAAAGTAAAACCCGTATACGTGCTCCTCGAGCATGCAGGTTCAAATAGTCAATAAAACCATCTAAAACATGGGTCTCCTCGGACATGCAAGTTTATCAAATCAATCTTTCTAAAAAAGGAAAATTTCCCTTTTAACTAAGCCAAAGTCGTCCAACATATTCCCATAAATCCTTTTTGGACCGAAAACAGTATCTCAAAAATCAAGTCAACCATATGCCATGCTAAGGTATGAATAAACAGTCAAGGAGCACAACTGGCTAAATCATATCACAAAAAGGACATCGAAATTATACGCACTAAAGTATGGGTATGTCATGCCCTGAGGCGACCCCCTAGACGTAACACGGGACCTGGGGTCACGAGTGTCCCAAGTTAACCCTTGGCTAAGCATGACTTAAACAAACATAGATAAACTAAACAAAAACATTAAACTAAAGAGATAGATAAACTGTGTCATCAACAACTCCAACATAACATAACAGAATCTGAAACCCAAATGTCAAATCTCTACTATGTCTGAAAGCCTCTAAACTGAATAATGAGTTGCTTGGATAAGACCCCAGTTAACTCCAGATACTAAATAGAAACCATAAAGATAAATAACTGATACTAGTCCTCAAAGTATGAGGACTCAACATTCAAAGCTGAGACACCGGAAAATCTCTAGCCACAAATCTGGGGACCTAAACCTGAATATGCATCATTAAGAGGATGCAGGGCAAGATATGTGTCACTGAGTATGTGAGATATGCAAAATTTGAGGTAAACATGTTATACATACTTTAGAACTGAAATCATGCTATGATCATGAAAGCTAAAATGCGAAGGACTCAATGCAATATCATAGGCATAAATATACTTGAAAACCATAAGCAATAATAGAACTTTTAAAATCTGAAAGTAAAGAGTAAATGCATTTAAATAACTGAAATTGTTTCTATGGGAGGTTCTCTAACCGACATAAACCATGTGAGCTAAATAGAATCTGATGTATCCGCCCCATAGAAAGGACCCAATATACCTTGCCAGGATATAAAGGCATAACTAGTGTGATCACAATGTCTGATGCCTACAGAGGGGACTTAACGAACCTACGGTGGCACGTAGTTCTGGGATATACAAGGGGTATATTATACTTGGGCATATCTGATGCAAAATCTATTTGAAAAGCATAAGGGTATATCTGATACCATGCAATTCGAATAACTTAGGTAGACATATCTAGATGCCAAACCTCTCATAAACATAGAGAAATATCTAATGTCATATAATGCATACTTCAAATCCTTAAAACTTAGCATAGCCATAATTCAAAACATACTTTTCTTTCTAAGTTCATAACTTGAAGAATTAGGCATCCAATTTCATAATACTGAGACCATTCAATCTAAATATGCCATTTTTTCTTGAAAACATGCAATGCAATGAGATCATACTAGAAATCCTTTTTTATGCATGGGCTTTTGAAAAAACTTAAGGAATCTCAATTAAAACATGGGTAGTTAATGGGAAACCATGAATCGATACTTGAAAACAAAACCCATAACTTTTCCCCAATTTGGGTAAGAACCCTAATTTCATAAGTTCATAAATCAAAGTAAAACTTGAGAATTTTGGGCATAAGGGTGAAAGGAACCCCTTATTGAATACCTGCATACTTGAATTGAATCTTTCTATGCTAGATTGAAAAGAATGGAGGCTTGAAGGTAGAGGTTCTTGCTTGGAGCTTAAGACATGGAGAAGAGGAATTTCTTTGCCTCACGAGCTGCCCAATAAGCGTTGTGCCCACAACGGCCCATCGGCCAAGGCATTAGATAGAAGGATGGAAATTCTGGGCGCTGGAGGTTTTTGACGACGCGGTCCAATGGGCCATCGTAACCATGACGCCCATGGCATATCCCGTCAGGGTACTGGAAAGTTGGGGCCAAGCTGCTGGAAGATCCTGACAATGGGTTCTCATGGGACATCGCACCTGCGATGCCCGTTGTGACCACCCGTAGGGTTGAGGGGACTTGGCTTAGGAGCCACTAGATATTTCCCACAGTGTTCCCCATGGCCCGTTAGAGCTTCGATTCTCGTAGCGGCTGCCCGTGGTGACCAACAACTGCAGAATTTTCTGAGTTCTAAGTTTTACTGCTGGTTTGAAATTTTGAGGTATTACAATATCTCCCCCTTGGGATCATTCTTCCTTAAATAAAGATTAAGCTATGGAAACTAGAGAGAAAACAACCCAACAAAATAACAAGACATGCAACTGAAGGATAAATATGAAAACTAAGCTTTTTATCATAAAAAATAACTGAACTAACTTTGGAAAACATGAACACATGCTAGGATCATGAGGAAAACTGATGGAATAGAATCAGAGGGGCATACTAAGGAGGGAAACCAATACCTCAAGCTAAAACTAGATCGAAAGGAAAAAGATAAGGGTACTTGGCTTTCATGAATTCTTCTGCTTCCCATGTAACTCCCTCAACTAGTTGATTTCTCCAAAGGACCTTTACCGAAGTGACTTCTTTATTTCTCAACCTCCAAATATGATGATCAAGAATCTCCATGGGAACTTCCTCATAAGTAAGGTTATCCTTCATACTCACATATCTTCCAAGGGAACAATTAAGGTCAGATCACCAAAACACTTCTTCAATAAGAAAACATGGAAAACTAGATGAACCACTTCTAAATTTGTTGGAAAATCCAACTCATAAGCAACACTACCAACTCTCCTAAGAATCCGATGAAAACATACATAGCAGGGACTAAGTTTCCCTTTCTTTCCAAATCTCATCACACCCTTCATGGGTGACACCTTCAGAAATACCCAATCATCAACTTCAAACTCCAACTCTTTTCTCCTCACATCTGCATATGATTTCTATCGACTTTGAGTGGTCTTCAACCTCTCCCTGATGATTTCAACCTTTTCCATAGTCTCATGAACTGAATCTGGACCAATCAAGGCTACCTCTCCCACCTCAAACCAACTAATAGGAGATCTACACCTCCTCCCATAAAGTGCTTCATAAGGAGCCATCTGGATGCTAGAATGAAAGTCGTTGATGTAGGAAATCTTGATAAGAGGTAAGTGATCATCCCAATTACTTTTGAAATCATTCACACAAGATCTCAACATATCCTCCAAAGTCTAAATAGTACCCTATGCCTGGCCATCCGTCTGAGGGTGAAAAGTTTTACTAAGCTTAACCTGAGTACTAAGACCTTTCTTAAATGACTTCCAAAACTGGGATGTAAACTGAGTATCCTTATCTAAAATGATAGATAGTGGAACACCATGCAATCTAACTATCTCCCTAATGTAGAGTTTGGCATAATCCTCTGCGGAATCTGTAGTCTTAACAACCAAAAAGTGGGATGACTTAGTCGTTCGATCGATAATCACCCAAATAGAGTCATGTTGCCTTCGAGTACGGGGCAACAAGTAATTAAGTCCATATTGATCGCTTCCCACTTCCAAGTAGGAAAATCAATATCCTGAGTCATACCACCCGATCGTTAATGCCCTACTTTCACTTGTTGATAGCTAGGACACTTAGCCACAAAAACTACTATATCCCTCTTCATTCCATTCCATCAATAGACTTCTCGTAGGTCATGGTAAATCTTAGTGGCACCGGGGTGAATAGAATACCTGGAGCTATGAGCCTTTATCAAATTCTATTGTCTTAACCTATCCATATCAGGAACACACAGTCAACCCTGATATCGAAGCACACCATCTCCCCATTAGGAGAAAACCTCTACCATTTGTTGATGGACTGCACCCTTCAACTGGTGCAAAATACGATCACTATCTTGCTTTTCTTTTACTTCAGCTACCGAAGAAGATTCAGAACCATTCTGAACAATAACACCAACTTCTGTCGAATCCATAAGGTAAACTCCCAACCGAACAAGTCGATGAACATCCTTGGCCAATTCCTTCTTTACGTCCTCAACTGAAGACACACTACCCATGGATAACCTACTAAGTGCATCCGCCATGATATTGGCCTTACCAGGATGGTAAAGTACACTCATGTCATAATCCTTATGAAGCTCAAGCCATCTCCTTTGACGAAGATTCAATTCCTTTTGAGTGAACACATACTAAAGAATCTTATGATCGGTAAATACATCCACGTGAACACCATACAAGTAGTTTCTCCAAATCTTCAAAGCTAAAACCATGGCCGCTAACTAAAGATCATGAGTAGGGTAGGTCTTCTCATGAATCTTAAGCTATTTCAAAGCATACGCAATCACTTTACCCTGCTGCATCAATACACAACCCAAACCTATCCTACAAGCATCACAATACACAACAAAGTCATCTAGGCCGTCAGGTAGAGTCAACACTAGGGCTGTGGTCAATCTAGTCTTTCATTCCTGAAAGCTCTTCTCACATAGATCAGACCACTGAAATTTAACATTCTTTTGAGTCAACTAAGTAAATAGGGCAGCAATGGAAGAAAAACCTTCCATAAATCTCCTGTAGTAATCATCCAAACCCAAGAAGCTCCTAATATCAGATGGGGAAGTGGGTCTAGACCAATTCTTTAATTCCACAATCTTTTGAGAATCAAATCGAATACCCTCTCTAGTCACAACATGACCCAGAAAAGCAACAGGCTACGTCCAAAACTCACACTTCCTAAACTTAGAAAATAAATATCGATCCTTAAGAGTTTGCAACACCACTCTCAAATGGTCCGCATGCTCCTCCATACTCTGAGAGTAGATAAGGATATTATCAATGAACACAATTACAAACATATCCAAATACTGCTTGAACACACGGTTCATCAAATCCATAAAAGCTGCAGGAGCATTAGTTAGTCCAAAATACATAACCATAAATTCATAATGACCATACCGAGTTTTGAAGATTGTCTTTGGAATGTCACTCTCGAACACAAAGCTGATGATAACCGGATCTAAGGTCAATTTTGGAGAAGTAACTTGCAACTGGCACCCTGAAGCTGATTGAATAAGTAATCAATCCTAGGAATGGGATACTTATTCTTGATTGTTATCTTGTTCAACTGACGGTAGTCAATACACATTCTGAGGGATCTATCTTTCTTTTGCACGAATAACACTACAGCACCCATTGGAGAGATGATGGGTCAAATGAAACCCTTATCAAGGAGGTCTTTCAACTGATCCTTCTATTCCCTAAGTTTTGCAAGAGCCATTCTATAGGGAGGAATAGAGATAGGATTCGTATCTGGAAGAAGGTGTATTCCAAAGTCGATTTCCCACTCGAGAGGGACTCCGAGAAAATCTTGGGGAAACACTTCTGGAAACTCATTCACAATAGGAACGGACTGAAGAGATGGGGTTTCAAACTTTGTGTCTATAACCCAAACTATATAATAGACATAACCCTTAGAAATCATCTTCCTAGCCTTAAGATAAGATATGAAATGACCCTTCGAGGATGGAGGACTACTATGCCACTCTAAGATGGGCTCATTTGGAAACTTGAAACTGATGACTCAGGTATGACAATCAACTGAGGCATAACAAGCATACAACCAATCCATACCAAGAATAACATCAACATCAGTCATCTCCAACTCTACTAGATCCACTGAAGTGACTCTGTGAAGGACTGAGATAGGGAAATTCTAATAGATTCTTTTAGCTAGGACTGACTCACCAACAGGAGTAGAAACGCAAAAGGGTTCTAAAAGCTGATTAGGACAAATTCCAAACTTGCAAGCAACATAAGGGGTCACAAAAGATAAGGAGGCACCGGGATCCAATAAAGCATACACATCGAAGGGAAAGACTTTCAACATACCAGTAATAATGTCTGGTGAACTCTCCTGGTCCTGGCGAGAGGACATGGAATAAAGGTGGTTTTGGTGCTGACCACCCGAACTAGAAGCAGTGCCCTGCTGGGCCGATCAACCTCTTGGGGTGACTTCTACCATATTTGTTGCAAGAAGGGTAAGAAGTCCCCTTTGCAATACTTTCCTACGAATAGGAACCAGATCATCTACCAGTCTGATCATGATGAGGCCTGGGGACTAGGTAGGAGCACTAGCTGAAGAATGAACGGGTCCTGATGATTTCTTCTAAAACAAAGAGCGATGTTTGCCTCCAGACCTATAATGGCCAAAACCCGAGCTCTCCGACCTAAGTTTCTTATTCTCCCTTGCCATCTCCCTCAACTTGTATCCCTCGATCTATTAGGCATGAGTCATAAGTAGAGAAATATCTATGTCACCCAAAAGCATCGTGGACCTACACTCCTTTACCACATCTGATACTCCGTAAAAATACTTACTCATCTCATCCCACGGGTCAGCCACCATTGAAGGAGCATACCTATAAAGCTAGGTGAACTTCAATCTGTATTCCTGGACCAACATAGAACTTTGCCTCAAATTCATGAACTCTTAGACTTTAGCTTGCCTCAACTCCCTCGGGAAGAACTGGTCAGGAAAATCCCTCTCAAAACATTCCCAAGTCATAGGGACCACATCCCTAGTCCTAGCATCTTTCCATTGAGTGAACCAAATATGAGCCACATCTTTGATTTGATAGGAAGGCAGCTCAATACAATCAACACCACCCACTTGCATCACACCAAAGATTTTCTTTACCTCATCCAAGAAATTTTGTGGATCCTCACAAACTTTTAAACCCCAGAACTCAGTTGGGTTCATGCGAATGAAATCTCAAACTCGGGTCGCCACTCCACGTTGGGGTGGACGGGGATAGGAGCTTGATGATTGGCCTGAGTGGACATAGTCTGAGCTAGCATATGAATAGCATTTCTGAACTCCATATTAGTAAGCTCGGGGTCAGGAATCAGAGGATTAACATTTCAGGTGGCTCGGAGAGGCATAGCACGGCAAAGAGGCATAATCTGAAACACATAGAGAATGAATTAGATGGTAATAGAGTTGGACTCTATCGCATGATATTGATTAAGAAAGAAGTGAAGTTTTTCCTAAGACAACTCATATTTTCTCTCTCATAAGTGTGCTGCACTTCACGCACATGAAAGAGACTTTACTCGATGCGGCTTTAAGACACCCTAGGACTCTTTAACCTAATGCTCTGATACCAAGTTTGTCATGCCTCGAGGCTATCCCTAGACGTAACACGGGACCTTGGGCCACGGGTGTCCCTAGTTAACCCTTGGCTAAGCATGACTAAAACAAACATAGATAAATTTAACAGAAGCATTAAACTGGAGAGATAGATAAACTGAGCCATCAACAACTCCAACATAACATAACAAAATCCTAAACCCAAATACAAAATCTCTACTATGTTTGAAAACCTCTAAGCTGAATAATGAGTTGCTGGGATAAGACCCCAGCTAACTCCAGATACTAAACAAAAACCATAAAGATAGATAACTGATACTAGTCCTCGAAGTATGAGGACTCACCACTCAAATCTAAGAGACCAGCAAATCTCTAGCCACGAATCTGGGGACCCAAACCTGAATCTGCATCATCAAGAGAATGCAACACAAGATATGCGTCAGTACTACAGGATGTACTAAGTCTGTGAGATATGCAAAATTTGAGGTAAATATGTTGTACATACTTTAGAACTGAAATCATGTTATGATCATGAAGCTGAAATGCGAAGGACTCAATGCAATATCATAGGCATAAATATACTTGAAAACCATAAGTAATAATAGAACTTTTGAAATCTGAAAGAAAAGAGTCAATGCATTTAAATAAGTGAAACTGTTTTTGTGGGAGGTTCTCTAACCTACATAGACCATGTGAGCTACATGGAATCTGATGTAACCACCCCATTGAAAGGACCCAATATATCCTGCAAGGATATAAAGGGATAACTAATGTGATCACGAAGTATGATGCCTACAGAGGAGACTTAAAGAACCTATGGTGGCACGTAATTCTGGGATATACAAGGGGTACACTCACCAAATCCAACTCGGTGCTCAATAATACTCCCAAAAACATCCTTATAGCTCATCTTATACTTGGGCATATCTGATGCCAAATCTGTTTGCAAAGCATAATGGTATATCTGATACCATTCAATTTACATAACTTAGCTAGACATATCTAGATACCAAACCTCTCATAAACATAGAGACTTATCTAATGTCATATAATGCATACTTCAAATCCTTAAAACTTAGCATATCCATAATTCAAAACATACGTTTCTGTCTAAGTTTGTAACTTGAAAAATTAGGCATGCAATTTCATAATACTGAGGTCATGTTATCTAAACATGTCAATTTTGCTTGAAAACATGCAATGCAATGAGATCAGACTAGAAATCCCTCTTTATGCATGGGCTTTTGAAAACACTTAAGGAATCTCAATTAAAACATGGGTAGTTAATGGGAAACTATGAATTGATACTTGAAAACAAAACCCATAACTTTTCCCCAATTAGGGTAAGAAACCTAATTTCATAAGTTCATAAATCAAAGTAAAACTTGAGAATTTTGGGCATAAGGGTGAAAGGAATCCCTTATTGCCACATACCTGAATTGAAGCTTTCTATGCTAGATTGAAAAGAATGGAGGCTTGAAGGTAGAGGTTTTTGCTTGGAGCTTGAGACTTGGAGAAGACAAACTCTTTCTTCTTTTGGAATAGAATGACCTAGAATGAGAAGATCTAAGGCTATTAGGGGATAAAACCCTACTAAAAATTGTCAAAACAACCTCACTATGGAGTTAAAGAATAGGAGAAAAGACCAATTTACCCCTGACTTAAAAATAGAAAGCTGCAGATATTTATTCGCCTCACAGGCTGCCGATGGGCGTCATTCCCACGACAGCCCATCGGCTAAGGAGTCAGTGGGCGGGACAAAAATTCTAGGCACTGGAGGTTTTTGATGATTTGGTCTCATGGACCTTCGTAACCACGACGGCCATGGAGTAGCCCGTCGGGGTACTAGAAAGTTAGGGCTAAGCTGCTCGAAGATCCCGCTGATGGGTTCCTATGGGCCGTTGCACTTGCGATGCCTATTGTGACCGCCACTCGAGTGGAGGGCACTTGGCTCAGGAGCCATTGGATGCTTTCCATGGCGTGCCCCTCGGCCCGTCGGAGCTTTGACGCCCGTGGTGGCTGCCCGTGGCGACCAACAACAGGAGAATTTTTTGAGTTCTAAGTTTTACCGCTGATTTGAAATTCCAGGGTGTTACAGGGTAGTAGACTATGGTAGATGCTATTGGGAAAACACTACACTAATTCATGTAATAGACTATGGTAGATGCTACTAGGAAAACACTACACTAACTCCCAAACCTAAGAGAAAATCAACCTAAAGTGACCAACTAACCTAAATCTTAAGCTAAGGCAAGCAATAAGTTGAGACTACACTAACTTGAACCATTAACCGATGTTACACTAAAACCAGACACAAACCAATAATTTTAAGAGAAGGGGAGGATTCATATTAACCTGGTGACTTGCATCTATGGCCTTTGGCCCATAATATACAACATACCAAACTGGAAAGTAAAATAAGGGAAAGGCGGTAAAAATATAAATATAAGAACCACAAGAAAAAGGCTACTGTACCGCAAAGTCCTCCCCTAATACTATACTAAGGCTTCCTAGTCTAATCACCCCCAAACTAACACTGGCCTAAGATAAGTTAAGGCTAGGAATTCTAAACCCTAGGAAAACTACACCAAGTATTTAGGAAGGAGCTACAACCTAAGCTAATGATTCCGGATCGATATCCTACTCTAAGGTCTCTAAAATAGCTATAAAAATTTAATACCTAAGTCGATGTAATCAACCACAATAACCCACCCACAAATTAGAAATTTACCATACAAACACCTTATAAGAGCTAAGTCTAAAAGTACATAAGTTGTAACCTACCAGGAAGCCAAACACGCGTGCACAATCCATAAGACCAAAGCCTATCTCACCCGAGAAGCTCCAAAAGTTGCTACACTATCATAAACATGATCTAGGTGTCAAGACAAGAATAATGAGACCCATATTTCTATACGAAATTTTAGGCCAGGAATTGGGTCCAAAAACGACCCTCAAGACCTTCTTAACAAAACAAAAAATAAAATTTACAAATATGTTTGTGGCGCATTTCTAAACCCATGGCCGATATTTGGGCGCGAATGGGACTCATTTTGGGGCACAAATCATCCCTAAAATTCCATAAGATCAAAGGATTGAAACAAGCAATTTCACAAAATTAAATGAAAGAAAATATGAATTAGACGATGGAAAGGAGAAGGGAATTAGGGGAACTTACCAAAATCAAAGCGGTGAATTCTAGCTCTCAAACCAGTGCTTGAAGCTTGGCATCAATGGAGAATATCAGAAAATAAGAGATGAAAAAAAAGGAGATTTATATACCACTAAGGGTCCTTTATCGCGATTGCAAGGACCGCTGTCGCGAACGCCAAGAACAACCAGGCTGACCCATCATGATAATGATGGCCAGCCTCATGATTACAAAGAACAAAGTCAGTCGGGTCCACTAGACTCTTCATCGCGAATGTGACTAAGACCTCGCAATCGTGATGGTCAAACATCCATACTATCCCAAACGCGATTGAAATGTTGCAATCGCGAAGTGAAAATTGGAGCTACACTAGAAGCTGAATACCAGTAAATTTTTGAGTTCAAAAACACTCAGATAGGCCTAAGGGATATATCCGAGGTCCCGTAGATGCAAACAAACTTACCCAAAGTAAAATGGCATCCTGGACTCAATTGAATCGATAAAATTCCCAATGGAGATCGTTTCGATGAAAATAGGGTCCTACACCCACAAACTCCATTTTAGCCAAAAAACAACTATTAGCCCAAAATAAGTCTGGAAGCCTCGGGACCCAAACCAAAGGTCCTACTACACCAAAGTCAATGTTCCAGAGATAATAGTGCTAACGGAATTTCCATTCGAGGTTGTCTTCTTCGAATGTTGGCCAAGGTCAACTCTACTAGCTTTAAGAGTTTCAAAACATGGAAACTCTTCTAAAACACAAATGAACAGTCAAGGAATTGAACCGTCAATCCTCGCAAGTCATAAATGACCTGTAGCCACTGCAGGAAAGTTTGAAACACAGAAAAAGCATGAAAACTGAGAAATCACATGGAGGATCATTATATCATCCACTACTAAAAGAGCTTTCATCCTCGAAAGTTAAGAAATAGGAAGCACCTTAAGGCTCGAAAATGGAAGGATATTAGGTCTGAATATCAAGTTAGGCTTCTCGAGGAGCCTCTTCGATTGAACGATGCCCTGCAGAGCTGAATCAAAGGAAAACTACTTAAACCTTAAATCCTTACCAGCCAAACTAGAAAAGCAACTAACTCTAATCCAAAAACCCAAAAGATCAGTCAACGGAACCAAACCCCAAGAAACTCAATCGAAACACACCAACAAAACACAAATTCAAACTAAGGCAATCATCACAGAGAACTAATAACTACACTAACTCGAAAAGCCATCTCCTCAAAACCTTGACTCATGAATCCTTTGATCTGTATAACCCTTCTGCCTATCCTAAATCATACGCAGTTTAACCATGAAGTCATATACAAGTCAAACACCCAAGCTACCTTCAAAACATTGACTAACCCACCAAAAGTCTAAAATTCCTGCCATACTTCACCTCTAACAAAGTCATCAGAATACTCGATCTCAACCTAAAATAAAGAACTGGCATAACTAACCTCTAAGTATCCATAACATATACCCATAGTTTATCCTTGGGAACCAAAATAGTCCATTATGGTCAATCATCAACCTGCTATGAAAAGTTATGCTAGGCTCCACTCGAATACTCAATTTCCTTGAAATGACCACCAGAAACATGATTGCCAATAAAACAACATGATCATAAAATATAGTAACAAGCATCCCTCACAGACGGACAATCTCCTGAATGTAGACCAGAACTAACATCTCTGAATTCTACCAATTCTGAATTGGCCGAAAGTGAATGAACTAGATCAACCTACCCATAAGACTTAAGCAACATAAAAACTCTACAATGAGTGTGGCAGCCTACCACAAAGTCCAAAGCCATCGAATCAACCCTAAGTTCTAGGAATACTTACATGGACCTCAATTCTAAAACATCAACTGATCTAAGGTCACTTTACTAGCCTCGCCACTTAGAAAGAAATCCGCCATGCCTCGAATACCAAGTCAAACCAACCCGTAAGCAAAGGAAAGAATGCCTAAAGTTAAAGGTTGCTGCTCATCTATTGAAAAGAACTCATAACTCTAAACTCACCATCTTCCAGCTCGACACATCCACCCTGTTGTACCAATATTCAAACCACCAACTCTAAAAGCATCTCAACATACCAAAACTTTTGTCCCACAATTGGTAGAGACTAATTAACGCTGAAACACATATGGCTCAAACTTTAGAATACTCATCCCAACCTTGTCAACCCCATAAAAATAAAAAAATAATAAATCACTCTGGTCAACGGTGCCACAATCGAAGAGAACCTTTCATGAACTTTCTAAAGTAACCTGCTAGACCCCTATGTTTGGAACCCAACTCCATATATAAGTCAAGCATCTTCGCATTCCCTTGAGTAGTCTTAGATGTTGTTGAAGAACATAAAAGGTAATCAAAACTAAATATGTTAAGAACCCAAGGCTTCTCTAATTCACAACGTGAATGAAACACCCATGCAGACACACTAGATCTGGCAAACCTCTATTTTTAAAGATTTTGGAGTAGTTCCTTTAACCCCTACAACTTTGTTGGAAGCACCTGATAAGCCAGAGAAAGGAATAAGCTGAGTACCCAACTCAACAATGATGCCAAAGTCAAAACTCACCCAGACTTAATACTAAGAAAAATAGTGGAAACAACTTGGATACCTGCTAACCACCTAAACTGATTAAGTAAAGAAGGTCCACTCTAATCTCCCAAATATAAGTAAAACGATATGATGCCCACTTGCTTGCCCAACACTACGCTCCTTGAGATAAACAACTTTCCTTAGCACATAGCTATTGGTACCACACAATCCTAACTTAAAGGTTCCAGGCATAAGCTAGATAATGGTCTAGGCAAAACCACCCCAGACTGCCATACATTGAGATACTCAACTAGCTCTCGAATCACAGCAAAGACCAAAAATTAAGCGAACAAGGCCTACCCACGTGTCATATTCCCAGGTAGTCACCCTTAAGGGTGATACACCTGATCCACTACTAAAAGAATCCTTCTACAAGGTAGTTACACGCTTAAGCACTACGAAACTCAAACAGTACATCCATATGAGAAGAAGGTAGGAAGATATATATATAAGAGAAGCATACCCCAAGCAAATGATACAAGAACTAGCAGATGATAACGAAGATCGTACATATAGTAACGATATTTAGAACCTCCACCTCTGGCCTACCAAGAGAGGCATAGAACCATCTGCGTCTAACTCTGGACTGAAGAGTCAGTGCTGAAGGCTCGATCGCACCACACTAGGGATGATCTCTGGAAAAGTGGCCAATCACTCCACAATCATAACAACTCAGAGACGTTCTACTCTGACGCAATGTGCCTGCTGACTAGGGATGGCTACCTGGACTGCCTGGCTGAAAGTCACCTCTAACCATCTAGGGACCACCTCTACTATCCCACACACCACCTCTAGCCAGTGGTACTGGAGATCGAACAGGGTAAAACTTCCTGAATCTGGGACAATCCCTAATAAAATGCCCTGACTCACTGCATATGTAGTAACCCTTACCACCTGAAGTCTATCGAGAAGATCTCGGTGAACAAGATTGGCCACCATAGCTAATATACCCAGAATACAAACCTCAAAAAGTCTGACTTGAACCCTGTGGTGCCCTCTAAACTATCTTGCTAGACTGGAAGTAGGGAAACTGACCTATGCCAGAGATTCCCATACCTCAAGTCTGAGAACCATGAAAACTTCCATGATGGTGACACCTCTTACATGTGCCTCCATATGCCTCATGACATAACCTTTCTATAGCCCATGCATGATCAACCACCCGAAGAAAGGTAGTCCCAACTGTCACCAAGTGTTCTATCACCAAATGGAGTGGTGAAATAAACCCCTTAACAAAACCCTGCACTCTCTCAAACATTGCAGGCATAGTCCTAGCAGTGTGCCTAGTCACCTCATGAAATCTCACCTTATACTCCAAAATAGACATAGAACCCTGCTGGAGACTTGCAACCTTAACCCTTGTCATAGCACCGCTCGAAAAACTAGGTACTGCCCCTTCTTATGACACATCCTCCTAAAGACTCAAAGTCCTTGCCATGGTGTCCTGAAGAACTGAGGTAGCCATGAATCCTATAGAAGGTTGGGTTGGCCAAAAGCCCATGGCTGAAGCAGTAAACTCTCAATTTGAAACTTTGGTACTGGAGAATGCACTGTAGCAACAGACGCAGGAGCCTCATCATCACCCACTATCGTACTTGTCCTAATCATCTGAGAAGGAATGGAACAAATGAATTTTAAAAGTTAATAGGGTCAAGAATGCATTATAAGGAGTCAAAATAGGGAACTTTTCCTAAGAATGCCCTATAGCATCCCGCAGATAGGCTACAAATATCATCATACCAATTCGCGAGACTCTACTAGACACTTGATCTCGTACCAATAACACCGGTGAACCTAGAGCTCAGATACCACCCTGTCATGACCTGATTTCTCTAGTCATGATGGCACCTACTATAACCAACCAGTAGGTAGGCCAAATCCTTAGCCCAGAAATGCAAGTAACAGGCTAACACAAGAATAAAACAAAAGCAGAGGCACAATAATAAAAGCAGAAGATAACTGAATAAGCATAAATGAAGATAGAGAGAGGAGAGAACAAAAATATATAAGATTTCTGCCAAGACCTGGTATCATTCGGTACAAGAGCTGCTACAACCTAGATGTACTAGATAGACATAGTAAATACATAATAGTCTCTGAAAGTACAATAGAAGACTAGTCCAAAAGTAGAATAAAATGGATTAACTCTTGTCCCAAAGAGCTCACCCTGTATCTCTAATTAGTAACCCCACTCAAGGACAGCGTCAACGGTGATAACCCACACTAAAATTTGCATCAGAAAAAGATGCAAAAGTGTAGTATAAGTACCAAAATCATGCGGTACCCAGTAGGCATCATAGGCCGACTGAGCCTAAATGTCACGACCCGATTTCTCAAGTCATGATGGCACCTACAATCCCCTAGTAGGCGAACCAATTTCCGTAGCCCAGAACGGTTAGTAAGTGGCTACTACCTAACCAAAACGCACCAGCAAGCAGAAATAAGCGAAAGCAAAACTCGAATATATATATATAAAGGAAACTACACCAACCCCAAGACTTGGTATCAACAGTGCAGAAGCTTCTAATAGGGTACAAGTGCTAGTAGTAACAAAATACAACATAAATTGCCTCCGAAAGTACAAGGAGCAACAATACAACAGACGAGATGTAGACAAGCCCCGACCGTCAGGCGCTCACCCCAGTCTCAAAGATCCAAAAGCTGCACGAGTCTCCAACGTGATCAACGGCGAAAGCTCAGCTAATATCTGCACAAAAAGTGCAGAAGTGTAGCATGAGCACCAAAACTACGGGTACTCAGTAGGTATCATAGGCCGACTGAGCGCATATAAGATATAAAAGCAGTAAGTAACAGATAGCAAGAAAGCAGTCACTGAGGCAATAAGCAAGGCAGAAGGAGCTAGCACAGATCATCCATAACCAAGAGCTTCAAGTAACACATGCTAGCACAGAGATACAATTACATAGAATCACAGGTGAAGGAAAGAAGAACACACCTGGAGTCCTTGCATAATAATATAAGTAAGAGAGAGAGTTGAGAAAATGGCGGTATACCGGTAACCTCAAGTAAAAGGAAAAGATGAAGAGCAGTATAACATACTCAAAATGGAATCAACCAGTATAAGGAAATCATAACACCAATCCAATCATATGATAGCATAACCAGGGAATCACCTCAAAAGTACAACCCTAGGATGAAATAACTAGGCCACAATAACCGAGGGATACCACTCAGCTTTCCACAAGAATAGAACCAGAGTCTCACACTCTGCCCAGAAGGCCACACCAAAGTGCCTCAATAAGATAGGACTCCAAAGCCCTCTCAATAATCAAAAATCCCACAACCAAAGCCTCAACATGCTAGCCATCACTAATCTTTCAAGAACCGAGTGCCAAGACAAGCTCTAAATAAAGACAGGAGTAAATATAGTCTACCTACAGTCCCAACGGCCGCCCATACAACCGAGGAACACAATCAAGTGAAAGAAAAACCTCCGGCATCCCATACTACCGGAGCGTACACTGAACACACAGCAAACAAGGGTGGAATCCAATGCATGATATGATATGATATGAAATAGAACCTCTGTATGTACCTCCTCCGGTGCCAATCGGGCCCAGGAGGCAGGTTCCATGGAAGGACTTAGCCTGTATACCTCTACTCCACCGTATACCCTTCCCTTCGGCGCACGCAGCCCGAAGACCCTGGCCCAGAGCGGCAAGGTCCATGGATGTCCCCGACCCCATACTAAAACTCAGTATCAAGAACTGTCATCCGGAAGCAAGTTCGGGATCAAGATAGAGACCCAGTCTCAAGTATGCATGCCCAGACCCCGTCCAGGACTAAAGTAGTAGAAAATGCCTCAAAAACCCCTCCAAGTGTGCCCGGGCGTTACCGAGTCTAAAACTGTAGTAAATCAAGTCTAGTGCTCCACCCGGCAGAGACTAGTATCAGTAATAAAATCAAGTCTGGTGCTCTGCCCCGCAGAGACTAGTATCAGTAATAAAATCAAGTCTGGTGCTCTGCCCAGCAGAGACTAGTACCAGTAATAAAATCAGTGCGAAAACATCCAAAAATCCCCTTTTCTATCAACAACAGTACCAAAAACGGGCCCTAGGGTCATGCAAATTTAGGAAAACTGTCAGTAGTGGCTCACATCCAAAACTGTAGTAAAACATGCAGGGGAAAACTTTTTTCATGGATGATATGCTCGCACACAAATATAAAAGTAGCCCAATGGCTCACAACAACTCCTATCAGCCCTGCACAGGCCCAATAGCTACTCAGCAGACATAACCAGCCTAAAAGGATAATCTCTATGTCCGGGACTCGCGGACATTCCCAAATAGCCCACCATCTATGTTCCAGAGTCAATACAAGGCCACACAAGACTACAAAGGTAATATACATTACTACGCGAATACTACAAACAACGTATGGAATAGACGGACGAAATACAGACAAGGTCTGGGGTACCAACCTATAACAACCCATCCAAGGATGCTAATTAATGCAAGTATAGCCTATATACGCAGAGTCTAGATAGGGGAAAACCATAACCTACCTGTCGTCCGACGAATAGCTGCGGGGACGGCGTCGTCCAGGCTCGAACTGCTCTGGGAAGCTCCAAATCACAAAACCGCTATCAATACAACAATCTAAAGATTAAAACAAGACTAATGATACCCATAATGCCAAAAATATACCCGGGTTGAAATCCGGGTCACAAACGGGCCCGTGGGCCCCGTAACCCAAAACCGGAAATGAAAAACACACATGTGTTCCTTACCATCCCGTGAGCACATGCTCAAAAATTAAGCGGAAACGGACAACAATTAGGGCTCAAAACACCCCACAAATCAAGGAATTTAAAGAATGAAATTCGTGGAAGAAATCGGAAAAATCACGAAAGAACTTACCCGATTTAGAATCCAACAAACGCTCAAGATTCAGATAATATTAACCTCCAAGCTGTTGGTAATGATCAAGGTGATTTATGGAGGTTTTGGGTTCATCATCCATGGAGAATTCGGAATTTAAAGAGAGGGTTTATCGGATTTAGGAGTCCACAAACGAGCATGGATCGACAAACTATTATCCTCCAAGTAGTTGGGATGAACAATGGTTATATGGAGGTTTTTGAGAGCTATTTTAATGGAGAATAACGTTTTTGGGTTTTTAGAAATAAAGGGGAAAAGAGGGCTGGCCAGCTATATAAGCTGCCAGCGCCCAGGGGCCAGGGCGGCCCAGGTGCACCAGGGCACAGGCGGCCAGGGCGCATGGGGCGCATGGGCACAGGCGGCCAGGGCGCATGGTGCTGCCCACACCAGCAACCAGCAACCAATCCTTAGGCAAATTTTCACAAGATGGGTCCCCGAGAACGCATCCGGGGTCCCGCGAACACAAACGACTTGAGCTATTCGACTAGAAACGGTGTTTCGGATTCAATGGAATCGACGAAAATCCCATAGGATGTCAATTTAACGAAAAGTGGGCCCCACACCCAAAATCAACCTTTAGCCAACTATTCCCAAAATGGAACCCAATGGCCAAAATCAAGTCCGGAAGCCTAGGGACCCAAACCAATAGTCCCTCTAGCCTAAAATTGACATTCCGGAGCTAAAAGCACTGACGGAATTTCCATCCGAGACCGTTCTCTCCGAATGTTGACCAAAGTCAACCAAACAAGCCCAACTAGCCTGAAAACACAGAACGAGAGAGAATTCCAAGCTAAAAAGCTCCCGGATCCCGACCAAAGGTCCCTCTAGACCAAAGTTCACGCTCCGGAGCTAATGGAACTGTCGGAATTCGATTCCGAGTACGTACACCCAGGATGTTGACTGAAGCCAACGATTTCAAAAGCTAAAAGCTCTAAAACAAGGAATGGCCAGAAAGACCAAGCAAATGGTTGGGCACCGAACTACCGGTCCGAGCAAGCCATAAATGACTTGGGGCCGCTACATGCAAGCTCTAACGGTACAAGAAAGGCAAACACGCGTAAATGACCGGAAGGGTCATTACATCATCCACTACTAAAAAGACTTTCATCCCCGAAAGTCAGGGAATAAGGAAAGACTAGAGATCCAAAGAACAACGGGTACAAGGCCCGCACTACTCTCTCGGACAACCCGGGTAGCCTCCTAAGCTGGACGGCACCTAACAAAATAGAACCAATGAAAAGCAACCCAGCCTAACTCCGTATTAGCCAAGCTAGAACCCAAACTTAAAGTCCAAAATTCAAAGGGTCTGCCAACCCAAACTGAACCTCGAGAACCTCAACCGAAAAGCACTGACACAACACCAAAACCAGAGAAGCAAGGCGATCAACACACAGAACTTGAAATCTTTGAAACCACAACCAAGTTTGCCAAAAATGCCAACAACCAAAACTCTAACTCATGAACCCGCTGATCCGCAAAACCCTTTTATTCTGAGCCAAATCCTTCTGTGCCATAATCATGAAACTTCATAAAAGCTGAACATTCGAGCCACTATCGAAATATCAACTGACACACTGGAGATCCATAGCTCACGCTTATACTCTACCACAGACGAATTCACCTTTTATACTCAAGTTATATCGAAGTCAAACTATAGTCTACTAGCCTTTGACATCCCAAAATAACAATCTGAAGCATATCGTCAAAAGTTGTAGTTACCTTCCCCGACTGACCATCAACAAATGAACAGGCACTTTTGCTAACATCAAACTCGATAATTGAACCCAGTTGAACCAACCATCTGAACCCGACTGAACTTTGCACACCAAAGTTAGGGAAGGCACATGTGGATACCTTGTGTTGACGGAGAACTTCCAAATTGTAGAATGAACCAAATTGCTACACCATGCCGAGTCTGAGTCAACTGGAGGCGAATGAACCAGGGAAAACTGCCCAACAGACCCAAAACCAAAACGAAGCCTCTGCAAGAAGTGTGGTAAGCCTACCACGAGATCTGTAACCACCAACTAAGCTCCAAACACTCGAATACTGCATAAATTCTAAATCACTTTACTAATCTCAACTTATGAAGAAATCAACCACGCTGAGAATATCAAGTCAGAACTCCTCGTATGCAAGGAAAGGGTTTCTGGGGTTCAAAGTTGCCATCTAGACATGGAAATTTGCATGTAACTTCAACTCAACCCTTTGGCTCGAATCAACCGCTCTACCGAATCAGAACACAACCAACTATTTCGAAACATATATCATGCCGAACTTTTAGTCCATATTGGCTGAGTCTAACCAACACTGGGACCCCACATAAACAACAACCCCGGAAGAACTAACTAAATAAGCTTTCAAATCCTGGGCAAACGAATGGCTATTATCAGTCTCTACGTATCATCAGAGCTCAAAATAGCCTTGCTAGTCTTAACCCGCACAAGCTGACCACATAAAGCATACACCACTGCTGAAGCTCAAACTTACGCCGCTGAGTCTGTCCAACCATGGTAGAAGAACCTCGTACTAACTAGAACGCTGCTGAAATCTAGAATATCTTGCCTCTTGCAGAGATTAGCCAAGGACTAGGTTTCCAAGGCCAATAGCCGCATCCACAACTGAAGTAAAAGAAGCTAAGTTGCTCGCACCCACTGCCTTCTGGCACTAGGATGCTGCAACCAAATCGAAACTGCCACAAACCATCCGATGTAACCTGCCAAGTTATGATTCTGAACACCGACTTTCAAAACTTTCAACCAAAGCGTTGCTCGAACCTTTATGCTGCCAATGAACCCTTAAGAACCTAAGCCAACTAGGCCTGAAAACATAAGTTGCCAACATCGCAGCTGCTACTGAAACAATAACCAATCGATGGAAAACCCATGACAATGTGTAGACGGTTAAATCGAATCACCAACACACAATCTCAAAGATAACCTTCATCGCCACCTCAGGCAACTACGAGGACACTTAAACACAAACAAAGAGTCATCTCCCTTCTTTTTCAACTAAACAAAAATGTTTCCTTAGCACATACTAAACCTTACAAATCCTTTCTCCAATAAGAACCTGAAGCCATTACCTTACTACTCATGGCTACATGTCAAATTCAATAAGGCAGGAGAAGAATGGGCCGGATGCCCAACTCACCCGAAATGCTTATAAATACAACCTAACCACGAGGTTACGAGCAACACTAAGTCGGAAGTGCTTAAAGTCAAGACCCAATCACGATGCCCACATCCAGAGCTCATCGAAAGAACTACGATCAAGATTCATTCCAACTGAAGCTAGGGATACAACAAAACACCCAACGGACTAGGAAGTGGAGGAGAATATGGGAACAACCCACATACCTACCAACCTCCTAAACTAATCAACAAAGAGGGTCGACTCTAGACACTCGGGAGACCAAACCAATTTATGCACACTAGCATAACCAATATCTCCCAACTGAGGCAAAATCTTAACTCCGGCCCAACTACCGGTAATACATCGAACCATCACACGGATCTCTAGCCACGCTAGATAACGGCCTAGGCAACAACCATCTAGGACCGCTCAACAAAAAAAACCCAACCAAAAGTCCATAATCATAATGAAACAGGGGTAACCCAACTAGAAATAGAATAACAAGAACTACCCACGAGCTACAACTCCGGGAAAACACCTCTCAAGGCTAACTTACCCCCATCCACTACTAAAGAATAAACTACCAATAAAATAACACATCAGTACTATAATTCGAGTAGCCAAACAACTTAAACAAATAGCAAGTAGGCATATAAGAATATAAATGACAGAAGGGATAGAATCGCAACGCGAGCAGGACTATCACAAGTCAAAGGTAGCAAAAGCCTAACCTGGAGCAACGATATCAGGAACCTCTACCTCTGGCCCACCAAGAGGAGTATCAAGCTGATGGGATATAACTTTGGACTGAGTAGTCGAAACTAAAGGCCTAATCGGCCCTCGTCGGGGACAACATCTATAAAGGTAACCAATCTCTCCACAGTGATAACAACCAGGCTGTCTGGGATACATAATCCTGGGGAAATTCCTAGCAAAGTACCCATGCTCACCACACCAAAAACAGCCTATACCAGATGAAGCCCAATGGGAAAATCTACCCTCGTACTCCAATACTGACAGACAACCCTGCTGAAGAACTAGAAGCTCAACTATAACTGAAGCACCACTCACAGAACCAGGTACTCGAACACTCACCGGAGGACTCAGAGTCCTAGCCAAGGTGTCTTGAAGTGCTGAGGTCGCTATAACTCCAATCAGAGGTTGAGCTGACTCCACACCCCCTATTTAGTGCGGTAAAGCCTCACTCTAGAGTCCTGGTGCTGATGGAAGCACTGAAGCAACAGGCACAAAAGCCTCGGGACCAACCGCTATTGCACTCGTATGAGGCATCTCAGAATGAATGAATAACCGAAGTCTAGAAATAAATAAAGCCAGGAACGCACGATGAGGAGCCAAAAAGATGAAACTTTTCCTAACAATGCCCTGTAGCCTCCCGCAGATAGGATACGGACGTCATCGTAACGATCCACGAGACTCTACTTAGACACTTGCTTCTGTACCATGACACCGGTGAACCTAGAGCTCTGGTACCAAGTTGTCACGACCCGATTTCTCAAGTAATGATGGCACCTACAATCCCCTAGTAGGCGAACCAATTCCCGTAGCCCAGAACGGTTCGTAATGGGCTACTACCTAACCAAAACGCACCAGCAAGCAGAAATAAGCAAAAGCAAAACTCGAATATAAATATATAAAGGAAACTACACCAACCCCAAGACTTGGTATCAACAGTACAGAAGCTTCTAATAGGGTACAAGTGCTAGTAGTAACAAAATACAACATAAATTGCCTCCGAAAGTACAAGGAGCAACAATACAACAAATGAGATGTAGACAAGCCCCGACCATCAGGCGCTCACCCCAGTCTCAAAGATCCAAAAGCTGCACGAGTCTCCAACGTGAACAACGGCGAAAGCTCAGCTAATATCTGCACAAAAAGTGCAGAAGTGTAGCATGAGCACCAAAACCACGGGTACTCAGTAGGTATCATAGGCCGACTGAGCGCATATAAGATATAAAAGCAGTAAGTAACAGATAGCAAGAAAGTAGTCACTTAGGCAATAAGCAAGGCACAAGGAGCTAGCACAGATCATCCATAACCAAGAGCTTCAAGTAACACATGCTAGCACAGAGATACAATTACATAGAATCACAGGTGAAGGAAAGGAGAACACACCTGGAGTCCTTGCATAATAATATAAGTAAGAGAGAGAGTTGAGAAAATGGAGGTATACCGATAACCTCAAGTAAAAGGAAAAGATGAAGAGCAGTATAATATACTCAAAATGGAATCAACCAGTATAAGGAAATCATAACACCAATCCAATCATATGATAGCATAACCAGGGAATCACCTCACAAGTACAACCCTAGGATGAAATAACTAGGCCACAATAACCGAGGGATACCACTCAGCTTTCCACAAGA